>OU015474.1:9033769-9062049 GCA_907164805.1 Brachyptera putata
CCCCTAACCACGAGACATCCCAAATTTTTCCCCCCCCCCCCCCCCCTCCTTATGGGCCCCCCTCTGCACTCCCCCATCTAATTTGATCAAAAAAACGTATTTCCCAATTTCCAAAAAAATGCTTGTTGCGTTTTTTGGGGATGAAGATAATCAAATTTTTCGATTTCGCGTAAAAAATGTTTCGAACAAAAAAAATATGCTATTTCTTTTTCTATATTCATTTTTTGCCTAATCAAAATCTCCATTGGGCCTTTTCATAATTTAAAATCATGTTCGCTAGAAAAACAATTGCAAAAACTCGAGAGTTTTTAATTTTAAATTAATTTTGATACTAATTTTAATTCGAAAGATAAGGAATTTAAAAAAAGTTAAAAAAAGTGGGGAAAAGACCCGACGGTTCAGTATCAGCCACTCGCCCACCGTCTCATGTTACTTTTATCATTTTATATTTCCATATAGGTCCATGGTATTATTTTTTCCATATGACCTATATCAATCCGGGGCAAAAAATTTTTTTCAATGTAATTTTTTCATTTAAAAAAAAAATTTTATTGTTTTTTTCCCCGTTTTGTACAGTTTTTTTATTAACAAACATTCAAAAAAAAAAACCTATAAATGATTCTTTATATAACTTCGATCTCAAAATGATATGTCCCCATATAACCCGCACTCACTGGGGGCTTTTCCCCCCCACCCAACCATAAACCACGTGACTTTCGTTGAACTCTAAATCAATCAAAAGGTTACAAACTAAAATCTGTTTCAATTCCGAACACAAACAAAAACGGGGGAAAAACCCTTTATTTGACATGTCCCCATCGACCGTCCTGCCTTTTCCAACACGGGTTGTCGGTCGTTTTCATCCAGGGCGTTGTTAGGGAACTGAACGATTTAAAACCGGTAAAAATGGATCTTTAATTATAATAGTTTACAAATGTACCGGGTAGGTATATTAAAACAATTACCCGAAAATACAGGTTTTGGGGGGGGGAGGGCAGGGGACAAAAGAACCAAAAAGGGGGAGAGAGAGAGGGAGTAGAAAAAGGGGAAGAGAGAGAGAGAGAGGAGAGAAGAGAAAGAGAGGGGGGAGAAGGAGTTGGGGGGAAGAAGGTGCCGGGGATAAAAGGGAGAAATAAAGGAAAAAAGGGTAAAAATTTGGAAATGGTTTAAGCAATGTAATTTTTTTTTTTTGTTGTTTTTTTTCGCAAAAAAACATATTTTCCAAAAATATTTGTCAATTTTTTTTTTTTTTTTTTTTTTTAAACATCGAAATTTAATATAAAATATTTTTCCGAATTTAAAGGTATTAAAGTTTCTTTGAAGGGGGAACCACAAGGGGATCTTATCCCACAACCAAATAGTAAACTAATGTATAACACCAAATAGAAAGAAATAGTGGTCTATTCATTTTTTTTTTTTTAAATGGGTTTTTGATTTATCCTTCAAAACGACATTTAAAGCACTGTTTTTGAAATCTAACCAGACGGTCGGGGGTTCAGCCCCGATGTCCCCAGGGGGGTTTTTATAACCCCTTTCCCTATCACTTCAATTTACCCGCTCTCTGTACCCTCCTTCCATCAGTTGGGGGGGCTTTAAAGCCCATAAAAAGGAAAGTATATAGTTTTTGATAATGTGGGCCTACAGGGAAGTCGATAAACAAAATAAAATTTTTTTTGTGAAAAATTTGATCGTGATGAAATACAATTCAAATTTAGAGGGCTTTAGCGAGGTTTTTTTTTGACGTACTGAAAAAAATTTCGGTGTTCGTTTTTTTTTTTTTTTTTTATGTTTTTTGTCGGTTCTCCGGGTCAAAGGGGCTCGCTCAACTTCCAATTTTTTTTCAATATGGTTTCTCATCTAACTTGGATCTGTATAGTTTTGTGGCATCATCGGAGGTAACTTTTTTTGTATGAATTTAAGTAATTTCAAAAATTCCCATTTGAATAACATGGAGGAAAAAAAAAGAAAATATTTTTATTTTCCAAAAAAATGAAATTTCGCGTGAAGTTGAATTACATTTTGGTACACATTTCTAAACATTTTCAGGATCGGGTCAGCCATTTTGAAGAAAAAACATAAAATGTGCTAAATTGGTACCACTCAGAGCAGGTTTTACCCATTTTTATCCATACTATTACTATCCGCTCGTCTTACAACGCATATATGGCGTTTTCCTTATTCTAGGAAACACAAATATTTTCAATACCTTCAAGATGGTATAAGTAATGACTGTTCAACTCATAGCATGATAATTGTCAAATGTATATCGGAAAAAAAATTATCCATATATGCTTGACAATTATACGATGTTAGATAAATAGGTTTTACTCATACCATCTTGAAGGTATTAGAAGTATCTGTGTTTCCTCCGAACAAAAATTTTGATATCTCATACTATTCAAAATTTATAACAAAAACACTGATATTTATCTTTATCGACTCCCATGGACTCTTAATTTGCAATTGATTCGTTATCCAACGTAACTAGGAAAACTCAACTTCTCGCGAAATTTCATTTTTTTGGAAATTAAAAATATTTCCTTCTTTTTCCCGCCATGTTATTCTAATGGGAATTTTTGAAATTTCTGAAATTCATAAAAAAAAGAAGTTACCCCCTGATAATGCCACAAAACTATACAGATCTAAGTTAGACGAGGAACCATATTGAAAAAAAGTTTGAAGTTGAAAGCTGTAGCCGTTTGACCTGTGGAGAACCGACAAAATAACATAAGAAAAAAGAAAACAAAAACGAAACACCAATTTTTTTCAGTATGTCAAATTGAATCCTCGCTAAAGCTCGTCTAACTATTCAAAAATTATCACCAAAACACTGATATTTATCTTTATCGACTCCCATGGACTCTCAATTTGCAATTGATTCGTTATCCAACGTACCCTTACAACCATTATTCCATCACACGTTCTTCCACGGTTCAAGTCTTTTCGTCGTACCAACATTTAAACAAACCAAACACAATCAAACACAAGAGGCAACCAAGCGGAGAAATGAGTAGTTTGTTTTCATCAGTTGTTTCACCTTCATTTTCTAACTCATCACTGAGTCGACCATACTTCGTTTTAAACACAGTTATTTCGAACATTTGTAAGTTGGTGCAACTGCTCAGCCACACACGGTGTAGTGAACATTTTTCAGAATAATTATTAATCAATAACAAAACTGTACATTGAAATTATAGTTGAATAAGAGCCGGTTGTACCAACTGATGATTAAATATTAATTAGTTAATCATTACTTGAGGCACAAGAATAGCATATGTATCCAAGGGTGATAACAAGTTAATTTGCTAATTTTTGTTTGATTCACTAATCATCACTAAGAGCCGGTTGTACCAAGTGATGATTAGTGAATTAAACAAAAAATAGCAAATTAACTTGTTATTACCCTTGGTTACATATGCTATTTTTGTGCCTCAAGTAATATGATTAAATAATTAATATTCAATCGTCCGTTGGTAAAATTGGCTCCAAGTATAACTAGAGGCCCAGTTTTACGAAGTGATAGTTAGTTGATTAGGCAATAGTTAGCGGTTTAACTTGTTATCACCATTGGTTATATATGTTATTTTTGTACCTCAAACTAATATTTATTGGATTAGTGCTTAACAAAGATTCGTGAAATTGGGCCTAAGAGTCGGTACCCCCCCCCCCGCACCCCCCAGCATCCGCGCGGAAGCTCCCTCTTTATATAATTGATTTTTTCATATGCGCAGTTCTAAATTTTCACTAATATAACCACTGGTGTAAGCACCGTGCATTTTAAACCCAATATTAAAAATATTAAGATATTTATGAAACAAAAACAATTACAACATTAAACAAACGACCGGCACATGCAGCGCAGTGGTTAACCGCGCTCGCTTCTTGTGATCCGGGAGGTGAGGGGAATTCCGAACCCACTTCGATCCCCGCCGCCGACCATCTTTACATGGGTTTTTCATGGTTTCCCTCTGTAGTCTAGGCTAATGCGGGGATGGTTCCTACAATAAGTCGGCCATGACCGCTTCCTTCCCACTATCCTTCTCATTACCCAAGAACCTTCATCTCATCATCCATCATCTCATTAATCATCCATCCGACGCCATTAGATCTCAGTTATCATAACTGTGTGTCGTTAAACCCAATATGAATAAAAATACAATAAGTCGGCCATGACCGCTTCCTTCCCGCTATCCTTCCCATTACCCAATAACCTTCATCTCATCATCCCATCATCTCATTAATCATCCATCCGACGCCATTAGATCTCAGTTATCATAACTGTGCGTCGTTAAACCCAATATGAATAAAAATACAATAAGTCGGCCATGACCGCTTCCTTCCCACTATCCTTCCCATTTCCCCAATCCCTTTTCATCCTCATCCCCATCATCTTTTATCATCCATCCACCCATTAGTCTCAGTTACCCATAAAAATGCGTCGAAAAAACCCCAATAAAAATAAAAATACAATAAGTCGGCCTTTGACCGCCCTTCCCCCCTACCTTCCCATTCCCCCAAGAACCTTCATCTCATCACCCCTTCCTTAAAAACCTCCATCCAAACGCCAATAGATCTCGGGTTTTCAAACATTTCCCGCCCGTTAAACCATAAAAAAAAATAAAAAAACGGATGTATTTTTAAACCCAAATCACTCATTAAAAAAAAAAAACATTCTTAAAAACCCAAACAATGTTTCGTCATTTTTCCCTAAGTAGGGAAAAAACCACGTTATTTACCAAAAACCCAAAACTATTTGAAAAACTTTTTGATCAAAGGGTCACTGTACACCAAAAATTTTCAAATATAAATTTTGATGAATAAGTACAACAAAATTTGCCCTTACTGATACCTCTGGTTTCACTATGGACCCCAAAAAAGGGTTTTATATCAATATTTATTTTTAATATGGGGAATTTTCCATTTTTTTGCCCTATGTAAAAGGGGGTTTAAAAGAACCCTTTGTTAAACTTCCCCGGTTTAAAAAAAGATCTTTTTTTTAATTTATTTATTTTTTATTATTTTTCCCCTTTATTAAGGTCCGGGGGAGTTGATTTAGTGGAATTCGATTTTTTGGGGGGGGAAAACTTTTGAAAATTTGGAATACGAACTTCAAAGGGGGAAAAAAAAACACTGACCCTGTTAAACCTATGGCGTCAGGGAACAATGAAGGTTTTTATTTTAAAAGGCCTAACTTTTTTTCCCTTATCCCCTTTAAATTTCAAGCGATAGTTAAAACCTGTTTTTTTACCCAAATACCTCTTGCAATTATGCTTTGAAATTTAAGTTTATCATTTTACATAAATATATTATAAAGGCCTATCTTTGGCGCCGGAGGGATTTTCGAATGATGGGGATGAAATGAAGGTTCTTGGGTAATGGGAATGACAGAAGGGGGAAGGGGTCTTTGGCCGACTTATTATGGGAAACCCCACCCCGGGCTTAGCCGGGGACTACAAGGGAAAAAACAAAAACCTTTTGGGTAAAAAATGGTCGTCCGGGGATCGACTTTTTTTCAAAATTTCCCCTCGCCCCCCAAATCAAAAACAAAAGCGAGCTTTTTATATTTTCCTTTAGGTAATCAATTTGCTTATTGCCCTTCCTTTAAACCTGGCGGTTCAAAAAAGAACCTTTCTCTCGACTTTTTGCCAGTTTTTATATATAAAATATATTTTGCATATAAAATATATATAGAATATAGTAAAATTAAAAAATTTTAATTATATATCATATATATATATAAAAATAATATATTATATATATATAATATAATATATAATTTTAAAATATATATTATATATTAACCCTAGACCCACCTCTATTTTTTTTGCTCAGGGAATCTGAAATTTGGGTTTTCAGTTTTAAATTTTTTCCCGCCTTGTCGCCCTACTTCAAGTCCCGCCAGTGCCTTGAGGTACCGATATTTTGGAGGGACGTATACAGAATACCGGAAATTAAAGACGATTATGGGTTTTATGTTTTTTACGTGGTTTTATTTACTGTGCCCAATGTTTTTTTGGCTTAATGATCTATAGGGGGAGTAACAGTATTTTTGGGCCAAATATTCCGGTTTTAAAAAATACATTGTGAAGAAATCGAAAGTTTTGTTTCTAAATTTCTTCCCTTAAATATAAAATTAAAATTAAAAATTTAAATTTTAAAATATATATAATTATATGGGATATTATATATATTTTAATATATATAATATATATATATAAAATTATATTATATATATATATAATAATAAAATTTTCCCGGATAATTTGGGAATTTACCGGGTTTTCCCTGTTAAAGGGCCCTGAAGAAGACGGGGAAAAATCCTGTCGAAACTTTTTGGGGAATTTAAGATATTTTTTTTCACCCTTCGATTTTCACCCAAAACCGGGGCCCAATTCCCTAAATTTCATGAATTATCAAAATAAGCCGGGAAAGAAGCCTCCCAAACCATAATATATATACCTATATTTATAAAATAAAATTATATATATATTATATAATATAGGAAATTTATTTTTATTAATATTTAAAACCCCGAAAAAGTATGTTTGAAATCGTTTTTTTCGGGAATGCCACGTTTTTTTTTTGGGGAAAAAATTGCGGTCCCATCGGGGCCTTGTCTCTCCCCCCACCCCAACTTTTTCCGGCAAGATATCCTTGCCATCCTCGGGGGTTTTTCTCATTTACTTCTTTCCCTGCCAAAGCTCTTGGGCGTACAGGGTGGGGGTTCGCAAATGAACTATTCTAATCTTTCTTATACTGATTACATTTCACGGCCAGGGTAAAACCCTGTCCCCCTTAAAATGTTTTTGCAAAACAAACCAAAATTTTTTTTCACAAAATTGAACGGTTAAATACCCTTTTTGGGTAATTCCCTTATTTCGTTTTTTTTCCCCCTTACTTTAATTTTTTCAAATTTCCACCTTTTTTTAAAATCAAACTGTTTTTTTTTAAATTTTTCCTAAAAATTTATGGTTTTTTTAAAAGTCAATTTACGAATTGTATATGGAACAGCGTTTAACTGATTTTTAAAAACCCGAGGGTTTTTTCCCTTTATTCCATAAATTTATAATTTATCGTTTATTGTAACGTCAAGTTACAGAATTTTAAAATGGTAACAGCCCCAACTGAAAAGTTAACCCATGGTTTTTTCCCCACAGTTACCCAAAAAAAATTTTAAAATTTTTTGGTTTTTTATTTAACTAATTAAGAATTGTATTGGGTAAGTCAACTAAGTTCACCCATTTTATTTCCCATTTTAAAAACCCTAAAAACCCCAATGGGTTCTTTTCCAAAAATTTTTTGTAAAAACGTGCGAAATTTTAAAAACTTTTTTTGGTAAATTTTCCTTTTTTCCCCGTCCAAACTTTTCCTATAAACCCTTTTTTTAAACCGAAAAAAAAATTTGAATTTTCGATTTTAAAAAATTTTATTAAAAAATTATTTTTAATTATGCCCTAAATTATAACCCAAAATTTTTAAAATTTACTTTTTTTGAAATTGTTTTTTCCCCTTTTTTCCAAAGATCACCTAGACCTTTTTTTTCAACAAGTAAAAAAGGTTAGGGGTTCCCAAAAGAAAATAAATTTTTGGAAAGGAAATTTATTTTTTTTTAAAAAATTAATTTTTTCCTAAAAAACCCCCTTCCTTTCCCCACTTTTTTGGGGAAATGTTTTTTTTTGTAAAATTAAAAAATAAAAGCAAAACTTTTAAAAAATTAAATTTTTTTTGGAACCTTTGGAAAAAAATCAAAAAATTAAAAATACCAGAAATATAAAATACCAAAAATTTTTTTTTTAAAAATTTTCCCCCTTTTTCCTAATTTTTTCCCCTCCCTTTCCCAAATTTTTTTTATTTTTTTTTGCATTTTTTTTACAAAAAAAAAAAAAGAAAAACAAAAAGAAAAAAAAAAACCCATAAAAAGTAAAGAAAAAAAAAAACAAAAAAAAAGGCCCAAAGGAAAAAAAAACCCAAAAAAAAGACAAAAAAAAATTAAAAAATTTTATAAAAACAAAAAAAAAAAAAATTTTTTAAAAAATTTGGAAAAAAGAAAGGTTGGGCTTTAAATTTCAATTAAAATTTAACTTTTTTTTTTTCCTTAAATCCCATCCCTCTTTTCCCACCTTAAAACATCATCACATTGCCACGGGTTTTTTAGCCCGGTTTAAATTTAAAACCCCCCCGTCGTTAAACCTCTTAATTTGTTTTCCTTCCCTTTTTTTGGGGATAAATTCATCAAGGGTCAAAACACTTAATGGGGAAAACAAATTAGAACCCCATTTATTTTTCCCGGGGGGGGTTTTAAAGGAAAAAAACCACATTTTTCCAATTTTTTTAAATTAAAATTTTTTTCCAAAATTAAAATTCTCCCGTTTTTTTTTAATTTTTGAGAAAAATCCAAGGGGCTTTTTTTCAATTTACTACCTTCCACTTTAAAAACCCTTTGTAAAGAAAAAATGTTTAAATTTAATTTTTTTTTTTTCCCGAATTTTATTTGAGATATCAAAATTAAAACTAAATTTTTGGCATCGGATAAAAAATTTCTGAAACCCAAACCCTCCCGAATATTTTTTCGATAGACCCAAAACCCAGAGGGGAAACCCGCCCTTTGGGGAATTTTTTTACCCTTTAAAAAGATGCCAACTTTTTTACAATAAACAAAAAAAAAAAACCCTTTCTAGTAACTTGAAAGGTGAATCTTAAATTTTTAAAACGATTTTTTTATTCAAATTAAAACAAAACCCAAAGCGGGTTTATTTTAAAAAAGTCCCTTTTTCCCCTTTTTTTAAAAAAAAAAAAAAAAATTATTTTAATTATTACCAATTAATTTTTTAAATTTTTGGGCCCTTCCCCTTTAAAAACATTTTTAAAATCCCAATTTTTTTTAAATTTCTTTTTTTTTTTCCCAAAGCAAAACGATTTAAAAATCCCCCAAAACCTTTCCCAACTTTCTTTTTTTAAAATCCCCCCCGAATTTTATTATTTTCAAAAAAACTGGGGAAAAATTTAAAAAATTAAACCCCTTTTGAAAGCTTTCTCTTAAACCCAGTTACAATACCTTGAGGCCCTTTTTCCCGGGGTTTGGGAAACTGAATGAAGGCCCCGGGATGGGGTTTTTTTCCTTGACCACGGGGTTTGTGTTGAGATAGAGGGGAAAATTGTGGTCCTTTACGGGAGGGTTTGGTTGTTTTGGTCGGGATAAAAGGGTTGGGGGTCGGTGGGGGCAAAAGGGCCCAAAAAGAGTGCCCCCTTTTTGGGGTTTTGCTTTTGCGCGGGCATGGGGGGGTTTGGCTTGGGTTCCGTTTAGTGCTAAAGGCTCGGGGGGCCAAATGGGAGACGGGCCGACGTATGGGGTAGCGAAAAAATGTTTTTTTGAAAAAAATTAAAAACATAAAAAAAAACGCTTTTTTTTTAAATACTTTTACTATATTTTTTTTTTTCATGTACTTGTATCACGAAAATTTTTCATTGTTTTTTTTAATTATTTTTAAAATGAAAATTAAAAAGGTTTTTGGGCCGGGGTTTGGGTGTTTTTTTTTCAAAGTAAAACCAAAAAAAGGGTTTTTGATGCGCTTTAAACCAAAAATGGCATTCTTTATGGTTAACCTTGAATGCTAATCCATCGGGGTTCAAGATTTTCTAAATTGTCAAATTGGGCCTAGGGGTTTTTTTTTCCAAGGGATACGGTCAAGTTTTTTATTGAAAAAAAATTTTTCCTGAAAAAAAATGAAATTGCCCGATGAATGCGTTTTGGAAAATTTTTAAAACCGGTATCCCCCCCCGATAGTTTACAAAATAGAACTAGAAAAATTTTTACAAAAATTTTCCCTGTTTCCTCACCCCCCACTTTTTTTTTTTTCATTCACGGCTTACTTAGTTAAAAAATTAAAACACAACATTAAAAATTTTTATGCCCGTCCTATTTTAAACCTTTTTTAAAACTTAAATTTTTAAAAACATTGTTTTATTCCATTCCGTTGTCTTAAATTATTGTCTCGATCGGGTTTTAAACAAAATATTTTTTTTTTGAACGAATTTCAAAAATTGAAAAATTAAACATACAATAAAAAAATTTTTTAAAGCCCAAAGTTTTTTTTAATAGTCTCGATAAGCAAAAAAGTGTTTAGTGTATACAGGGGTTTTAAAAAGTTCTTTTTTAGTTTTTTACAAAAGAAAAGTTTTTTATTTTTAAAATTTTTTTTCACGTACAAACCCAGCCCCGGAAAAAATAAGAATAAAAAAAAAAGGAGGGATCCCCCCTAAAAATTACAATTATTTTTTAAATTAAATTAAACCCTCATTTTTTTTAAACAGTTTCCCCATTTTCACCCAACAACACTGATCTTCACCCAAAGCACGAAAGGGCCTTTTTTCAAAGCTCTTACAACCCTTTCCAATCCAAAACCCCGGGTTAATATAACAAGAAAATCATTTTTCCCAAAGAATTTTAAATCGTTTAAAAACAGAGAAAAAACCATCCAAATTTCCCCAAAACGTAACGGGAAAAGTTTGGCCCGCTATTTCGAAACCTCTGTTTAACTTTTTGGCTTGCGTTTTGACTCTCTCAGGGCTTACTCTTATCAATAAAAGTATCATTTTACACTATTTTTTTGTTTCCCTTGGGTAAAAAAAATTTGGTTTTTTCCAATTACACGGGTGCTGGGTTTTTCGATGAAAATTAAAAAAAAAACAAACTTGTGATAAATTTTTAAAAAAATGTAGGCCAAATATATATATATATTATATTTAAAATATAAAGTTTATATAATAATTATATATATAAAAATTTATATTATATATATATTATATTAATATATATTTTCCAAATTATTTTCTAAATATATATATAAAAAAAAAATTAAAAAAAATAAAATTAAATTTTAAAATATAATACAGATATATACATATATTTTATATAAAATATATCCTAATCAAATCTTTATATAAAATATATATAATTATTATTAAAATTTTAAAATATTTTATATTTTAAAAGTAACAACATAATATAAAAAATATTATTTTAAAATATTTCTAATATAATATTTTTTATATTTATGAAAAATTCTTATGATATTATTAATGTTATTTCTCATATCCTTGAAAATTCTTATGGAATATAGTAATATATAATATGTTAATTACATAACTACAATTGGCTAGTATTTGAATACTCATTGAAAAATTTGTTGACAGAGTGAGATATTTCACCCACTGTTGATTCTGTAATCATTCACAACATAATCGTATATTTAAAATAATTCTCATTCTAACCTATATCCGATAATTATACAAATACAAACTTTCCCATCTTGCTTATTCATTAACATGATCAAATGCTGAGTGCGTTTACTTGTTTATTTAAATTTTCTTTCGTAGTCGACGTTTTTTACACAAATAGCAGATCTATATGACTGTATAGGTGTGTCGGTTTTCGAATGAGACTATATAAATGACCAATGGTAAAGCCAAGATTAGTGATATGTCTTAGTTACCGACCCGTGCTACGTTATAATAAACTAGTAAAACGCCATAGATGCGTTGTTAGACGAGCGGATAGTAATAGTATGGGTAAAAATGGGTAAAAACTGCTTCTCGAGTGGTACCAATTTAGCACATTCTATGTTTTTTCTTCAAAATGGCTGACCCGAAAAGGCTGAAAATTTTTAGAAATGTGTACCATAATGTGATTCAACTTCACGCGAAATTTCATTTCTTTGGAAAATAAAAATATTTTCTTTTTTTTTTCGCCATGTTATTCTAATGGGAATTTTTGAAATTTCTTAAATTCATAAAAAAAAAGTTAATCCCCGATAATGCCACAAAACTATACAGATCTAAGTTAGATGAGGAACCATATTGAAAAAAAGTTTGAGGTTGATAGATGTAGCCGTTTGACCTGTGGAGAACCGACAAAAAACATAAAAAAAAAACATAAAAAAAAAAAAAAAAAAAACGAACACCAATTTTTTTCAGTATGCCAAATTGAATCCTCGCTAAAGCTCGTCTAAATAGCAGTATGAAGAGTATTTCGCTGTTTCGCTATTGTTGGTATCACTGGTTACCGTGCTCGGGGTCCATGGTTCGATTCCCGACGCATAAACCTTTTTTTTTAATTATAATATTTTGGTTCCGAGCGCTGGTTTATGGTGTAGGTTGTTTTTTAAATTTGACCACAGATACAAAAATATCCACACAAATCTTGTGTTATTCAACTATTGCTTCAAGTCCAGAATTAATGACTATAGCAAAAATATCAAAAGTCAAGATTGAAATTAAAAGATGGATTTGTCAGAATTTGTGTTCGTGACCATAGATTTAAATTTATCAACTCGATTGTACTTAAATAATGTGATCACAAAACATATCTCAATTTTATTATTTTACAAATTGCAAACTTCTCTTCTTTTGTACAATAATTATATTCAGTATCCAGACGATGTATTATTTTCCTTATAATAATTTTTAAGTATTGTAATTCGTATGTAAACCCGCAGACAAGTCATTATTATTGACTTTGTGGGTTTACGCACAACTTGTAAACCTGTTCTATAAAAATTCATTAAAAAAAAAATTAAAAACCGAGTTGCAGAAAAATTCTCGCATCCCGGACCCCGATCGACCGTCTCCCCTATCAACTACCACTGACGGCCGATAGTGCCGGCATATCAACACCCACTCAAACAATGCCGCATGCTTGCCGCGTCATGCGGAAGGCTCCGGCATGAAACGGTAGGTGATTTCAGGTTAATGGTATACAGGAGTGTAATGCGGCGACTCGGATGTTGATGTTTGCTGGTCGCGGTCCAATGAAAATACTTTTACCTGCAATACTATTCAAGAGGAATAGTAAAATGTTGTAAGATTTTAATAGAGAGATTTCATCAATCTATTACAATAACAGGTAGAGAGAATTTTACTCCAATTCGGGTTTTAAATGGGACTAGAATTATAGTTTAAAATCCCAATATTTGTGTGGATATTTAGGAGATATTTTTATTTCTGTCGTCAAATTGAAAATAAAAATTAACCTTCATCAAAACCCTGTACTCAAGACAACATTTAATAGTTATTTTGTTTTTTAAAAAAAAGTTACTGCACCGGGAATCGAACCATGGAATGAATTGGAAGAAGATATCAAGAATATAACGAAGATTGGTGATTTAAGAAGAGAGCTAAGAAAAAAATAAAGTATAATTTAATCGAGTATGTTTGATTGTAATTTCATTAGGTATAGTAACCATTACCACCTGTTCTATGAACAATCTGTAATGAATAAATAATATATGTAATATGTATGGACCCCGAGTATGGTAACCAGCGATACTAAATGTGGGGGGGCTGGCCATTACACGGCCCGGGGGGGGGGGAGGGGGAAGGGAGACGCCCTCCTCATGCTGGTCAGCCGTTCCCGCAAATTCTTCTCGGAAGAGGCAAATTTACCGCGATCGCAGACACCGGTGCATAATATCTAGTGCTTATAGGGGCTGTCCGTAAATGATGTCACACAATTTTAGGGTAAATCGAACCCCCCCCTCCCCCCTTGTCCGAGTTGGTCACAGAGATGTTGACCCCCCCTTTAATGATGTCACAATCCAGACAATATTACCCCCCCCCCCCCCCATGAAATTATTCATGCGAATATGGAAAAACTGGGATTGGGATATTGAAAAAAAGTTTTTCTCGATTTTTTAGTCCCCTAAATCCCCTAAAAAACACCTAAATTCTGCATTAAAATATAATTTCATACAAATTATATGGCGCCAACTCATTTTCCTGAAAATTGAAAGAAACAAATAATATGTAGTGTAAATGTGGATGTCACATTAGTCTATCCCCCCCTCCCCCCTTGTCACACATTGTCACATGGTTGATGCCCCCCCCCCCCACAAAAAAATGTGGACGTCATTTATGGACAGCCCCATAGTGCTACAGCAACATACGCTCCGATTACTAATACAGACTATATATTATATCATAGTTCAGGCATAGACTTAAGAGATACATATATATATATATATATATATATATATATATATATATATATATATATATATATATATATATATAGGCCTATATATGTATATATATGAATATATATATATATATATATATATACCGTATATATGTATAACTTATATATGAATATATATATATATATATATATATTTATATATATATATATATATATATATATATATATATATATATATATTCCGAGACAATATTGATTTAATCCATAATAACTCACGACATGTATAACACATATAATAAAAGCCTTTATTGGTTATTCAATTTTTATGGCCAAAATTTATGAGCTTTATGTACACATTCTACATTTCAGTTTCTTAAAAAAGTGATATTTCATCAGCAAAGATTAAGTTCAGTTAAATTGGGTGAAGGACTGAAGGTAATAAAATCTGAAATAGATAAGTTTGCCATTATTGTGATCGATAAAATAGTTGTGGTTAGAGAAAGAAATTGATGCTAGATTCACGGCGTGGTTCAGTGATTATTGTGAATAAGTTAATAAGAGTCCATGGGAGTCGATACTTCAGTCGATAAAGCAGAGTATTAGTTTTTCGGTGATAACTTTGAACGAAATTACATATAGAGAGGAAAATCATATTTCCAATATCTCCATTATGGTTCAAGTAATAACTATTGATCTCATATTACATAATTGTTACGCGTATACACTTGGAAAATGTGTTTTCTTTTAACCGTATACGCGTGACAATTAGGCTATATGTGATGAATAGTTATTACTTCTATCATATTGAAGGTATTGAAAATATCTGTGTTTCCTCTTCATATTAGAATTTCGATATTTCATACCGTTCAAAAGTTATCATCAAAAAACTGATATTCTGATAAATCGACTGTCATAGACTCTTAATTCAACTCAATTCGTATACCAATATAACACACTTGAAACTATAGATTGTCATGATATCCGCAGCTAAATTCTGAAATAATCATAATAATAGTAATATTGGAGTAAAAATTAACTATTAATAGATAGTTTTCATGATGAATTTGTTAAAACTAGCCTATAATGTCTTGTTGATTATAGTAACTTGATATACTCTTTAATTGTTTTAATTGTTCTAATAGGTTACACTATAAGACTTATACAAGACTAATATACTTTACATGTCTATGGCTCAGTATGCACTGTAACTTTCAAGCTCAAGTTACGTATACGTCCAAGTAAATATATATATATATATATATATATATAAATACACGTGTATATATATATATATATATATAATACACATGTATATATAATATATATATATTTTCTTTTTTTCTTTTTTTTCAATCCACAAAATATGATTTAGCGAACCGGAACCACAGCGCGATAATGATATATAACGGAGAAGAATTCTAATAATTATATTCATACATTAACAGATATCAACCTATACTAGTCCACCTAAGACGAAGGCTTGAACCACCCGCGCGCTAGTGATGCAAGATACGAGAATGGTCAACCAGCACCTTCATCTCTCAACTACTAGTAAACTACTGTATATGATCTAGATTCATAAAATCCACACTTGAATGCACAATATGTAAACTGGGTCCATATAGATACATAACAATCCCGATCGACCGTCTCCCCTATGTATTAACATTACCGATTGGCAGTGTCGAACCTGATTAATATTTAATAATAGATACACGTCAATCCCGATTGGATGTCTCCCCTATGTTAAACCATTACCGATTGGTAGTGTTGAACCTGTAGATTTGGAGTGAAACTTGGTGTGATGAAGTTTCACTAGATTAGCATACTGTAGTAATGGTTTAGTTGGCGGATGGTTTGCCCGAAGGGCGTGGGATCGAGCCCCGCGTGAGGACTGTCACAATACCGGTTAGTACGAGCTTGAAGTAAGGTTAGACATGTATATCAGTCGATTTGAAGTGTGGTTATTTACACCCATAACGGTTGTATATACTTTTGTATTATATTGTATTATATAGTATATATTATATTATATTTTATATTACTATTGTTTTTGAAGTTTATTGAAGTTGTATTTGATTTGAAGTGTGGTTATTTACAACCATAACGGTTGTATATATACTATTGTAGTATATTGTATTTATTAAATTTTAATGTAGGCCTATTATATTTATGATACTATATATGTTTTGAAGTTTATTGAAGTTGTATTTGATTTGAAGTGTGGTTATTTACAACCATAACGGTTGTATACACTATTGTATTATATTGTATTATATGGTATCTATTATATTACATTATATGTATTATATTATATTTATTAGAATATATTGTAGGCCTATTATTCTTCTTGTATTATTCAATGTGTTCTTGTATATTGTATTATCATTCTTTCTCTTTCTCGTATTTGTATTATTCTCATATTATTCTTGTCTTGTATTTATTCTTCCTATAGATTAATTATTCATATTATTGAAACATGTACCAGATTTCAATTTCATTCTTATTATTTCATTATCATTTGGTATGTAACTAATTAATGTATATGAAGCATTACCATTGAATAAAATAAAAATAAAATAAATAAATAAATCATATTTATATGAGGCCTACTATTGCGTTTGTATGAAATACATTATAGGCCCTATTATGGCATAAATGTTAGTTTGCGACTAGGTGAGTTTTCGGTCAAGTCAATTCAAATCAGATTAGGTGAGGCTAGGTTACTTCGATTGGGTTATTCAAGTTAATTTTAGTTGTGATTTCGTCAAGGTGTACTCAATTAGTCTAGGACTAGGTTATGACGGTTAGGCGAGGTTAGTTAAAGGTTAGATATATTGGGTCAATTTAATTGATTTAGGTTGAGCTCAACTATATATATATATATATATATATATATATATATATATATATATATATATATATTTATATTGAGTTTAAACGACGCACTGTTATGATAACTGAGATCTAATGGCGTCGGATGGATGATGAATAAGATGGTGGGATGATGAGATGAAGGTTTTTGGGTAATGAGAAGGATAGTGGGAAGGAAGCGGTCATGGCCGACTTATTGTAGAAACATCCTGGCATTAGCCTAGACTACAGACGGAAACCATGAAAAAACTCTGTAAGACGGTCGAACTGGGTTCGGAATTCCCCTCGCCTCCCGGATCACATAAAGCGAGCGCGTTAACCACTGCGCTGCATGTGCCGGTATATATATATATATATATATATATATATATATATATATATATATATATATATATATAATATATATATATAATATAATATATTATATATATATATATATATATATATATATATATATATATATATATATATATATATATATATATATATATATATATATATATATATATATATATATATATATATATATATTACCAGTAAATGAGAGGTAGGACAGTTAGCTTAAGTGTTCGCAAACGTACAGGAATGACGGCCCGTGTAATTAGTCAGCGAACTGATAGCTGTAGCAGTTAATGATCTATTCCACAAAACCGACCATCTTACATTTAATAGTTCAACATGACTATCTTATAGCAGAAGCATTTTTCCATTGATTTAAAAAGGCACATCGTTTACCTAGATCCTTATTAAAAGATGACATCATTCTCTAATTGGTCCATTCCGTTCATTGTCCCATTCCATCTTTAACACATGAAATCTGATCCACTAATTGTATCCACTAGAGATGATTCCGAACGACCGTCTTCACTATCCTACATCACTAACGCACGGGTGGTTCAAGCCTTCATTTTTAGCAAGTATTGTATCCACGAGAGATGAAGGTTCCGAGCGACCGTCTTCACTATCCTACATCACTATCGCACGGGTGGTTCAAGCATTCATCTATAACGATAACTATATCTTTACACATAATAATAATAATATTAGAATGTTACATTTTAAACTATATAACATCTCTATTTTATTACCAGATCGAAACGATTGATCGTCATTAGTAATGGACTGGGGAAACATCCGTTCGTAAGCTTCAATATTTACGTGAGATGTCTGATAAAATAAGGTACATGGCTTTTTTTACCGAAGATTTGCCGGGAGGTAAAACAAAAGCACTTGGTATATTCTTGTTCTGTCGGCAGTCTTTATATCTCTTAAGAGAACACGGCAGATTGTGGAAATGATTGTCAAAATGTATACGGATAAAATTTTAATTTGTTTAGAGCCCATATTACCAATAATAAATATGTGTTAATTAAGCTAATTAATCAATTGCAGTACAAAAATAACATTGGTAACCAAGGGTGATAACAAGCTAATCCACTAATTATCGCTTGATCAACAAATTTATTATTCGTAATACCGGGCCTTAGCCGTTACGCTTGACAATTGTGCAATATGAGTTAAACAGGGGTTATAGTGCGCAGTTGACCGTAATATGTGCAGTTCTAAACTTCAAAAATGTAGTTTCTAATTTTAATTTGCGCAGTTGTGAAATAATGAATATTGTTAAATAATGAACGTTATCAAAGGAGAATTCGTAATTGAAATTCTGCGCATTAAATTAGTTGGCAAAATCAACATCGTGGCTATGATTAGCGTGAGGGTAAAGCACTATGAAACAGCCTTAGGCCTACATATTTCCAAATAGTAATAAGATACTTTGAAAAACAAAGTTTTTAGAAAAATTCCCTTCGGGTCTATCATGGGGGGCGGGCCCTCCCCCCCCCACACCTCTCACCGTATCCGCGTGGAATCTACATCTTTGTATAATTGATTTTTTCATATGCGCAGTTATAAATTTTCACTAATATAGGTCTAACCATTGGAGTTAAATAGTTATAACATACCATCTTGAAGGTATTAAAATATCTGTGTTTCCCCATAAAAGAATTTTTACATTTTCTTCCGTTCAAAAGTTTTCCTCAAATCACTGATATTTCGCAAAATCGATTTCCATAGACTCTTTATAATATCTCATAATTTTCAAATGTATACAACTAGATTTTTTTTTAGAGCTGTATACGTTTGACAATAATGTGATTTATGAATCAAATATCTATAATTTACACAGTCTTGTATATATAGGTTTAAAAATATATGTTTTTTCTCCCACATTCGAATTTTGATATCTCATACCATTCAAACTTTATCACACAAAAATGGTATTTCGCTAAATCCTCTCCCATATCCTCAAAAGTCCATGGGATTCGATTCAGCGGAATATAAGTTTTTTGTTGATAACTTTCAAACGGTATGAGATATCGAAATTCTAAGAACGAGGAAATACAGATATTTTTAATACCTTCATGACGGTGTATATATATAATAACTATGTAGGGATATCAAATCGCCTGATTGTCAGGCGTGTACGTTTAAAAATACACATTTTTTAGCCCTACGCCTGACAATTAGGCGATATGAGATACATAATTATATACACACCATATTGAAATCATCTATGTTTCCTCGTTTTTAGAATTTCGATATCTCATGCCGTTCAAAAGTTATCATCAAAAAACTGAAATTCCGCTAAATCGACTCCCATTTCCTCTTAAGCTAAATATTTCCACTAATAATATTCCTATTCGATCGGTGGCCTTTTTATATTACAAACCATTAACGAACGGAAGTTCCGAGACGGAAAACTCAAACCAGTTAAATAACTAGACTAAATCTATAATGATAATAGCCGGACCGTTTGTAATAAAAAAAGCAGTCAATAAACTAAAATTATATATATTTTAAATTGCTGATGAAAAATGAGAACTCATTGCCTTACTTTTAACAAGTTGGTATAGTTTCAGTTAACACATAGTTGGTACTGCCTTAATTAAATATATTAGCGTTTATATCACTATTAACAAGGTTAAAGCATAGTGATGAGTTTATGATAGATGGTAATATATTTAATTAATAGTTAAGTCATGATTTTTTTTATTGCCTCTTGATAATTGGAATGATCAAGCTCGTTCATGTCGTGCCGATGTGGGAAGGAGTCGGTCGTGGCCTGGTAATAGAGTATTATATGTATGTCTTTATTTATAAAAATAAGACTGCCTTTGAATAAAAGGTTGCCATAAAATAACACAGAATAATAAAACATGGGATACAAAATGAATATATTTTTTTTTTTTTAATAACATCGAAACTTGATACAAAATCATTGTTCCCCCGTTAAGGCTATGGATGAAAGATTAGGATCGTTTGAACGACCATTGAAATACGAATACGAACGAAATAGTATTGCAATAAAACATATACTGTTAATAACTATTAGTATTAATCGAATTATAAATTACTTGGTCATAATTAAGAAGAAATAATTAGATAAGCGAAGATTTCCATCCAACTCTTACGGAGATCTGTCTGTTTTTTTATGTTTTTGTTTTTGTAAGTACTGCACAGGTCGCAGGGTTTGAACGACCGAAATGAAACTTTTACTGTATACGCAAACTTATCCAACTTAGAACTGTATAGTTTTTGGTTCAAATCGGTCGAGCCATTTTTGTGAAACATCATCTCAAAGTTTCTAAAAATCCCATAAGATTAGGCTGAGCGGAAAAAATTGAAAAATAAAATCTCACCAATATAATTTAGATTTTCCTCAAATGTAAACAAGACAGTGATACACATAATTAAAAATATGTATGCAATTCGGACAAGCCGTTTCGAAGAAAATAATGTAATACATGTTCTTTATTCATCGAATAGATAGAAATAATGGCATAAGAATGATGCAGTGATAGATTCACAGGTTCTTAGGTTCGTTGGTATCGAATAAAGTTTATCCTATATGATCAAGGTGTGTAGAGTTTTAGATTTTACTTTATAGATATCTCGCTCATCTCTCAACGCATATTCTGCGTTTACCTATAGTTATGATAAATAATAACAAATAGTGAGCGAACTAGCAACTGATCTAATTAACGACCAATGATGGGGGTGGGGCTTAATTATTGGCCACCTAGATCTATATGTAACTGGAAATACCCTAATCGTAGATTTCGAAAATCTCCCGCCCCCCTCCCCCAACCTAATACACAGCCCACTTGATTGGGATTGTGTAGATTAAGATGTATTTGTATTGTGGATTATATAGACCAATGTAGGGATAATCTTTTCAGTGAATAATCCTATTTTAGTCCTTTTGAAATGATTATAAGGAAAGGAGTCGGTCGTGGCCTGTTAGGCCCTACCAAGGAGAAATTCCTGTAGGGCAATTCATTTTAATGAATAAGGGCTAACAAAAATCATCAGTAAAATCTAGGACAATAGCTATCTACGATGGATACGCAACTGAGAGCGACGTTGTTCTGGATCTATGAAACCAAAGCCACTGAGATCGACTACTCAGGCCATCAGAGCCCTGTAGAGCCTGTAGCTAGCTTATAGGCGATCTAGGTGACGTCGAGGTTTCTTAGCACTGGAGATGATCGTCAGCTGGGAGAACATGGGACAAGTCCAAGTTGCGTATCTATCGTAGATAGCTATTGTCCTAAATCAAAACGAGTGTCCCCCTGGCCGCAAGGGAATCGAACCCCGGTCTCCTGAATGAAGGTTCAAAGCTACCAACAGATCTCAGTATAGATTAGTAGTGAGATTGGTGAGTGTAAATAATGGGTTGATAATTATAATGCTGTCTATATGTTTAAACGTTTGAACAAGTGATTGTTTTTTAATTGGTTGGATATATAATGCGAGACGATAAATCATAGGAATTAATTAAATGGAAATATGTGGTTTAATTAAATGTGTAGATACATTCACTGCAGCCATATCTATATAGTTGGTCAATTTCAGAATGTCCTAACATATATTTGTTTGTCTATTATGATTATATACATTATAATTGATTATATTCACTTGTGCTCAGTTTTACGAATTGAAAGTTAGTGGATTAACTATGATCACCCTTGGTTACATATGTTATTTTCGTACCTTTAGTTAGCAGATTAGTACTCAAGGCCCAGTTGCACGAATTGATATAGTTAGTGGATTAACTTGTTATCGCCATTGGTTACGTAAGTTATTTTCGTACTTTAACTAATAGTTACTAGCTGATTAATAAGTTACTTGACAAAGATTCGTGAAACTGGCTTTTTACATTCTTGTGGTGCCCTGTCCGAACGATCCAAAAATCCAAAAATATTGGCCAATACCTCATACGTCCTATCGAGCCTACAATAATTGTGTCCCACCATGTGGTTTTCTCTACGTACGGCTTGAAGCATAAGCAAAAGTCTGTTTCTGTCGTTAGATAGCTGTTAAGCCCTATGCAATATAACTTGGTCAACTGGTTCGACCAGGCAGCAAAGAGGCTTTTACTTCTGCTTCAAGCTGTACATCCTCTGAACGATACTAAATAATGCACATTTAAGGCGTCCCGCCAGGGGTCTAGTTCCCGCCAGGGGGTGATTTCACAGTATATGATCATAAAACTTCTACTGTGTAAGAAGATGCAAAAATAAACAAATACATCATCTGATGCAGACAATATTTGTAGGGAATACTAATGAGTCAAATTATATGATGATAAGTGTGGAAGCCACCCTCGTTAGCTCAGTCAGCTGAGGCACCGCTTCAGAAACTGACAAAGTCACCGTTGGGCGTGGGTTCAAGTCCTGTATAAGGCATGGGTTTTTGTAAACGTCAATTCACTTATCATCACTTCATATTTTCATAACCATCTGCTCATTCGTAACCCCGTATAACCTATTTGTTGGTGGGGTGTTAAGCAAACAATACTCATCATGAAGGTGAAAAGATCATTTATAAATTATATGTAACGGTAATATATTCTATGTTTTTGGTATCTATATTTACCTCACCGCGTAACGTTACATACAAATAACACGTAACATATTGTGATATTATATTATCATTTTATAAGATACTTCTCTAAATGGTGTGAAGCAGTTCACTATAACATGTTCGGCGGAAAGTCCCTGCAGTAGTTTGTACTTTATATGTCATGTTGAAACTGAAAATGGTACGCTGTGGGTAGTTCCTCCTTAATTGGTAAACATCGTAAAAAACAAATAACCAGCATCAAACTTGTCACGATGTTTATACCAACATCAAAACGATAAAAAAAAAACATACGCATACACTTCGTATAACTCGGAAACACTAAACTTCGCTTCGTTCACGTTTACTGTCTATATCGATCGAGCGTCTCTCCTATGTATGACCACTGACGGTTGGTAGTGTGGAGCCGTCAATACTGCACAGCATATTGGCACTAAATAAAACAACTATTGAACAACCCTTAAATTATTCAAACAACCCTTAAAAAACTAGTACTTTCTCCACAAGAAATGTTAATACTTAACTGGAAACATGTGTAGGTTTGGATCATATGGGTTTGGATGAGAACTTTCGTGAAAAAAATAAAATGAAGCTACAAAAGTCAAGTAATATAAAAATTAAAAATTAAAATATAAAAATATAAATTGTAACTTGAACAAAAATGCTGACGTATGAACAAGCAGTGAGTATTAAGTTATAATATTTTCATTATAACCTACCTAACTGACACAAAGATCTCAATAATTCTTGTCTTGTCTTTTTTCTCAGCTAATTCCGTGTCAAAACGAAAGCGTTCTGCCTCTTTTGTATTTGTGCCTTTCGACTTCATCCAATGACAGACGGACATATACACGTCTTGGAATTGACCTTGTTATATTTAGAAATGAGAATATTTGTAAGAGATAACTGTTCTGATAAATGAAGCATTCCTAATCTTCTCAAATAGATCGTCCATCTTCACATTGTTATGTTGTCATGGCAATTATGAATGAATGTTTTCTAAACGAACTTGGCCAATATTTGACGTAACATTAAATTGGATTGACACTTCCTGTCTATTCAGAGACATGGTCTTCTAGATGTAGATAACAACAATAAAAAAATATAGAACGCAACCGGATTCAAAATTCGAACACTTTCATATAAGATAGTTTTACACAATGTTGGTGTTGATTTCGTGACGAGGAATAGAAGTTTGTCAGGAGATCGATATATCGAGTTACGAACGATTATCGATTAGTTGTTCACGTTCGAATTATGGTATGGTGAGGGAATAAATTTGATTACAATGGTGCTTGTTGTTATAAGGGAAAATGACAAAAGTCAATTTTCAGGTTAGGTTATAGAATTTACATTTAACTTATGGGTGACGAAAATATGCAGTTTTGAACTTTCAACCACCACAGCCTTCTTTATTCATATCATTCTGTTATAAGAAGATACTGTCTTATTCATTCAAGAAGGCTGTGACACCCACAAACTTCTCATTTTGATTTAATTCCATTTGGGATAAATCGTTTTTTTCTTCTATTTATCAACTTGAAATATAGTTTTCTTGAAATTTACGGCTGATTAAACAGATTCTGAAATAAAAACAAATTCACACTTGGCAACTCAATTGCGTATATATTTTGAATGAATGTAGGGCGTACGTGGCATAAAAAAATAGCAATTTTAATATTCAAAACACTATAAATGTTTCATTATTTCTTCATTTATTTCTCGAGTTGAGATGGTACTTCTCCTTGGATAAATTGTTTGATAACTGAATTGAAAAAACGATTTTACGAATCATCAGTAATTATTAACTCAATGAAACACTAAACTTTTTGGTATGCTTGAATACCATGGAATGTGAATTTCACCAAAAAGATTAAGTCTAATAAGAGAAACATTATTGCAAATCACCATTTTAAAGCCGGATCAACACAAATAAAAGAATTTAAAACTAATTGGCCCTAAAGAGAATATTCTATATACACTAACTGGTACACATAACGATAGTTTAGTTTTAATAATCATTGAATATAGCGCTTTTTAATAGGATTTTAAGTGGCTTTTGTATCAACTAAAAGATACATTAACATATCTCATACCGTTCGAAATGATCACCCAAAAAATAATATCTGGCCAAATCGAAACCCACGGACTCTTAATTAACAATTAATTCACTATCCCTACAGCCGAATCTAAATATTTTTGATGATCATTGTTTGGTTTTAACGACCCAGGTTCAAGACAAGCTAGGTTAATCCTCGGGTTAACTATACACTATTAAAAAATATTACAATTTACAATAAATAGTTCTTCCTCATCACGATTATCCACATCATATGCATATTAAAACTCTAATCCCGACTTTCTCTCGAATTTAACGCTAATATCAATTGATTTGACTAATAGTCGAATCTTCACCCAGTTTGGTCGTGGTTGACACATATTTTAATTGCTTGATAAAACTCGACTGACACGAGCACACTTAAATGACGGTTACGAGCGACCGTTTCCCTTATCCACATCAGTATCGCACGGGCGATTCGCACCTTCATCTCTTATGAACACAAATATATTGAATCCACGATAGATCGTTACGAGCGACCGTCTCCCCCATCCCACACCATTATCACACGGGTGTTTCGTCCCTTCATATTCAGCAAGTATTATATCCACGAGATATAAACGTTACGAGCGACCGTCTCCCCTATCCTACATCATTATCGCACGGGTATTTCGTACCGTCAACTCTCTTGAATGCGAGTCCATTATAAGTAGGTTGTCACGGTCTTCTTGAATTGTGCGGGTGGTTTTAACTTTTAATAGCTATCACAGGAGGCCGTGTATCTAGTCACGATAATCGACTATTTATTGTAGATTAGACCACCTTTTGTTTTTACTGACATTGATTTGGTTGTTATATTAGGTTGTGATAAGTAAAGATAGGATAGTTGTGTTAATGCATGTTTCTAATTATTACCGATAAAACAACCATTGTTCATCACTCCGCGATTCTAGAAATAACAACTTCATTTCTGCAGATATTGGATATCTGGAGCTTTTGTTCAGAAGCGCATCAGATGATGTATTTGTTAATTTTGTTACTCGCACGGTTCAAGTTTTAAATTAATTTTTATATCTGTGTAATCACCCTGGCGGGAACTTTCCGCCCTATATAGACTGGGGACGCCTTAAGTGTTCATTAATCTGTTGTAATGGTAATTGTATCTTGGAAGTTGGGTGTTACCAATATTAGAACTAAAACAATAGAACGTTTCGCCGAAAGAAGTTGACATATTCAAGTTGTTTAGGTTGGTAAAGGTCTTAACCATCTGACAAGTATATTATAATCACTAATTGAGGTTAAATAGATTAGGTATGTATTTCGTTCTAGGCCTATAGATAGTAGAGTTTTTCAGTTTTCGGGTAGGCAAGTTTTCCAGTAGTTGAAATGCAGGTGTCCCGATTTGTAATTTGTTATTTCAAATAGCTTATTGACTGAGACCGGTGGACCAGTGGCTAGAACACTGTGCATCATTCAGGAGACCGGGATTCGAGTCCCGCCATGGTTTCCATCCGGATAGAGATTTTTCGTGAACAACAACCCATGACCGACTTCTTCCCACTATTAGAAAATACTTGGTAAAAATAATATAATAAACTTCCATCTTATACGTCACTCACCGCCGCCAATAGATCTTATCCATCATTATGCTGTACCGTTGAACCCAATATGAATTAATATAAATATAGAATAACGATAGATATTATTAGACAAGCTTTAGCGAGGATTCAATTTGACATACTGAAAAAAATTGGTGTTCGTTTTATGTTTTTTTTTTTTTTTTTATGTTTTTTCGTCGGTTCTCCACAGGTCAAACGGCTACAGCTATCAACTTCAAACTTTTTTCCAATATGGTTCCTCATCTAACTTAGATCTGTATAGTTCTGTGGCATTATCGGCGCGTAACGTTTTTTTTATGAATTTTATAAATTTCAAAATACCCATTAGAAAAACCCAGCGGGAAAAAAGAGAAAATATTTTATTTTCCAAAAAAATGAAATTTTGCGTGAAGTTGAATTTTAACATTTTTCAACTTGATCGGGTCAGCCATTTTGAAAGAAAAAACATAAAATGTGCTGAATTGGTGCCACTCGAAGCAGTTTTCACCCATTTTTACTCATACTATTAGCCCCCCTACTATTCGCTCGTCTAACAACGCACATACGGCTTTTTCCTAGTTTTTCATTAGATAGAAGGCTGTGGGAGCTAAAAATTCAGAAAATTCATCATTTCAAAAGTCCTACTTGGACAAATTTGAGACAACATTATAGAGAAATCGACATTGTTGACATTATATTATTTCGATGTCTTATCCCTAAAACCCCATGTAATAATATAGGCCTACATAAAATGTACTTCATCTCATTTTCCTAATATCTTTTCATGATTCACCATCGCCAATAGATCTTACTGTGTCTTTAAGGTCCCGTTTTACGAATAATAAATTTGTTGATCAAGCGATAATTAGTGGATTAACTTGTTATTACCCTTGGTTACCAATGTTATTTTTGTACCCCAATTGATAATTAGCTTAATTAATCAACACATTTTTACTATTGGTAATATGGGCCTTAAACCCAATATGGATGAATAAAAATACAAAATAATAATGGATCATTTTTTCTCATCAAATTAGAAGGCTGTGGGAGCCGAAAATTCAGAAAAAAATCACAATTTCCAAAAACCAATATTTTATAGACAGTGTTAGGGAGGTTGACATTATCTTAAATATAATATTATTTCGATTTTCTATCCCTAAAGGCTAGAACCATGTATGTCCTTAAATGATAACAAGTTAAATAAAAAATAAAATAAAAAAGTAAAAAAAACGCCGTTCAAAAGAAATTGCGATTTCTTTAACCCAGCTAATTTGTGGATTATTTTCAAGTGGACTAAAATAACCGGTCCACACTTAGATTCGGATTACATTTCAAGACCAAACGGGAATCTGCATGTCTATACCTTGCAGTCGCGGCGCGAAACACCCGGGCGATAGTGCTGTGAGATGGAGAAGACGTCCGATCGGTACCTCCATCTCGGTGTAGGTATATCTGTTGTGTACCTTCGTTTGCAAGAAAACAGAACACTGTATTTCAGTATCCCAAATGATCTATTTCTTGGTGGGGATACCGAACACAGCTGTTCTTGTAATAATCCAAACCGATTATTGTGGCGTTTGAATTAACTGATGAGAAAGATTTTAGGTATTTGTTATAGTAGATACTATAGACCTATATAGATATAGTACCGAATAAAACAAAAATAATTTAAAACAAAATGCAAATTGCCTGTCTCGATTTTAGATAACGAATTGTGACAAAGAACTCATCTTTTGAATTAGAAATCCTGAAATTGCCATGCTATTTACTCAATTCCAACACTTAAACTATATCTTATGAAAAACATACTTTAATTTCAAGGCCCATTATTTGAAAAGCTAATCATTTTTAC
>OU015474.1:9062549-9550955 GCA_907164805.1 Brachyptera putata
AATAAAGCGTTATCAAGAGATCGCATTGGAATCGCGCCCCAAACAACACCATGGTTATGATGAGCGTGCGGGTAATGCACTATGAAACAGCCTTAGGCCTACATATTTCCAAATAGTAATAAGATACTTTAAAAAACAAAGTTTTTAGAAAAATTCCCTTCGGGTCTATCATGAGGGCGCCCTCCCCCCCCCCCCCCCCCCCCCCCCCCCCCCCCCCCCCCCCCCACACCTCCCCAGTATCCGCGCGGAATCTATACATCTTTGTATAATTGATTTTTTCATATGCGCAGTTCTAAATTTTCACTAACATAGATCTAACCATTGGAGTTAAATAGTTATAACATACCATCTTGAAGGTATTAAAATATCTGTGTTTCCCCATGAAAGAATTTTTACATTTTCTTCCGTTCAAAAGTTTTCCTCAAATCACTGATATTTCGCAAAATCGATTTCCATGGACTCTTTATAATATATCTCATAATTTTCAAATGTATACACCTAGATTTTTTTTTAGAGCTGTATACGTTTGACAATAATGTGATTTATTAATCAAATATCTATAATTTACACAGTCTTGTATAGGGCCTATAGGAATTAAAATATATGTATTTCTCCCACATTCGAATTTTGATATCTCATACCATTCAAACTTTATCACACAAAAATGGTATTTCGCTAAATCCTCTCCCATATCCTCACAAGTCCATGGGATTCGATTTAGCGGAATTTCAGTTTTTTGTTGGTAACTTTTGAACGGTATACGATAACGAAATTCTAAGAACGAGGAAATACAGATATTTTTAATACCTTCATGATGGTGTACATATAATAACTATGTATATCAAATCGCTTGATTGTCAGGCGTATACGGTTAAAAATACACATTTTTTAGCCCTACACGCGTGACAATTAGGCGATATGAGATACATAGTTATATACACACCATATTGAAATCATTGAAAATATCTGTGTTTCCTCGTTTTTAGAATTTCGATATCTCATACCGTTCAAAAGTTATCATCAAAAAAATGAAATTCCGCTAAATTGACTCCCATTTCCTCTTAAGCTAAATTTTTCCACTAATAATATTCCTATTCGATCGGTTGCCTTTTTATATTACAAACCATTAACGAACGGAAGTTCCGAGACGGAAAACTCAAACCAGTTAAATAACTAGACTAAATCTATAATGATAATAGCCGGACCGTTTGTAATAAAAAAAAGCAGTCAATAAACTAAAATTATATATATTTTAAATTGCTGATGAAAAATGAGAACTCATTGCCTTACTTTTAACAAGTTGGTATAGTTTCAGTTAACACATAGTTGGTACTGCCTTAATTAAATATTAGCGTTTATATCACTATTAACAAGGTTAAAGCATAGTGATGAGTTTATGATAGATAGTAATATATTTAATTAATAGTTAAGTCATGATTTTTTTTATTGCCTCTTGATAATTGGAATGATCAAGCTCGTTCATGTCGTGCCGATGTGGGAAGGAGTCGGTCGTGGCCTGGTAATAGAGTATTATATGTATGTCTTTATTTATAAAAATAAGACTGCCTTTGAATAAAAGGTTGCCATAAAATAACACAGAATAATAAAACATGGGATACAAAATGAATATAATTTTTTTTTTTAATAACATCGAAACTTGATACTAAATCATTGTTCCCCCGTTAAGGCTATGGATGAAAGATTAGATTGTTTGAACGACCATTGAAATACGAATACGAAAGAAATAGTATTGCAATAAAACATATACTGTTAATAACTATTAGTATCAATCGAATTATAAATTACTTGGTCATAATTAAGAAGAAATAATTAGATGAGCGAAGATTTAGCTCTGTCTGTGTTTTCTTGTTTTGTTTTTGTGCGCACTGCACAGGTCGCAGGGTTTGAACGACCGAAATGAAACTTTTACTGTATACGCAAACTTATCCAACTCAGAACTGTACAGTTTTCGGGTCAAACCGGTTGGACCATTTTTGTGAAGCATCATCTCAAAGTTTTTAAAAACCCCGTAGGATTAGGCTGAGCGTAAAAATAGAAATATAAAATCTCATCAATATATTTCAAATTTTCCTCAAATGTAAACACGGAAGTGGCACACATAATTAAAAATTTGTATGTAATTTGGATCAACCGTATCGAAGAAAATAATGTGATACATGTTCTTTATTCATCGAATAGATAGAAATAATAGCATAAAAATGATGCAGTGATAGATTCACAGCTTCCTAGATTCGTTGGTATCGAATAAAGTTTATTTTATATGATCAAGGTGTGTAGAGTATTAGATTTTACTTCATAGATATCTCGCTCATCTCTCAACGCATATTCTACGTTTGCCTAGTTATGATAAATAATAACAAATAGTGAGCGAACTATAGCAACTGATCTAATTAACGACCAGTGATGGGGGGGGGGCTTAATTATTGGCCACCTAGATCTATATGTAACTGGATAAACCCTAATCGTATATTTCGAAAATCTCCCGCCCCCCCCCCCAACCTAATACACAGCCCACTTGATTGGGATTGTGTAGATTAAGATGTATTTGTATTGTGGATTATATAGACCAATGTAGGGATAATCTTTTCAGTGAATAATCCTATTTTAGTCCTTTTGAAATGATTATAAGGAAAGGAGTCGGTCGTGGCCTATTAGGCCCTACCAAGGAGAAATTCCTGTAGGGCAATTCATTTTAATGAATAAGGGCTAACAAAAATCATCAGTAAAATCTAGGACAATAGATATTTACGATGGATAGCAACTGAGAGCGACGTTGTACTGGATCTATGAAACCGATCTAAGCCACTGAGATCGACTACTCAGGCCGTCAGAGCCCCGTAGAGCCTGTAGCTATAGCTTATAGGCGATCTAGGTGGCGTCGAGGTATCTTAGCACTGGAGATGATCGTCAGCTGGGAGAACATGGGACAAGTCCAAGCTGCGTATCCATCGTAGATAGCTATAGTCCTCAATCAAAACGAGTGTCCCCCTGACCGCAAGGAAAACGAACCCCGGTCTCCTGAATGAAGGTTCAAAGCCACCAACAGATCTCAGTATAGATTAGTAGTGAGATTGGTGAGTGTAAATAATGGGTTGATAATTATAATGCTGTCTATATGTTTAAACGTTTGAACAAATGATTGTTTTTTAATTGGTTGGATATATAATGCAAGATGATAAATCATAGGAATTAATTAAATGGAAATATGTGGTTTAATTAAATGTGTAGATACATTCACTGCAGCCATATCTATATAGTTGGTCAATTTCAGAATGTCCTAACATATATTTTGTTTCTGTATTATGATGATACATTATAATTGATTATATTCACTTTTTGTCCTCAGTTTTACGAATTGAAAGTTAGTGGATTAACTATGATCACCCTTGGTTACATATGTTATTTTCGTACCTTTAGTTAGCAGATTAGTACTCAAGGCCCAGTTGCACGAATTGATATAGTTAGTGGATTAACTTGTTATCGCCATTGGTTACGTAAGTTATTTTCGTACTTTAACTAATAGTTACTATATAGCTGATTAATAAGTTACTTGACAAAGATTCGTGAAACTGGCTTTTTACATTCTTGTGGTGCCCTGTCCGAACGATCCAAAAATCCAAAAATATTGGCCAATACCTCATACGTCCTATCGAGCCTACAATAATTGTGTCCCACCATGTGGTTTTCTCTACGTACAGCTTGAAGCATAAGTAAAAGTCTGTTTCTGTCGTTAGATACCTGTTAAATCCCATGTTATATAACTTGGTCAACTGGTTCGACCAGGTAGCAAAGAGGCTTTTACTTCTGCTTCAAGCTGTACATCCTCTGAACGATACTAAATAATGCACATTTAAAGCGTCCTCAGTCTCCATAGGGTCTAGTTCCCGCCAGGGGGTGATTTCACAGTATATGATCATAAAACTTCTACTGTGTAAGAAGATGCAAAAATAAACAAATACATCATCTGATGCTGACAATATTTGTAGGGAGTACTAATGAGTCAAATTATATGATGATAAGTGTGGAAGCCACCCTCGTTAGCTCAGTCAGCTGAGGCACCGCTTCAGAAACTGACAAAGTCACCGTTGGGCGTGGGTTCAAGTCCTGTATAAGGCATGGGTTTTTGTAAACGTCCTTTCACTTATCATCACTTCATAGTTTAATAACCATCTGCTCATTCGTATTCCCGTATAACCTATCTGTTGGTGGGGTCGTTAAGCAAACAATAGACATCATAAAGATGGAAAGATCATGCACTTATATGTAACGGTAATATATTCTATGTTTTTGATATCTATATTTACCTCACCGCGTAACGTTACATACAAATAACACGTAACATATTGTGATTGTTAATATTATGGGTCGACATTATTTTATAAGATACTTCTCTAAATGGTGTGAAGCAGTTCACTATAACATGTTCGGCGGAAAGTCCCTGCAGTAGTTTGTACTTTAAATGTCATGTTGAAACTGAAAATGGTACGCTGTGGGTAGTTCCTCCTTAATTGGTAAACATCGTAAAAAACAAATAACCAGCATCAAACTTGTCACGATGTTTATACCAACATCAAAACGATAAAAAAAAACATACGCATACACTACGTATAACTCGGAAACACTAAACTTCGCTTCGTTCACGTTTACTGTCTATATCGATCGAGCGTCTCTCCTATGTATGACCACTGACGGTTGGTAGTGTGGAGCCGTCAATACTGCACAGCATATTGGCACTAAATAAAACAACTATTGAACAACCCTTAAATTATTCAAACAACCCTTAAAAAACTAGTACTTTCTCCACAAGAAATGTTAATACTTAACTGGAAACATGTGTAGGTTTGGATGAGAACTTTCGTGAAAAAAATAAAATGAAGCTACAAAAGTCAAGTAAATTGTAACTTGAACAAAAATGCTGACGTATGAACAAGCAGTGAGTATTAAGTTATAATATTTTCATTATAACCTACCTAACTGACACAAAGATCTCAATAATTCTTGTCTTGTCTTTTTTCTCAGCTAATTCCGTGTCAAAACGAAAGCGTTCTGCCTCTTTTGTATTTGTGCCTTTCGACTTCATCCAATGACAGACGGACATATACACGTCTTGGAATTGACCTTGTTATATTTAGAAATGAGAATATTTGTAAGAGATAACTGTTCTGATAAATGAAGCATTCCTAATCTTCTCAAATAGATCGTCCATCTTCACATTGTTATGTTGTCATGGCAATTATGAATGAATGTTTTCTAAACGAACTTGGCCAATATTTGACGTAACATTAAATTGGATTGACACTTCCTGTCTATTCAGAGACATGGTCTTCTAGATGTAGATAACAACAATAAAAAAATATAGAACGCAACCGGATTCAAAATTCGAACACTTTCATATAAGATAGTTTTACACAATGTTGGTGTTGATTTCGTGACGAGGAATAGAAGTTTGTCAGGAGATCGATATATCGAGTTACGAACGATTATCGATTAGTTGTTCACGTTCGAATTATGGTATGGTGAGGGAATAAATTTGATTACAATGGTGCTTGTTGTTATAAGGGAAAATGACAAAAGTCAATTTTCAGGTTAGGTTATAGAATTTACATTCAACTTATGGGTGACGAAAATATGCAGTTTTGAACTTTCAACCACCACAGCCTTCTTTATTCATATCACTCTGTTATAAGAAGATACTGTCTTATTCATTCAAGAAGGCTGTGACACCCACAAACTTCTCATTTTGATATAATTCTATTTGGGATAAATCGAATTTTCTTCTATTTATCAACTTGAAATATAGTTTTCTTGAAATTTACGGCTGATTAAACAGATTTTGAAATAAAAACAAATGCACACTAAGCAACTCAATTGCGTATACATTTTGAATGAATGTAGGGCGTACGTGGCATAAAAATAGCAATTAAAATATTCAAAACACTATAAATGATTCATTATTTCTTGATTTATCTCTTGATTTATTTCTTGAATTGAGATGGTACTTATCCTTGGATAAATTGTTTGATAACTGAATTGAAAAACGATTTTACGAATCATCAGTAATTATAAACTCAATGAAACACTAAACTTTTTGGTATGCTTGAATACCATGGAATGTGAATTTCACCAAAAAGATTAAGTCTAATAAGAGAAACATTATTGCAAATCACCATTTTAAAGCCGGATCAACACAAATAAAAGAATTTAAAACTAATTGGCCCTAAAGAGAATATTCTATATACACTAACTGGTATTTATAACGATAGTTTAGTTTTAACGGTCATTGAATAGCTCTTTTTAATAGGATTTTAAGTGGCTTTTGTATCAACTAAAAGATACATTAACATATCTCATACCGTTCGAAATGATCACCCAAAAAATAATATCTGGCCAAATCGACACCCGTGGACTCTTAATTAACAATTAATTCATCATCCGTACAGCCGAATCTAAAAAATTTTGATGATCATTGTTTGGTTTTAACGACCCAGGTTCAAGACAAGCTAGGTTAATCCTCGGGTTAACTACACTATTAAAAAATATTACAATTTACAATAAATACTTCTTCCTCATCACGATTATCCACATCATATGCATATTAAAACTCTAATCCCGACTTTCTCTCGAATTTAACGCTAATATCAATTGATTTGACTAATAGTCGAATCTTCACCCAGTTTGGTCGTGGTTGACACATATTTTAATTGCTTGATAAAACTCGACTGACACGAGCACACTTAAATGACGGTTACGAGCGACCGTCTCCCCTATCCCACATCAGTATCGCACGGGCGATTCGCACCTTCATCTCTTATGAACACAAATATATTGAATCCACGATAGATCGTTACGAGCGACCGTCTCCCCTATCCCACACCATTATCACACGGGTGTTTCGTCCCTTCATATTCAGCAAGTATTATATCCACGAGATATGAACGTTACGAGCGACCGTCTCCCCTATCCTACACCATTATCGCACGGGTATTTCGTACCGTCAACTCTCTTGAATGCGAGTCCATTATAAGTAGGTTGTCACGGTCTTCTTGAATTGTGCGGGTGGTTTTAACTTTTAATAGCTATCACAGGAGGCCGTGTATCTGGTCACGATAATTGACTATTTATTGTAGATTAGACCACCTTTTGTTTTTACTGACATTGATTTGGTTGTTATATTCAGGTTGTGATAAGTAAAGATAGGATACTTGTGTTAATGCATGTTTCTAATTAGTACTGATAGAACAACCATACCGGCACATGTAGCGCAGTGGTTAACGCGCTCGCTTCATGTGATCCGGGAGACGAGGGGAATTTCGATCCCAGTTCGATCCCTGCCGCCGTCCACCTTTACTTGGGTGTTACATGGTTTCCCTCTGTAGTCTAGGCTAATGCCGGGATGGTTCCTACAATAAGTCTGCCATGACCGCTTCCTTCCCACTATCCTTCTCACTACCCAAGAACCTTCATCTCATCATCCCATCATCTCATTAATCATCCATCCGACGCCAATAGACCTGCGCTATCATAACAGTGCGTCGTTAACCCAATATAAAAAAACATAGTTTATTATCTATTCCCTTCACGACTCCAGGATTCTAGAAATATCAACTTCACTCTGCAGATATTGGATATCTGGAGCTTTTTGTTGAAACCACAGGCACTATAGATATTTGTATGCTTTTGGGGGGAAAACTAGTGCATATCTGGAAGTTGAAGTGCAAGTCGTTATGTTTTAGGGACTATTTTAATATCTTGTACATTGCAACCCACGACCGACTTTTTCCCACTATTAGAAAATACTTGGTAAAAATAATATAATAAACTTCCATCTTATACGTCACTCACCGCCGCCAATAGATCTTATCCATCATTATGCTGTACCGTTGAACCCAAAATGAATGAATATAAATATAGAATAACGATAGATATTATTTTTTCATTAGATAGAAGGCTGCGGGAGCTAAAAATTCAGAAAATTCATTATTTTCAAAAGTCCTACTTGGACAAATTTGAGACAACATTATAGAGAAATCGACATTGTTGACATTATATTATTTCGATGTCTTATCCCTAAAACCCCATGTAATAATATAGGCCTACATAAAATGTACTTCATCTCATTTTCCTAATATCTTTTCATGATTCACCATCGCCAATGGATTAAATTCGTCATTAAACTGTGTTTTTAAGGTCAAGTTTTACAGATGATAAATTTGTTGATTAAGAGATAATTAGTGGATTAACTTGTTATCACCCTTGGTTACCAATGATATTTTTGTACCACGATTAATAATTAGCTTAACACATTTTTATTATTGGTAATATGGGCCCTAAACCCAATATGGATGAATAAAAATACAAAATAATAATGGATCATTTTTTCTCATCAAATTAGAAGGCTGTGGGAGCCGAAAATTCAGAAAAAAATCACAATTTCCAAAAACCAATATTTTATAGACAGTGTTAGGGAGGTTGACATTATCTTAAATATAATATTATTTCGATTTTCTATCCCTAAAGGCTAAAACCCATGTATGTCCATAAATGATAACAAGTTAAAGAAAAAATAAAAATAAAAAAGTAAAAAACGCCGTTCAAAAGAAAATTGCGATTTCTTTAACCCAGCTAATTTGTGGATTATTTTCAAGTGGACTAAAATAACCGGTCCACACTTAGATTCGGATTACATTTCAAGACCAAACGGGAATCTGCATGTCTATACCTTGCAGTCGCGGCGCGAAACACCCGGGCGATAGTGCTGTGAGATGGAGAAGACGTCCGATCGGTACCTCCATCTCGGTGTAGGTATATCTGTTGTGTACCTTCGTTTGCAAGAAAACAGAACACTGTATTTCAGTATCCCAAATGATCTATTTCTTGGTGGGGATACCGAACACAGCTGTTCTTGTAATAATCCAAACCGATTATTGTGGCGTTTGAATTAACTGATGAGAAAGATTTTAGGTATTTGTTATAGTAGATACTATAGACCTATATAGATATAGTACCGAATAAAACAAAAATAATTTAAAACAAAATGCAAATTGCCTGTCTTTATTGTAGATAATAATGAAATGTGACAAATGACTCATCTTTTGAATTAGAAATCCTGAAATTGCCATGCTATTTACTCAATTCCAAACCATCTGAAGACTATATTTTTTTACAAATACAAATTCTATTTTTAGCACTTTTTACAGATTTTTCTTTCGAAACTCAGGATTCATTATGCGCCATCAAAACTTTCGTACTGAAAAATGCTATAGAACATGTCTCCTAGCTTCTAATTGGGGTGATTGAGAAGGCGGTGAAATGAACGTTCCTTATATTTAGAAGCCACAACACGTCTAAAATATCGATTGTTGTTTCTACATATTTGTGTTCTTATTTCAAATACAGCTATTCATTTTGATTGGACTAGATTTTTTCGATTAATTCACGTTTGTTAAAAGGTTTGATTAATAATGGAAAGTTGCATGGTCAAGGTTTGAATTAATTCAAAACTTGATTCGTTTCTATAAAACAACATTCAAGAAATGTCCCGTTACTAAAAAACAAACGTTTTTAAATAAATTGGTTAATTAAATTAAACTAATTTTTTATCAATATTGATACTAATTATTGTTTCCCAATTGGAGATAACAAGGTAGGATCGTTGGGACAGGGCAACACATTGTGATCTTACCGTCAAAAGAAAATAATTAATCAATTACAATAAAACTCACTGCAACAATTTTATTATTTCTTAAAGCCACTTTACACGATCAACTAATTCCTGAAATTAATTTCTGGAATTAATTGCAGAAAAGTTGAATACCCACGTTTCCTATGTTGCCTACACGTGAGAACGGAAATCTTTCAATTGCATGCCAGAATTTCACGAAGTTGAAATACGTCCTACTTCACTGCAATCTTTCACCTAGCCGACATGTTGCCCACAGGTATCGCTACTAAAATGAGAATTTCGCAACTGAAATTGCAAAATTGCGCCTTTATATCACAGAAATTATCCTTGCAATTGTTGAAATTTCATGCAATGAAAATTGATCGTGTAAAGAGTGTTTTTCATTCATATTGGGTTTAACGACTCACTGAACTGATGACAATATCTATTGTCGTCGGTGAATGATGAGACAAAGGATTTAATTAGATGCTTTTGGATAGTGGGAAGGAGTTGGTCGTGATGTTAAGGAACCATCCCAGTATTGACCTGAACGACAGAGGGAAACCACGAAAAACCACTGTCAGGATGGTCGACCATGGCGGGAATCGAACCTCTGTCTCCTGAGTGTTGGTTCAGTGTGCTATCCACTCGACCACTCGTCTCAGTATATGTGTATGTATATATATATATATATATATATATATATATATATATATATATATATATATATATATATATATATATATATATACATATATATGTAATTATTCAATTTTGAGGTCTTTGCCACCAATATTGTATGCAAAGTTTCAATAAATGAATGCATAAACGAGCATTATCGAGTACCTGCCTGCAGGCTAGAGTCAAGCACGGCATTTAGACTGTTGAGACTGCATGAGTGAGATTAAATTAGAAACGAGATAATAAAATAAAACGAGTTACCATTTTATTATTACCTGTTGAACGCGATTCAGATAGCATTGTATGTTAATTGTGTTTGAAACCCACGCAAGATCCCCTTTTTTGTCTGGATATACATTCCACGGTCATCGAATATATAAATAAAGATTGATAAAATTTTAAATGCAGACCCGATAAAATAAAGTATGAAAATATAAAATAATAAAATTATACAGAAATATATTATTGAATTTTATTCATACTAGAATAACGCCTTATATGCGTTGTAAAGATTGATAAAATATTAAATGCAGACCCGATAAAATAAAGTATGAAAATATAAAATAATAAAATTATATAGAAATATATTATTGAATTTTATTCATACTAGGATAACGCCATATATGCGTTGTTAGACGAGCGGATAGTAATAGTATGGGTAAAAATGGGTAAAAACTGCTTCGAGTGGTACCAATTTAGCACATTTTATGTTTTTTCTTCAAAATGGCTGACCCGATCAAGCTGAAAATTTCAGTAATGTGTATCAAAATGTAATTCAACTTCACGCAAAATTTCATCACCAAACTATACAGATCTAAGTTAAACCATATTGAAAAAAAGTTTGAAGTTGATAGCTGTAGCCGTTTGACCTGTGGAGAACCGACAAAAAAAAACATGAAAAAAAAAACGGAACATCAATTTTTTTTAGTATGTCAAATTGAATCCTCGCTAAAGCTCGTCTAATTAGGTTTAACGACGCACTGTACTGATGACTATCAATTCAGACTAGCAAAAATAAAAATTCGTAACAATTATAGACTACTATGAAAACGCGTGGTAAATGAGACTATCACGCTGTCGGTGTCACCACAAAAAATTTAAAATATCTATGTTTCTTCTGCATTAGAATTTTGATACCTCTACCGTTTTCAAATTCAAATTCAATTGTCTTTATTTTTCCAAAAAAAAAATTGCGATATTCAGATTTTAGCATGGCTAAAATATTCTGCTCTTCCATATAACCAATACTATTTTTACTTATGAGCTATGAATAAGAATTAAATGATATAATGGGATACAAACAAGATGGTATGAATGAATATTATGATAAAACAGTATGAAATACGGTGTATAATTAGAACTGATGGCTATCCTTCTGATCCGATCTTTGTGTACGGTATATAGTCTTTTCACTGCAGCTTTGAATGCATTTTGGCCTAATGTCTAAAGTTATCGTTCTAAAGTTATCTCCAAAAAACTGATGAGACGAGCATTAGCGAGGATTCAATTTGACATACTGAAAAAAATTGGTGTTCGAAAATTGGTGTTCGTTTTTATGTTTTTTTTTTATGTTTTTTTTATCGGTTCTCCACAGGTCAAACGGCTACATCTATCAACCACAAACTTTTTTTCAATATGGTTCCTCATCTAACTCAGATCTGTATAGTTTTGTGGCATTATCGGGGAGTAACTTTTTTTAAAATTCCCATTAGAATAACATGGCGGAAAAAAAAGAAAATATTTTTATTTTCCAAAAAAATGAAATTTCGCGTGAAGTTGAATTACATTTTGGTACACATTTCTTAAAATTTTCAGCTTGATCGGGTCAGCCATTTTGAAGAAAAAACATAAAATGTACTAAATTGGTACCACTCGAAGCAGTTTTTACCCATTTTTACCAATACTATTACCATCCGCTCGTCTTACAACGCATATATGGCGTTTTCCTAGTATTTCTCTAAATCCACTCCCATAGACTTTTACCACAAATGTATTTGCGTGCCATATATCACATAAACGAGATTAACGCGGAAGAACAGAAAGATCAAACCGTGAAAACGTTGGAAAGGTGACAACAACAATGAACTAGACCAAAAAACTAACACTTCATTTACATCCGGTAACATTATAACTTCCGATCGTACGTCTCACTTATACCATAACACTATCGCTCGGTCGTCTCGAACCGTCAACTTATAATGTGACAACAAAAGACGATCACATTACAGGAAGCACTGCACCTTATATGAAGGCTCGAAGCTCTTAATCGTCAATACTGTAGGATAGATTGAGACGGTAATCGGTGGTTCAAATTTTAAAGTCTTGTAACCTGATGAAAACGACTTCCTTTTTGTCATTTTATATGTTATTGTGTCTGGGGAATATGATGGCTCGAATCACCCGCGCGTTTGTGGTGTGGTGAAGGGGAAAACGGTCGTTCGTAACATTCATTTTAGCAGTGCTTTTATCCCTAATGTGTGTTATATGAGTAAACGAAGGGAAGAGTTTACTTTCAACTAGAATAGACTTTCATCATGTATCTATACTTGTATTCATGAAAGAAGACCACGCACTATCAACATTACAAACAAAATTATCGCATTTATATAATGCTGTGATATTTTTAGGTCAGTGATGTTTTTTTTATGACAATAAATACGATTGTAAACTTGATTACATCTTTGGTAAACCTTTTTTTTTAATGTTCCTCAACGACTCCACCAACAGCTAGGTTATACGGGGATACGAATGAGCGGGTGATAATGGAACGATGAAGTGATGATAGGTGAAAGGACGTTTACAAAAACCCATGCCTTATGCGGGACTCGACCCCACGCCCGACCTGACTTCAGAATCCACCACAGTGTGATAGTTGACTGAACCACGGGCGCGGCTTTCTTAAATATTTCAATTTGCAGATAATTTCTCTACAAAATCAAAGTTTATAGAATTATTTAGTTGGTATAGAAGACCTACTTTTTCGTGGATACGACCCTATACCTCTTGTAATCTGATAAGAATCCTTTTTGTCCTTTTAGAAGAGTTTTTTCTTTCATCTTTTTTGTGTGTTTGTTTAGTGAACGAAAGGAAGTGTTGAATTTCAACTAGATTTGGCCTTCCTCATGTTACTAATTATTCAACCTATATTGGGAAGTGCAACAAAATATCTAGATGGCGGTGAATCATAAAGTTTGGTTGATCCTCAGTGACCGAGGTGACCATCAGTAAGAAATCGGTAGACCATTTTCAGTTTCACCTAAATTGAGATTTTAATTCTGCTATGTATGTAAGAATGAGATAAAGTAACAAAAAGATGAGAAAACCCATATCTTGGAAAAAACAAATCTTAGAAAACCCATATATTGGAGAAAAACAAATCTTGGAAGACCCAAATCCTAGAAAACCTAAATCTTGGAGAACCCAAATCTTTAAAACCCAAATCCTGAAAAACCCAAATCTTTAAAACCCAAATCCTGAAAAACCTAAATATTAGAAAACCCAAATCTTTAAAACCCAAATCCTAGAAAACCTTAATCTTGGAGAACCCAAATCTTGGAAAACCCAAATCTTGGAAAACCCAAATCTTGGAAAACTCATATCTTAGAAAAGCCAAATCTTAGAAAACCTATAACTTACACAAAACAAATCTTAGAGAACCCATATCTCCGAAGACCCAAATCTTAAAAGATCAATATCTTGGAAAAAACAAATCTTGGAAAAACCATCTGTCCGACAGTTCGAATATTTTGGTTTTCATAAATATCAGTTTTCTAAGATTTCTTTTGTAGCGTATAGTATACCATTTCCCTCCAACAATATAAACCAGTGAACCCACTACTTCCTCTTATCTTCAACAATAACAGACGCAGTTTACATCTAATAAGCGTTGATTAGAAGAGCTACAGGATAGACAGAGACAGCTGATCGGACTGACAGGATGGACAAAGACAGAAACACAAATAGACAGTTGTGCAAATCTTTGACAGGCTGTGACAATAGATGATAATAACTATATTATTATAACTGTACTGTGTATGAATATAGTGATTATATTTAGTGGCTACTCCCTTCTGTTGTTTATGTTAGGATATGAAAATAGAATTGTTTAATTTTACTGGAAACACAAGACTTTTATTTTGATTAGAGCCGATTGTAGCAACTGATGATTAAATATTAATCATTTAATCATTACTTAAGGTACAAAAATAACATAGCTAACCAAGGGTGATAACAAGTTAATTTGCTTATTTTTGTTTAATTCACTAATCATCACTTGGTACAACCGGCTCTTAAATTAGTTTATAATTTACATTTTATTTATATTTCAAAGAAGAAAGAAAAACAAAGCAGGATTCAAGATCGTAATAAGATGAAAGATTTTTTTCTTCAGAATGTAAATGTTCGAATTGCTCACTTTTTTCTGATTGTCAACAATCCCTGGAATAATTGCATTAATATTTATTTTTGGATGAGTTTATATTATTATTAATTATTATTTGGACGGAGAACGCGCCCTTGTGGTGCTCCGTGCAAACGATCCAACTTCTCATCCTTAGCCTTAATTGGGGAATAATGATTCTGTATCAAGTTTCGATATTATTGTTTTATATATATATATATATATATATATATATATATATATATATATATATATATATATATATATATTAGCCTCATCTATATATTATTATATAGGTGTAATAATTATTTAGGGGTTTGATATTAACAAGTAACAACACATACACAGTTAAAGTATACGTACTCAAGCGCTTTATTTATAATCAACCACTCGACAACACGAGGGAAAACAGACTGCCTGTCCGTCCCCAAGACGGACAATGTCTTGCCCTACCCTAGCCAATACAATGGGGTGCACATTCCAAGATGCTATGGTATAAGTACAGTACCGTACATACATATTCGCTACACTATCCCCCCCTGTACGGAGAATCGTCCCGATTCTTTATGCTATTCCAGCTTGGAGTCTGTCGGGGCAGTGTCTTACTCGCCCTGGATAACGTGGAGGTGTATCCACTGCTAGGGTAGTCTCGTGATCGTTGGTTGCTGCATCCTGCGCATCATTGGCCGCCGCTGGAAGCACAGCCCAATCTGGTCTCAGATTCACGTCAGCGACTTCATCTGCAGCGTGTGATTCATCGATATCTGCCTGATCGTGTCCACCCAAAATGATCAGTGTTTCATCCTCCCTGGGCTGATGATCGTTTTCGGGCTGAGTGGTATCCAGGGGCTGAGGATCCTCTACGGGCGGTTGATCATCGACAACGTCATCTCTCGCCAAATACGGTTTCAGTCGATTATAATGTACGACTGGTCTACGTGCTCTGCAGCTTTCCGATTGCACACGGTAAGTCACGTCGGACAATACCTTCCTCACCACAAAGGGACCTTGCCAGAACTTGTGAAGTTTCCGGGCCAGTCCCCTCTTGACGGCTGGCTCATGCAGCCACACTCGATCGCCGACCTTATATGGCTCTCCTGCGCATCTGCGGTCATATACAGTCTTCTGTATCGCCTGCTTTGCTTTTGTGTTGGTCCGCACCGTCTCATAAGCATTATCAAGCGTGGCTCTTAATTTGGACGCCCACTCGGTGATTTCCACGCTTTCTTCTTTCGGAGATCCGAACACGACATCAATGGGGAGTCGAACATTGCGGCCGAACATCAAGAAATATGGGCTGAACCTCGTGGTTTCTTGAATGCTGGAACGGTATGCTAACATGACAGGTTGCAGTTTATCATCCCAGTCAGTATGGTTTTTGTCAGTAAACTGACTCAACATAGCCCCAAGAGTTCGGTTGAACCGCTCCACTAGACCATCCGATTTGGGATGGTATGGAGTCGTTCTCGTTTTGGATACACCGAGCATCTTGCACATTTCAGCAAAAAGCCGGGACTCGAATTGGCGACCTTGATCGCTGTGAAGCTCACAAGGTGCTCCATACCGGCAAATGAACTCATCCACCAGTGTTCTGGCCACGGTCGATGCTTCCATGTCCGGCATGGCATAAGCCTCCGTCCAGCGAGTAAAATAGTCGGTTACCACCGCTATATATTTGTTGCCTTTGGTACTCCTAGGCAATGGGCCCACCAGATCTATCGCTACCCTTTGTAGTGGGAAACCACTGGTTTTTGAGACCAAAGGGGCGCGAGGGGTCTGGTTTGGTGCCTTCCTGGAACCGCAACCGGGACATTGGCGGCACCATAAAACTACGTCAACGTTCATTCCTGGCCAGTAGAAACGTTCACGTAACTTTCCCAGAGTCTTGGCCGTTCCTAGATGGCCGCCGGTAGGACTGTCGTGCAAGGCAACAAGGATTTCTTTTCGCAGTACTTCAGGAGTTACAAGTTGTAGTTTGTCAGGGCGATTCTCTTCAAACCAACGTCTATACAATACTCCATCCTTAGAGACAAGGCGGTCCCATTGTGTCCACAGGCTCAAAGTTATTGGTCCATGACCAGAAACTTCATCGCGACTTGGTCTGGCTGATTTTGCATGCCAATTTTTAACCGGGGCAATGGACTTATCTCTGGCTTGATGTTCGCTTAGCTGTTGCGATGTCCAGGTAGGTGTCCAAACTAGGTTACCGGTATCACGAATGCTGTTAACATTGAGCGTTTCCTCGGTGATATCCTCTTGTTCCGCTACTACCCCGCATTGTCCACAAGCCCTGGATAAGCCGTCAGCATTTCCGTGAGCCTTTCCTGGTCTATGTTGTATGGTAAATTCGAACTCCGACAGTCGTTCTAACCACCGCGATACTTGGCCTTCTGGTTCTTTAAAATTTTGCAGCCAGCGGAGGGAGTTATGATCGGTTCGGATCAGGAAAGGTCGTCCTAGAAGGTAGTGTCGGAAATACTTCGTACCATACACTACAGCAAGCAGTTCCCTCCGGGTGACACAGTACCTCCTTTCCGTCTTTGACAATGAGCAGCTGGCATACGCGATAACTCTCTCCTCTCCGCCTTGAATCTGACTCAGCACAGCTCCCATCCCTGTGTTGCTGGCGTCAGTGTCTAAGATGAACTGGCCAGATGTTGTTGCAGAGCATAAGATGGGACTCGAAATTAACCTTTGTCTGAGTGATGCAAAGGCAATTTCACAATCATCGTTCCAAAGGAAACGGACTCCCTTTTGGGTTAGTCGATGTAAGGGTGCCGCAATGTCCGCAAAGTTCTTAACGAATCTGCGGTAATATGACGCAAACCCCAAGAACGATCTAACTTGTTCCAAGGTCTGTGGCGTTTTCCACTGTCGTACTGCCGCAACCTTATCGGGATCAGTAGCAATTCCAGCGGCTGAGATACAGTGGCCAAGGAATTTAACTTCTGTGCGGAGAAGATGACACTTCGAGGGTTTCAATTTGAGGTGTGCTCCTCGAAGTCTTTCAAAAATTTGTCGTAAGCGCCCAACATGTTCGTCAATAGTGGGACTCCACACTATGACATCATCCAAATAGACAGCGCATATGTCCCACTGCAGACCCATCAATACTCTGTCCATAAGACGCTGATATGTTCCGGGGCCATTACAAACACCGAAGGGTAACACTTGAAATTCATAAAGCCCTTCTCCTGTTGAGAAAGCAGTTTTCTGGCGATCTTCTGGGGCTATCTCAACTTGCCAATATCCACTGGCTAGGTCAAGGGTCGAGAAAAACTTCGATCCTGACACTGCATCGAGGATGTTGTCTATTCTTGGTAACGGATAAGCATCCTTGATCGTTACCTCGTTCAGGCTACGGTAGTCGACACAAAACCGTAAGCCTCCATCCTTCTTCTTGACCAAGACAATAGCACTCGACCAAGGGGAAGACGATTCTTTAATCACATTTTGATTGAGCATATCCGTAACCATGCTTCTTACCTCCTCTTGACGATGCATCGGAGTTCTTCTAGGAGGTTGTCTCACTGGCCTATGGTCTCCAGTGAGTATCTTATGATAAACCAGGTTCGTCCGTCCCAAGTCATCAGGGCTACGTGAAAACACATCCCCGAACTCATCTAATAGGGGAGTTAACTTACTTATTAGTTCAGGCTGGACATCACTTAGGTCGAATAGACGATGCGCCGGCATATCATGTTCACTGCGTCCTACGGATGCTGCAGTAACACAATAGCTTTCCTCTTCGCATGGTTCCAGGCGTCCCAGAACTGTTCCTTTGTACAGCGTGATAGGAGTATTACCCGGATTCATAGCCCGTACCGGGATGTACTCTGCTGAAGAATATGAAATACTTCTGGCTGCAAGGAGCTCATGCTTGTTTGATAGCCTGATGTTTGGCTCGAACATACCCAGGTACGAGTGTGATTGAAGTGAGTTTAAAGTACCTGGGAGTATGATCTCATGCCCCGCAGGTATTACCACATTCTCTCTTAGGGACACATGGGAGATTGGAAGGGTAATCGAACTTATAGGGGATAGTGGTACTGACGTACCATCATCGCAACGTACTTTCTGTTGAGACAATAACACATCACAGTTATAGCTCCTAAGAAAGTCGGCACCTAAAAGACATTTCTGAGATAGGTGGCGTGCAACCAACATAGTATGCACAAAGATTCTTTCTGCCAAACAAATCCTTACCGTTCCACGTCCGATAATTTGAAGAGGGTCTCCACTAGCATTTACTACTCTGGGTATCCCAGGCTCGCACAATACATCCTCCTTCTCTCTGATTCGCAGCCAAACATCTTCTCTTACAAGAGACACCGCCGCACCTGTGTCGACTAGGATTTCCATCATTTCGGTCCCTAGTTTACCGGAAATAAATACTGCCGACTCCGACTCGACACACCACACACCACTCTTCAAAATGGCTGTCTGTAACGTGGCTGGCATATTGTTAGTTAGTACGCCAGCCTCCCCCCGTTTCCCGAAGACTGAGATGACATTTGACCCCCTCCATTGACATTTCCAGAATTTGTGCGTGGTGCCCAGCAGGTAGCCTGTAGGTGGCCTTCTTTCCCACAATTGAAGCACGTTCTTCGACCACGGTCACGTCGCTGCCTGCTGCCCCCTCTTCCACTTGAGGAGTTGTTGCCGGACTGAAGGGCAACGGTCAACTGAGTCATGGCCTCCGCCATTGAACGCATGACGGTCATGTTTTCGTTCAATAGTCGATCCATTGGTGATAATGGTTGCACGACGCTGCACTCCTTAACTGTTTCTGGGTTGACACAATTACAAGCTTTTTTATTTGAATTTGCTTCTAACAAGGCTATACCCTCAAGATCGTAGGCTACGCTAACTGCCTTCTCTAAACTGTCCGGGCGAGCTTGTCTGGCCATCACTCGAATGGACTTATCCAAACATTCAAGGAACCTACCCTTAGCTAGGTCCTCGCGAGCGTCTTGAGGCAGTCGAGGGTACGCCTTTAATGCCAAGCATTCCAGGTCGGTAGCTAGGGAAGAAAGTTCTTCGCCATGTTTCCGTTCACGAGCTTGGAAGGCTAACTTATGCGACTCAACCTTCTCGGCGGGGTCAAACTTAGCTGACAGAGCCACAATAGCTAGATTATATTCGTCTTGGGTTGCACTAGGTAATGCCCGAAACGCCTTCAACGCATTCCCATTAAGGCTGAGGGCCAAGTAATCGCTCTTGACTGTATTGTTCCAATTGTTTATTTTAGCAACTCTTTCAAATTGGAAAACCCAGTCATCGAAGTCGCCAATGCCAGAAAATACAGTGGGCACAGCTCGATTTGTAGACGCCATTTTATTGTTCGTTAATAACAACTGTTAACCGCACACGGAATATATATGTAAAAAAATACAAGTTTAGCACACTATGGGTATCTATAGTCTTCACGAATCAAGTTTAGCGCACACGGGGTATAGATATACAGTTAGTACCGCGCAAACGTTCACCGTAGAATATTGTTCAACTTGACACCTTGTGTAGGCCTATGGTCAACACCAAGTCTTGTAACTAATATTGTTTTTTAAAACTAAATTCACTATAAATAATCACCTGATTAACTGACTGTTACAGCAGTTTTGGGGATCGCGCGTTTTTCTAAACACTTTAACTGCACTGATTATTTTATATATTTTTATAATGTTCAAATTCTCACCGCCGTCACCAGTGTAATAATTATTTAGGGGTTTGATATTAACAAGTAACAACACATACACAGTTAAAGTATACGTACTCAAGCGCTTTATTTATAATCAACCACTCGACAACACGAGGGAAAACAGACTGCCTGTCCGTCCCCAAGACGGACAATGTCTTGCCCTACCCTAGCCAATACAATGGGGTGCACATTCCAAGATGCTATGGTATAAGTACAGTACCGTACATACATATTCGCTACATAGGCATATATATATAAGTTTATATAAAATGCATAACATTTGTATAACATATATATAACAAGTAACAAATGACAAACAATCATTATACCACAGCAATACAGTGAACTAAGACAGATTGTGATTGGTTGATATCATTTGTTGGACATTGTTGTTCGATATTTTTTTAACAATGAGTGACTTTACTTGACAGAAGCCATTGTAATGTATACGTATTGCTTTGTTTCATATCAATATTATATCTATTGTAGATTGTTGTGTCTTTTAATTATACAATACGCCTAGGCCTATATATTTTAATATGCATTTTTATTATATTATATATATATATATATATATATATATATATATATATATATATATATATATATATATATATATATATATATATTATTATATATTTATATTTATATTTTCCACATTTGTAATTTTCAACTTTACTATTTAAAATCTACGAATTAAATCAAAGGTAAATAATTGAATATAATGTATGACCATATAAAATGTATATCACTGCACTTAACCGTAGTTAACGACCAAGTCAAGTTACAAGTTAATTTAATTATAAGAATAATATATTAAATTCATTATTATGATTTTTTTGAAGTCTTTGTCAGGATGTGAACGAACATAATAATGTCTATTCTTGTAACTGTGTTTAGCGGCTACTCCCTTCGCTTGTTTATGAATAAGTGTTATACTCTTTTAGGATCCGTTGTGTCTCATAGCTCGACACTTCAGATGTGATTACTGTATGCTCAACGACCCCAGTAACAGCTAGGTTATTTGGGGGACAATTGACTATTAAACATACTAGACAAGTAGGCCTAGGAGACTTGGTGGATGCTTGATAAGTCTATCTAAAGAACAGCATTCACCATGTATTTACATATTTAATTATTATTTTTAAACGATTATGTATTTAAAGTTGACTGTCCATGTGATTTACATTCTATTTATTATTGTTAATTCAATGATTATCTTGTAAATTCTCATTTGGACGAAAATGAAAAAAATAAAGAAAGAAAAAACTATACATAATCAATTAAGATTGACCTAAAGGATTATTTTATACGAACGTAATTTGTACTCCAACAACGAATTGTCAACTGACAAGGACCAAGTCTGGTACTTTATGAATAACAAAAAATTCAAATGCATAATGGTTTACAATATTTCATTGTTATAGGCCATTGTGCATTATGTGTATTGTTTATTTTAAATACGTTGATCTTTTTTATATTATTTTGTACCATCACATATATAGCCATATAATATCTATATGTATTATATTTCATTTTATATTATGTAGGCATACATGTTTTTACACCGACGTTTCTTATAGGGCCTATCATGTGATCAATCAAGAATGAATAAATATATTATTGTTATTATTATTATAATACGTTTAAAATATATTTAAAAACAACGTATCTTACGCGGGACTCGAACCCACGCCCAACTTGACAAGGCAATGCCTTGACTGACGAGCGACTAAAAAGGATGAACTTCTAGACATTTAAACAATGAATATTCTCAACCGTGAAATATTGCCATCAAAACAACTATTTTATTTGACACTTACTGTGCAGGCCTATACTTGTCTGATGTATGGATAGATAGATAGATAGATGTTTATTATCTCATAGTGATACATACATAATATATACACTCACCCTTAAGTATACAAAGATGTGTTGTTACGGGTTTAAGAAATTAGTCAGTAAAAAGAAAATATAAATGAAATGAAAAAAACAAAACAAACATATTAAATATTATGTATAGGAGCTAATTTAAATTAGTAAAATTAGGTAATTGAGCAAAAGGTACATTGACAATACTTGGCATACTGTTTACGTATTTTTCAATTATACTTGTTTTAGAATACTTGTTCGGTATAGATTTGGCTACAGTCAACAATTCACTCATTTATTCAGGAAAAAACTATTCAATAACTTATTTCATCAATATATTATTCCAAATCCGAGTTTTGTAATTTAGTACACGATTATCAATAAACTCTAGCTTTAATATTGAACATCGTTAGATTTCTCGTCACGATCGACTGTCTCCCCTATCGATCAGCCGTAACGATCGGAGGTGTCGACCCTGCAATACTCGTATCATCAGGTTTTGCACACGAATAACGTGATGGATGTTTACATGATAAATACTTGCAGTAAAAAACTAACTATTTTTTATAGTTGTTGAACTAAATTTGGGATTCCGGTATAATACATATCAAAAAATAAAGTTGAATTTATTAATGAAGATGATAAATAAGCGGAACATGTAGCTCAGTTGCCAACACGCTCGCTTTATGTGATCCGGGAGATGAGGGGCATATCGGACCTCGGTTCGATCACCACCGTCTATCTTTACAGATTTTTTTTTCGTCTGTAACCTAAGTGAAAGTAGGGATAGTTCACAAGAAAGACCACGACCGCTTCCCTCCAACTACCTTGGAAACCGTAATCTCATCATCCCACCATCTCGACCATTCATCCGACGCCAATAGATCTTAGTTTCCATTATAGTGCGTCGTTATAAACCTAATATGAAATTATGATCAAATCTTTAATCTATAGCCAAGCTGACAAAAATTATTTAATCAAAATAACGAAGTAAAAATTCCATATATATCAAATGAAGCCCTTTTGAACACTTTTATTTCAACACTTTCGGTCTATGTATACCGGTATGTGGAATAAATTGAAATTATAATGAAAAAAACGGATCAATCATTTTTAATTTAATTTGATTTGACGTTTGACGCAAACTCCTATCTAATCGTGTAATCGCTATAACGTATCAATACAGATGTTTACCCCTCCCCCTTCCACCCACATCATCATTCAGAAACAAACATAAGATACCTAATTAAATAGTTTATATAGCATGGCTGCCCTTGGTATAGCTCAGTCAAATAAGGCACCGTTTAAAAAACTGAAGTCCCCCATAAGTCATGGGTTTGCGTATACCGGTGTATACGTCCTTTAACTTATCATCTTTTCACAGCGTATATATATATATATATATATATATATATATATATCATCAGAGTATTTTTTTCTTTATTTTTAATGCTGCTTAACGACCTCACCTCACCAACAGCTAGGTTATACGGGGGTACGAATGAGCGGATGATAATGCAACGATGAAGTGATGATAGATGAAAGGACGTTTACAAAAACCCATTCCTAATGCGGGACTCGAACCTACGCTAAGGTGTCTTCAGTTTCTACCGCTAGCGATAGTTGACTGAGCGACCGGGGCGGCCAGAGTAATTATTGTATCTAGTATTTAAGTTGACCGACTAATATAGTTCACGCAGGTCCTTATATACTCAGCCTGACTATTAACTGTTAAATTGCTTATTTAGTTCAACTTTTTTCACTTATTTCAGCTAATATTTCAACACGCATCATCACTATACACGCAGTTTGATGACGAAACAACAGTTTTTTCATTTCCGGTTTGATAAATAGGCATACTAATTAAATATTGGTCATAGGGGCCTATTACAATTAAAAATCATCTTGATGTGACTATAGAGTACATATAAGTCTATTATATTTAAATAATTGTTGAACTATTATCATTTACAGCATTATATAGTCATATTCATATTTATATCTCTATTTACCTTTCGGTTAATTTTATGAACTATTAATTCAAAGAGTCACATTCATAGACTAATTAGTAAGTTGATTAGCTTTTAAAATTTTGTTTTGAATAATAAAATCTTTTATAAATAATGTAAGAGCACCGATTCTTGTGTGAATTTAAGAATGTATTGATGAAAATATCAACATTTAAATAAAGTAACATGTGAGGAAGCCGAATGACCCACCCTTAATTACGTTAAACTCACATTGTTGATCATTTTAATCTTATTTTGTGTAATTATTAGGTCAGGAAGCCACTCGCTAAATACCCTTATGAATGAGATTAAATGCACAAAATGTAATTTGGGAAAATAAATAGATAAATAAAATAGCGAAGTTTGAGAATAAAACAGATGAGGTAGTTTCGGCATGGGCTAGATATTGTGAAAACTATCAAACTATATATTATAGTCAAACTTTGTGATTACAATATTCTAAATATATGACAAGCAAATATTTATTTTACCCACTGCTATTAATAAAATCATTTACATAAAATTCCAAGTCTATAAACGTTTACACTGTAATTTCCGCAGTTAAACGACTATAGAAAATTTATTTACAAAATAAAATGATTTGTGTTCAATAAATGGTTCAAATCAGGAGTGATCTTAAAACCTATTGATTAATTTAATCTACAATTAATGTTGCTGATAAGTTTTTGGATATAATATTGTTATTTCAATTCAATAATCATAGGATTACGCTATCAATTATTCACCAAAATAAACAATAATAATACAAATAATAATAAATAAAACTGATAAATAAGTATATAATGATAAAAATATTTGATTGTCCACAATACTTGGTTCAATTCCTAAATTAGGAATATCTTCGTATATATTTTAGCATAAGGCTATAATCTGAAGTACCGAAAACTATATTCCACGTATGCAGTTAATGATAATAATTATTGATCCAATTCCAATTGATTGATCGTATTATTAATTGATTGAAACTCATGATAATCCATTAATATCCCATTGTTCTCTCAAACCAATTAATAACAGTAGCAATTTATTCTGAAATTCGTTTCGTGTCAGGGTTAAAAAAACAACACTAAAAATCACCGATGTAATATAATAATAATAATATACAATTATAATCATAATATAAAACAAGTGGGCGGTTCTAATTTCAGATAACCTTACATTGAGTTAAAAACCTTGGAATCTTCTCTTTCGATTCACCTGTAAATTGTATGAACGTAAATGATGACTCCGCTGATGACTATAGTAATGTGTATACTTGTGCTTCTATAAGAAGAGGGTCGTCTAGCAACTATAAATAATTATAGAAATTTGGGTAATTATATATTCTCGCAGAAATTTGACGATTTGACGATTTTGAAAATGTAACTTTTGTGTAATATTCTTATTGTAAATTTCGTTCTGAAAAATCATCCTAAGAATAGAGAAAACAAAACAAGAGAGACTAAAAGAGTAAAATACGGAAATATAGGTTAGTGGTAATTTTGTGTTTGTTTATTGTGTTGGTAGAAGACATTCTTCCTTCGTGAATCTAATTACAATCATCTAATACCCAATTACAATCGGAAAAAATATAAAAATGAAATTAGAAAATATAGAAAAAATATAGAAAAATAGAAAAAATTCATTGAACATATTTTAACATTTGTAGGCCTACATTAATTTAAATCGTTTATATTTCATTACTATATCGGAAACTGGACAAGCCATGGCTGAGAATGGCAAGGTAGGATCGTTCGGATGGGCATTCTCACCATCCTTATTGTCCCTCGGTTATTTGAGAAGTTCATCTGCCGACTCGTCCACGTTATAATTCATCATTTCATTAAAGTATGTTTAATTATTAACTGTTATAGTTAACTCAATAGGTTTATCATCAATACCCACCTTGTCTAAGTAACCAAGGTGATTAATAAGATAACCAATCAAGTTCATTATACAAAATACAGGTAGAGTAAATAATAATCTAATGAATCATTCCTAGAAAATGTGTTTATCTAATTCGAACATGGGTGTTGACTTTTTCAGTGTCAATATGCGGGTTTGACATTTATTTCTGATTTTCTATCGTCAAATGTTGGATTTTCGTATATTAAATATGTAACTTATATGTAATCTTCTCGATAGTAATAATATAGTAGAAGGAAAATATGACAATAATATGGACATTTCTAGGATTCTTAATTAATTATCGATCAATGTGGGAAATATTGTGTAAATACTATGTGACACTAACCTCATATTATCATCTTTTCTCGTATCAACTGGACACATTCACCAACTACGAAGGTGGATATTCAGAAATATAATTCACTAATTAGGATTAATTGACAGATTAGGACTGGTATAAATGTAAGATTTACGCGAATACCTTTGGTGTAAAGAAATCACAATGTTTGCTTTTAATAAGTGCAAATATAACATTGAATCTACAGGTTTCAATTTTTTTCTGAAATTGACTAAACGATGATAAAATCTATTTTGAATCAACTCTGTTTACTTCAATGTCTCAATTTAAAAATAAGTTCCAAATTTGAAAAAACTAGTCGTTCCATTTGTGTTCCATTATTCTTTAACGGAAATACCAAAATGTTTTGTAAATCGCGATCGACTAAAGAATTATTTACTAAAATGTCCATTTTCAACTAAGTTTGTATTACCTTAAAACACTTTCGTTATTAATACACTGAAATATTTTCTTTCTTACATTAAATAAACAATAAAATTAGAGAGAGAAAGAAATATAAATAACCACACGTTTCTTACCTTAGAAAATGGGAAGATGAATCCTTATGTCTCTTCTCACACAAATTACTAGACGTTCGAATTATTTGTCATCACCAAAACACAGAAAGCACGAACACAAATACTCTATTTTATGAATTAAACTATTATTTCACTTCACTCCTTTCATAATAATTAATAACAACAATCAATTAAATGTGTAATTCGAAGTTTTAAGACACAATGGAAAGTGACACTGACAGTAAACAGAGCTGTTTGGGCGATGTTGCAGCGACTATCAGCTGAGCACGTCTGAACCTACCGCTAGTCACAAATGAACTCAGGTGAAATAATGCAACAAAGAACAAAGAGGTTGCAGCGACACGACGTAAATATAGAACACTTGATTCAAATGTCAAGGGAACTGTGTAGCGAGTGGTGTTTCTTCGTGTATGGACTGCATTGAGTTCGACGAGCGCTTTACCAACGTAACAAAACAAAACGTTTATTTGCTATATGATTAAAACGCTGTTTGATGTACATATTTATTGAATAAACCCAAGTTTCAACGTGTGAATGTCTGATTGCATTTTATATTTCATTATAAATCACTAAACCGTAATTAAATAAAAACCAATATTTGTTTTCCAATGTAGTAATATAACGAGTACGTTGGTGCTGTTGGAACATCTGTCAACAAGTGCCGGCTGCCAACAAGTTGTAGTAAATTAGAAGCATAATAAAGAATTATTTTGTGTCTTCGGTATTTCCTCTTTTATTGTCACTGACGACTCACCTGTTTATTATTATTTGCTTTTTTATGTGTTTGGTTATAAGAATCGAATTGAAACTGAATCTCTGCTATGAAGAAAGGGTTAATAATATCAAACCTAACCCTACTTCCCAACTTATACTTTATATTCCTTTTTTGTATGATTTTTGTAATAGTCTGACTAATTTCCTACTATAAGGTCTACTCTTGTATTATTGTGTTATAATAGGCCTACTACTAATACAACATAGACTTCTATTAATCTTGTATGATTTTCAACACTTACCATTTTCGTAGGGTAACAATCGAAGTAGGTACTCCATGCAACAAACAATATCTCTCCTGGATAGATTCCAACCTGTCAACTTGTGTTCAGTGAAGACAATAGTTAACCAAACCTCCTAGCACGCTTAGGTAATATATATATAGGCCTATATATATATGTAGGCCTATTTCATCTGGGTTTATGGTAAACAGTACAAGCTACGACCATTTATAATAGCAAAGTGGTCTCCGTACATGAATTCTTCTCCAAACTAGGGTTTTCTGATGTTCCTGCCAATTCTATAAATATCTTGAAAGCTGCATATTGTCCAGTTCAGTTAGCCCAATCTATTATTCACAAACCTGATAGGCCTACTATATTTTAAATCACTAAGAAAAAATACGTTACATTTCCCAATGCAATTGTATTTTATAGTGTGTGGATCCATTTTTATTGAGATGGCCGTACAGCAAATTAGACAGTTTTTCAAAATGAGTGTACTTGTATAGGATATATCTCGACTTATATGGTTTTATTGAATCGAGCTGGGATTATCTTCAGAAGTGTACGTTGTACGAGTCATGACCATGATAGTTTGAAATGATTACATGAATAGGACTATTGAACTGTTACCAAAGCTAAGATTAACTAAAGTTACCATCCTTTTAGGTTTTATGGAAATCTGAAACATTTATAGTACGGTAGCCTAACAGTAGGCCTATTGTTCAACTGATGGAAAAACAATAAAAAATATGTTAACTTGGACTAGGTAAATTCATATTGTACTAATTAATTTACAAACATGGAGATTTTGTATATTTTTTGTTTTGTGTAGTTTTTTTTTTTTTTTTGTTCTGGTATAAAATTAGAGAATTCACTAGAAATTAAATTAACAAAGTCCAATGCTAAAACTTTAGATGAAAAATTACATATAAATCTATAAAAATACAAAATATCTATTAAAAAAAAATGTGATTACTATTACAAACAGTAATTAGCAAGCAATTTGCATTGAAGCACCAATAAAATACATAAGTGTAAAAAAACAATTAGATCCACAAATAACTGATGATTGAAAATGAATGGCTTCTTCAGCTGGTAATGTAATTGGCGTCTCGACTGATTGGAAGACTGTCGTTAGGCGGTGATTGACGTATTTAGTACTGTTTCCTTGATTGTCTGTGAGCTGCGATGAACTAGAACAGAAAATAATACATTTAGAGTAACAGAAATTATGTTGATGTGTTCTCCTCTTCGTGTAATTGTTGTTACTGACAACATGATATATTTGTAGCAACAGTGAAATCTTGATATAGAATCATAGTTTCTTAGTTGAATTAGTAAACTGTTTAGAAGTGGCACCTCTTAGTTGTTTCAGGACTTTGAGGTGGTCTCGTCACCAATTATGTGAATAATTATCTCTTGACTGTTTCAATTTAAAAACTATATTTTTAGATCCATATTTTCAATCAAGCCCGCATCTTAGCTGAGAATATTTCTCTTTGATATGCGTATATTCAGGGTGACAGCATTCATAGTTGGGCTTCACTTCCTACCAGTGTTGTCAAGTGGAAAGGGGATAATATTCTACGGTTTCCAGTAACCACCGCTAGATGGCGGAGTTTTCCATATTTTAATATTGACAAAATCTAGTTACATTACATATTTTGGCCAAGAAAAATAGGAAAACTGTAAAATTGAAGGCAAATCAAGATTTCAAATATTGATAAGCAAGTTGAACTTAAAGATTTGGCACTGTAAATTTTTTCCACTGTCATTCGTTAACCGGGAATTTAACACTGAAAACAAATTACACATTTTGATTCAATTGTTGCTCTATTATGAAATTATTTCACAATATTCTACTACACATATCTAATTGTGAGGGTATTATTCATTGATTGCAATTTACCACACTCCGTGGTGTTTGTAGTTCTTGAAATGTATGTTGCCAAAGTGCACCTTATCCAAGATGAGGGCTCTTACCGGCCAATTACAAATTGTTTACAAACGGGCAAATTTACATTTATCCTTATTCTAATATTGTGCTCGGTCGATAAGAGAAGCCGAGAACAAACAACTTACTGAGAAACAGAGTCTGAGAAACAGATGGGACTTCAGTTCTGTTTGTATAGAGGAAAGGGTAGTCAATTTGGACGTATTGCAAACCAATGAGTGTGAACAAGAGATATAGTTGAAGGCGCAATAACGATGAGAATGCTGTAGTGTGTGCATCAGAGCCGTAAGTCCGATCACTTCCGAGTCTGCGTTACGTCACCGAGTGGCTGATCTGTCGGCTACTCGTCGAGTAAACGTGGTAACACGGGACGAGAGAAGTGGATAGAACTCTTGGAGACTGGCGATAAGAAATGGTAGTGATGAGGAGGCTGCAGTGTATGTAATAGGCCTGGCTATCCAACAATAATTTATGAGTCCTAATTCTTGGAGTTTAGATAGCATTGATCCATTATTATATTATATATAGTTTAGCATTTAAAAATAATGAAATACTTGAGCAATGAACAACTTGAAATAATGAATAACTAGCTTTTTTTAAAAGCTAAAACCCTTCAATATAACCTAATGAGTAGGCTATTAACCTCCTCTAATAATAGATATCATCTTTTTTTTTAATTTTGTTTCCAGGGAAATAATCTACCTAGGTTGATGCAAATACAGAATTTTCATACAAAACACTTACTGTGATTAGCAAACGATTGACCAAGCAATTGATTGATTTTGTTCAATTTAATCTCCCGCTTTGCACTATACGCCCAGGAATACAATTTTTTACGTGGTGAACTCTACGGGTGTAGTTTTTAAAACAACAATTTAATTTTTGGATGAATGTGCAACTGAATGAAAAGCTATGTCCAAGTCAATACAGAATTTTGTTGAAATAACCGTACTGGACTCTGCGTGCGCGTGAGTGACTACACAAACTATTGAGTTCATCTCGAACGTCCGACCGCCCGCTCTTAAATTACCTTCTTTGTGTCCTCCAGCGTAACTGGCTGGTATGTTTCGCACATACTTCGTACAGTCCTGCTGTAATTCACGTACATCTGATACTGAGCGGCCATGAAGTTCTTCGTTAAACTTATCTGATGCTGCAACACTTTGTCGAAACTGTCCTCGGAAGGTTTCTGTACGGCAAACGCTGCAACAAACGATAAGATTAACATTTGGTCAAGTTCGAAAATCTTGTTCGTAAATGTCTAGAAACACATTGAATAACTAGAGTGATATTTGAAAGGAATATTAATTAGAATTAAATTTTCTTGTTGGATTAAAATTTGACTGAATAATGTAGCATCATAATTAACATGAAATTTTCTTTGTGGCAGAAAGAATATACAATATTTCTTCTGAAGAATTTTGGTGAAAGCGGCTTACTTTTGATGAATGTTGGCCTATAGAATCAACAATGCAATTTAGTGTCTTGATGCCCTTTAATGTATATGTCTCGATCAGATTTCATTTTCATAGAAAAATTTGAAACAATTTAATTACATTCAAGAGAATACATTCCGACATATGAAAATGTTGAATGAAACATGAAGATTCAATTAACCTATGTGAAGGGGTAAACTCGACTCGTCGCGTATATATATTCAGAATGTAAAATGCAGGTAACAGCTTACCTTGAAACTTTTAATTTATAATTCATTTGAAACGGCAGCATAATTTTGAAACAAATGTGCAGTAATAATAGGAATCCAACATGAATATCCAAAACGATTGAAAAATATGATCCGTATGTTTACCACGAATTACATTTAGAACCAAATCTGAATGAAGATGAAAAAAAAAAAAATTGATAGAGTTGATACTGCCACTTCTTGGTGTGATTATGATTTTTACAACATTTTACTAATAAGCCTATAAAGAAGAAGGTTACATGTCGGGGAATATATTGAATAAAAACTACTTTTTGATTGATTATGCTGCTGACAAACATAAAAATACTAAAAACAACAATATTGTTTCAGCCTGTAGACTGAGACCAAAGGATCTCCGTAAAATTATTGGTTTAATTCTTCATTATTATGTTTTTGACGTTTGTCAGCACAAACATTCAACGAATGGGTTTTCTTAAATTGTATTCATGAAACGAGGTGTAAAATTACCACAAAATAAAATGTTAGCCGATTAATTTTAAAATTTTACTGTTAAAAAACTGCATTTATTAAGTTGATTTAACAACTGCAATGCCCATTCACCTTCAATAACTTCCGGCGGCAAGTCAAGAAATACTTCGTTCGGGTCTGCCAAACGATCCCATCCTGGCGTCGGATCGAAATCCCACGACAATTTCAAATGTTCTAACCGAGGCTGTGTTATTCTTTCTGTTCTCTGTCTTGATTCATACTCGAAATTAAATCGCCTTTCTCTTCTTTTCTGTTTACCATCGGTCTGAACTCCAATATTCTTTTGTCGATTCTCAGTCCGTTTCTTCCTTCGCTTTTGGGATGTTAACAATTCACTTGCCGTATCGCTACTCAATTCTTTTGTTTTATAAACATTTTCTGTTATATTTTGAGAATCTTTTTCCACTTCAACAATCTTTGTAATTTTATTCAATTTTATCGGACTATCAATAACAGATGTGACTTTCAGTTCGTTAACTTCAGACTCTGAGTGTTGATCGTTAATCGATAACTTGGTCCTTCCTGCGAAGCTGCGAAGTGATTCTTTGCTGGAATCTGTTTGTAAAATCTCTTCTATTTCGTCTTCTGTTTCTGAACGAATTGTAGATATTTGTTTGGGTTGGTCAACAACAGCTTGCCTTGAATCTGATTCAATATTCAGTATTGAACTTGTAACGGTATTTACATTGGGTTTCAAACTAGGAGAAATATTTTGAAGAGGAGTAACAAGTTTCTCTTCATTTTTCTTCTTAAATTCTTCAAAAGTAACTATATTAAGGTGAAACGGTTCACTGACATCATCTGATTCAGAATTTGAACTAACATTTTCTGTTTTCGTTTCAATACGAGGCATCAAATGTTTATTTTGTATACTTTCACGACTGTTTGTTGATTTTTTAGGCGTAGGTATCGGGTTCACAGTTTGTTTTTCAATCGAACTGGTGGATTCAAAGTCACTTTCGTAGTTTGTTTTGTAAGGAATTATCAAGTCCAAATTTTCTCGATTTAGTGAACCGTTGCTCATTTCAGACGTTACTTCAATGTCCGTGTGAATTGAAGACTCGGATGAAATGGACTTGACTTTTGAAACTTGGGACTTTGGAAAGCGAATGACTGATTCATCAGAATCTGATGATTCAAAGTCACTCTCGTAATCAATCTCTTCGTGATCTTTGATGGACTGAAAATCATTCTCACGAGAAACAAATTTTGGTTCCGTAATTTTCACTAACTTCATTTCTGATGTACCGGGCTCACTTTTAATAACACTTACTATTTCAGACACACTTTTATTCAGGCCTGAATAATTACTATTTTCTTTTTGAAAAGAGTTGGAAAATGGCTTGATTGTATCTTTGGTGTTGTCTTTCACTTGGGCTTTACTGATGCTGCTGTCACTTGAAGTTGAACTCAATTTCTCTATATCTTCTGTCAAGTGCATAGATGGTGCTAATATTGGCTTCGTATATCTCTTATCTAGTTTATTTAACATTTCTAATGCGGTACTAACTCGATTATTAACTTTTTGAACTTTTTGTAGCTGTGTAGTAGATTTCAAGCCAAAATGAGACGTCAGATTAGATCTATTCAAACTCTTAGTTATAAAATCTTCAGAGCGTTGGTTTAAAACAACAGGTTTAGCTACGGCTTTTCTTATACTTACTCTAATCGGAAGTTGCTGTGGACTTTGCGAATAACTAGAATCATCCGAGATCGTGTCATCAACCGAAGAAGACATTCTTAAAAAATAAATATTACAAATTATTTTTCAAAGTAATTCATCTGAAAAACGCTTCTAGAACAATGCTATGATTACATTGTAACATCAAAATTAAACTATTTGATTTTCAAATTGTAATTCGCGTCACCATTTGTATTTTGTATACACTTGTCATTCCTCTCGTTGCTATGACAACGAGATCGATAGACACGCCGACTAGCTGACGTAATGCTACAATGCGAGTCTCTGACGTTTCCGAGCGTGGTCAATGCTGATTGGACAATACCTAGGCCAATGGAGGCACTCCATCTGTCTGCTGCGTGTAGCTTGCTCATTCACACAGACTTTCGGCCGAGAACAAACGTATTCCTTGCATTAAATCGTCAGACGTGAAAGAGGGTGTGTGTGTTTTCCATAGTAAACATGAGGTATTTACTGTGTATTTTTGCCTTGTTGGCAGTTCAAGTAGTCCTAGCTGAAGTATATTTTGAGGAAACCTTCGCCGATGGTGAGTAAACGTGTAGTTTTCATGTTATTTATTGGTCAAAATCTTGTGTCAAAAAGTCTTGTTGTCCGGCTTACATAGGCAAGGCGTATTTTTAGTTCACACTTGTAAATGACAGTCTAGGCTACAGCCTACATAGTGCATTGAACTCCTTTCAATCGTTAATCGTGGAATCATTGTTAGTAAGACTTTCTTACGTAAATTGAATCTATTTTCAGATACGTGGGAGAAAAACTGGATCCCATCTGAACATCCTGGTAAAGAGCTAGGTAAATTCGTGAGGACATCTGGCAAATTCTACAATGACCAAGAAAAAGACAAAGGTAAGCATCTTTTCATTTATATTTTGCACTTAGGGGCCTAGGCCTATTGTATGGATCGCGAAATTTTTGTGTTTTCCTATGGGTCTCATCATAACCTTCATTTTGTGTTACAGGTATCCAGACTTCTGAAGATGCCAGGTTTTATGCTGTCTCAAACAAATTCAAGCCCTTCAGCAACAAGGACAAGCCTTTGGTTGTTCAATTCTCCGTGAAACATGAGCAGAACATTGACTGTGGTGGCGGCTACGTTAAAGTCTTTGACTGCAGTTTGGACCAGAAAGATATGCACGGCGAGACACCCTATCTTCTTATGTTCGGTTAAATATTTTCAAGCGGCCATATTAGTCACCTTTCATTGAGACAATTATTTCTTTTGTGACCATAAAGAATGCGCTCATCAGAACATAGTCTTCCCTAGCCTGGGGGCCTCCCACCATGATCACTTTACTGATGTCCCTATTGCAACATTCTTGTCATGACTCAGTGTGCTTCCAAGCCTTGAGAGAAAGTGTCCTGTTCTCTGTAAATTTAATGATCTAGGCATGCAGACATTTACGCTTCTTTGTCATGAATCGAGGGGAATTGGACGCATGAATTTCATATTCTGCGAGCATGTTAGCTGCGCGCAAATTTAGATCCGCGAAGGTTTGTTCCCTCTGTAGTTAGCTAAGCGATGGTTCCACCATGTCGCTATGACGCTCTCAATCTTCCTTACAGATACCTCATTCATTCCATCATCATCATCGCGCCCTAGACTGCATAACATGACGTTAGAATATAAAAATATATATACCTATATATAATCATCATCTCAATTTCAGAAATTATTGTTAATTTATTTGTCCTTTCGGGACCCTTACGTTTGTCGTTGGACTTGTCCTGACCCTCACTTTTTGTCGCTCAGTTCTCATCGACAACGAGAAGGTCGAGAGCGGCACGCTGGAGGCCGACTGGAACTTCCTCGCGCCGAAGACGATCAAGGACCCGGCGGCGAAGAAGCCCGAGGACTGGGACGACAAGGCCACCATCGACGATCCGGAGGACACCAAGCCCGAGGACTGGGAGAAGCCGGAGCACATCCCCGACCCGGACGCCAGCAAGCCCGAGGACTGGGACGACGAGATGGACGGAGAGTGGGAGCCGCCCATGATCGACAACCCCGAGTACAAGGGCGAGTGGAAGCCGAAACAGATTGACAACCCCAAATACAAGGTAATTGTGCGGTACGGTGAAACTTCGGTGCATCGTTTTTCTGCTTCGATTATTCATTTTTTCCAACCCTGCTCCCATATAAGCTATGTTACATCTTCTTGAATGGATTGTTTTCCTAGATGGATGGTTCACTTGTTCTGGTCCTTTGGCAAATGACATAAAATTTCACAGCAGGCGTATATTTTTTCTTGATTACCTCGCAATATTCCGTTGGGAGTATCCTCATCATGTCCATTGTTTTTTTGCTGCATATCCAGTAGACCTAATACTCATATTAATGATTCTGTTTGCAGTCAGTTGCACATTTAACTTCAGCCTGTAAGTTGAAATTCAATGTTTGGTGCAGCTTCAAATATTTTCCCATCAAATCAACAATTTCTGTCATAAAAAGATATATTTTGCTGACATCTACTTGATGTCTGCATATATACTTCAATTTCTTTGAGTATCCGTCGTGATTTTGTCATCTGCCTGGCATATTTGTATAATGTTTTTGATGTTCTATTTCTTATAAAAAAAGTTGATACGTATATATGTTGCGGTTTCAAACATTTTTCCATCAAATCACCAATTTCTTTCATTTCAAACCCTGTTGAAAAGCTATTAAAAATTTCCTTGAATGCTTCCATGCGCTTTGATTGTAATGAGTGATGTGGTTACGGTGGTTCACGAATGAAACACCGGATACCGATTGGCGGCTACAAGACATTTTTCCATCATCACATTTTCATTGCAGCAACCGTGCAAAGTATATATAAACGTGCATCGGTCCACGATCCGACAATGGCATGGGTTCAGGGCGTGGCAGCCGGAGATTTGACACCCGGAATAGGAAGGAGAGGTGTGTGCCATCGGTTCGCACTCTGGCAGGTCAAGTCCGCACGATATTCGACAACGTGCCATCAACGACATCCGCAAGGCCAAGCATGGTCGGCGCGGGCATCTGGAAGGCCGAGATTCGTAAGTACACTTTTGTTCATTTTATTCGACGGTTTTTATGTATGTTGGCCTACAAGTAATTTTTCTTATTTAATTCCTTCAAACAATGGTTATTATTACAATTTTTATTTTATATCATTAGTAGGCCTAATATTTTTTCCATTTTATCACTTACATTCTACGGTTTTTATGACCTGCCGTATATTTTTTCATTTTATATCATGAGCAGATCTAATATTTTTCATTTTATCAATTTCATTTGCTGATTTCTTATTCCAAGTTTTCATTTTATATTAGAAGTTATAGAGCCAATTTGTTTTCATTATAGGCTATTCATTTCATTCAACAGTTTTCATTCCAAGTTTTTATTTTATATTATAAGTTTATGATTATATTATTTTATATTATAATAATATGCTATTATTTCATATCGTAAACTTTATGAGTTTTTATTTTTGATCTCAACCATTATGCTCCCTCATGTTGAATACCTAGTTTCCTCAATAACACCTCCTTTAGACATATTCACATGAATGAAATAATGATGAATGACATATAAGAAATTAAGAATGATGTTCTGGTTACTATCTCTGTCACAATTCCTTCTACGTGACTAAGGCAGTAGTTGAAATATTAATGTAAATAAATCTATGTATGCATAGTATCCTTCAAGGTAAGATGCTGCTTTTCCGTTCACTTCCAGCCCAAATGATGTATCTAGCCTAGGGCTATTTTCCTATACACATCAACTCGTGTACTAATCATCGTCGGCTTTGCTAACGTAGTTTCGTTTTTGTTATTTCTGTAGGAAGGCGAGAAGAAAATGAAGGAGGCTCAAGACGAGGAGGAGAGGAAGAAGAGAGAAGAAGAGTCCAAGAACGAAGTCAAGGAGGGCGATGCGGAAGAGGAAGACGACGAGGATGACGATGACAAGGACGATGCCGCAGAGGTTCCGGAAACGGGAGAAGAGGTAAATAGAACGCCGTTATAAACGTTTAGAAAGTCTGTTGGCATGTCGAGTGGCTTCAGTAATATGAATACAAGTACGGTAACGACGCAGGTCTGCAAACAGTCTACAGAAATGTTCTCTAGGAGAGCTAAATACCATAATACGAAATAATAACAGTCACGGTCTCTTGGATCGTAAAAATGTTACCTATTTTTAGCCCACCTCAAGAGCAGGGCTATGGCTTTAAATCAGGCGTAAGATTTGGAGTCTGCAAACATTGCTCTTATGGCTTTTCCATCGCTACACATAAACATAAAGTATAGTTGGATCAATCTTACTTTTACAGTTGATACTGTTAAGGCTCATTCACGATTGACGTAAGAAGTAAACTCAAGATTTAGCCGTGGCTTTAGCAATGTTTGGTTGGTCGCATTCCATGCAACCATTCACGATAAATTTAGCCGCAGAAATAAATGTAGGCGTAACGTAGAAGTTTGCAAACTCCAAACTTCTACGGCTACGTCTAAATCTAGACGTAGAATTCTACCAATCAGAGGCTGAGAAACTCCGAGATCGTCCGAACATCGTCTACCAGGTACCGAGATCGTCTTTGACACGGAATTTCATTGGTTGATTTACTTTGGATTCAGCACTAAATCAAGTAGTCATGAACAGTGACATTGCGGTCCAAGTTTACGTCATAAAGTTACACCCTAAAGTTACGCTAAATCTTTAATCGTGAATGAGCCTTTACAGTTTTACTGATATTCTGCTAAATCGACTCTTCAATAGAAGTGTTTTGTGAAACTGCTGCGCCTGCATCCCAAGTGTTCACGATGGAGTTTGATCTTATCGACACGACTAATAAATCATTGTTGTTTGTTTTCCAGGACACTGATGGACATGACGAACTTTAAGAAAGTGTTTTTCCATATTAAAGAGCGAGAAATCCTATCGGGATCTAAGAGACTATAAAATGAATTTGACGTGACGTTTTTAAAACCTGCGTTGTGCACGGCGACGGGTGTCGAAAGTGTCCGGCCTACCAACTTTCGCGAACTGAAAAAATACTTTGACAAGCGTCCGACGTTGCCGTGCACGGAGAAATCAAATTTCTTACAATTTTAACTGCATAAAAAAGAAAACGTACTCATTCGTGAGAGCCGTCGCCACTGTTCTCGTCGCTTCCTGTGCGAAAACAAATCTCCGAAGACTTTATATATTAGCATAATTGTAGTTGCGATTCCGACTCAACGCTTGATCCAAATTGTCGAGAACAGATTTCTTCCCAAGGTGTATAAAAAAAATGTATAGAGTATCACCTTCCCGTTTTCTTTTTTACATGACCGCCTGTTTCGTTCCCCTTTTTACACGTAATGTTTTTGTTGTATTCAGTCGAAGAAAAATTGTATTATTCACAACGGTACTGTTTTTGTTTTTGACTTTTGAATGTGTGATTGTATTTCTTGTCATTTTAGGGCCAAAACAACTGAATAAATATAATGTCACTGTGCATTAGGTTATGAATGAATTCTTGAGTTTATGTGTGGTTTCCTGTTTGTGGACAATTGCAATAAAATGGTTCGACAAATGTAATTCTTGAGGTATTGTTTTGTGTATTATTTTATCATCCTTTCCCAGTAGGCCTACATGAAACTATATCTGTAGAAAAAATGAAATCTCACCTAGAAGAAATCATATTTTTCTTGAATGTGAACATAAAATTGTATGTGATTTGGACAAGCAGTTATGAAAAAAAAAAGCTTTTTATCCATCAAATAGATGGATATAATAGCAGAAAATGTTGCAAAGATAGATTCACGGCTCCCTAGGTTCGATCGTAACGAAATGAAGTTTTTAAGTGTTACAAAGTGTATAGAATTTTTGATCATACTTTATTAAGACATCTACGCATATGCTGCGTTTGTCTAGTTGTATTAACAATGGCTAGGAAACATATTGAAATGATAAATTCAGAAAAGCTAATTAACATTATTCATGTATTTATTGCTTATACATATAACATACACATCATTATAATTTATTGAGAATCATCACATAACAGAATAAACACAAAATACTATTTGTTTAGCGTACAACCATTTGTCAATTATACGATACATAACAAAACTTATCTGAATAACATATTCAAACATGAAGTTAATGTTGACATAAAATTTGAGATAATTGTCTACAACTAATTTTATTCATCTGCACAGCAAGAAATGAACTATTTTAATTAGAGTTGCCATTTGATTTCAATTCTATATCAAATTAGAATATTTGATAAATCATGCATCCAAACAATGTACAATATTGATTACAAAGACTGCAAATAGCTAAAAGAATACGATGCTCACAGGAATTCTGTCAGATGAAAGACACTAAACAGTGAACACTACGCAGCTAGCTAAACGGATATTTGCCTGCCTCATTCAGTTCTCGAATTACATTGTGATACTTTTAAATACAGTATTCACATTCAGGTATCGTGAACAATTTTTCTATCGAATGGCAACCCTATCGATTCACTAGAAGTAAACTGGATCTGCGATAACCATTGTATATAGATGGGAGGAGCCGAATTGAATATAGGCAACAATTGTTGCTTCCATAGCTTCCCCTGATTGGATCAAGAAGGCCCTGTTTGCACGTAATTTCTATCAATCAGGTAGGACTACAGCTATCTACGATGGATACGCAACTTGGACTTCTCCCATGTTCTCCCAGCTGACGATCATTTCCTGTTCTAAAAAACCTCAACGCCGCCTAGATACGCTTCAACACCACCTAGATTGTCTATGACCCTAAGCTTAGAGGTCACAAACGACACTGTTCAGTAACAATAATTATTCATAATTTCATATTGACAGTAAATCCAGCTACTAGCAATATTAGTACTTTTCATTTGGTTAGCGACCCCACCCACAGCTAGGCTATTTCGGAGTTATTAGTAACGGTATCAAACTACGTTAGTACTGAGATAATTGTGGCGGATAGACCTACCTGGTTCTAACGGTTGGAGCTTCAAAGACAATACTTTACCAATAAAGAACGTAAAACATTAGGAAGCAATAGTGTTTTAGCATATTCAATTGGCATAACAACCTCTGTTAGTGAGCTTTTAACTGTCTATGGGCAAGTGATTCACAAAACTGAGCTTACATTCTGATCCAAACAACGGTTTCTCAATTTTAAATACCGTAAACTGAAATTGAAAAAACAGCAATCAACACCCTCCGGTGAAAAATCCACTATTTAAAAGTTTATTTAACTACGGTACCGTATTTTAAACTAGACTGATCAAATCAAAACCCAGTCAAGGGACTAGATTAGTCTACGTTTTCATTCCAATATTTCAACCTAATCCCAAGAAAGACGGTTCTTATTATCAATTTTTCAAATATGAAAATGAACGATTATGAAATTGAAATGAAAACATCGCAGTAGATTGACAAAACTCCAATACAAATTCATTTACATGTATAATTCTGATATATTAAATAAATTTGAACAAAAGTCACAGGGTTAGATTTGTCGAAAGCTAGAATCAAAGATTCTAAATATCACATAAAAAACAAACAACGAGTAACAATGATAATATCGACACTCGTAACGTACACATGGATCGACTACGCGAGTCTTAATAATACTAACACAGTCTAGAGATTTCCTTTCGCCAAGAATTTCTTCTCCCGCACGCCGTCCAACACTGTCCCTGCAGATCACACGCTGTGCATCTGGTGGAGAATAAGATTTTTCGCATGTGATAGACCCATTTTTTTTTTTAAGGTTGCTTAACGACCCCACAACTCTAGGTTATATGGAGGTACGCATGAGCGTATGTAGTGAATGATGAAGTGATGTAGGTGAACGGACGTTTTACAACACCCATAATGGCCTTTTGCGGGACTCGAACCCACGCCCAACGTGACTTCAGTTTACTTACCGCTAGCGATAATTGACTTAGCCACCGGGCGTCTGATGGACCAATAATATCATAAATATATACATCCCAAATATCTCGATTTGATCATATCCACGAAGTATAATTATAAACATTATTCCTCATAGCCTATGTGAAGGAAGAAAAAATCGGGCACAAGGATCTGTGTGGTAAGTGCAATCCATTACACCTTGTGTTGAATCTAAGCCCTTATGGGGCTGGCCCCAGGTAGTGTCATCCAGCCAACCTCGTAGCTCTGTGAAAGAGCACCTGACCTGCAATCCATAAGTTCCCGGGTTCAAGTACCGTGCGAGGCGAATTCTTTTGACATGACTATAACACCCAAACATCTCGATATTTGATCAGATCCACGGATAAGCTTAATTATACTTGATGAGCTAATCGAGACTCAATTACACTTGACGCCCGAAAAAATGTACATGTTTTTTTTTTTTTTTTTTGTTTTTTTTTTTTTTTTTGTCCCGCTCCTACAGTCAAACTAAATTCAATTCATTTGAAACTTGGCAAGCCCAATTGTCATCATCTGATTGAATCTCATTGATTTTTATGCTCCGACATCGATTGCACCACTTCTGAGAAAACTAATTTTCCATTTTCCAAATTACCCATAAGAATGAGCCGGAGAACAATTTTCGTACAAAAATGGTCCTCAAAAAAATTAAGTTTCACCGAATTTCAATATAATAATTGATCCACATGTTCCAAACTTTCACTGGAATACCAATTAGTCGTTTAGATATAAAAAAAAACTGATTTATGACATTTTTATACATCCTTCAAACTATTAAGAAACCAATTTAAATCCAGCAACAATTGTCCCCACTTATTGAAGAACTATTAAACAAGCCGTCTTTTATTATCAAGATATTATTTAGAAATGAGTAATGAATATAATTGGATCCTCACGTGTATATTGTCTCTTAGATGCATCTAATATTTTCCTTCATGATGAAATAGTCTACGAAATAATCAACCGAATGAAAACATTAATTTTTTAATTTGAATGCCGTCAACCTCAACTGCCTTGAATAACTTTTTGAAATAATTTCAGTTTCGTCTTATTAGCTCATCCATCAACGACGGAACAATAACGCGTTTTCTATTATCAAATACTACACATATTATAAGTATAAAACTCTTCTTCGCTTAACCACTTGACCTGTCTAATACGCCGTCCATGCTTGTACGCTGACAAGCATCGCGCCATACACTATTCAACTAGTTAAACACTTTCTAATATGCTGTCATTGAATATCTCCATTACATAGACTTGTGCTGCCATCTAGGGATATATCGAGAAATTTACGTGAAGTATTTTTCCCCGAGAGTATACGCTAATGTTTCGAAAAATATACTACCAAACACTTGTTTAGAAACTTATTGTAGGTTTTGGTTCTCTGTTGTTCTCACTCCTATACGTGCCGTCAAGTTTATGAGCCTCTGAAGCTAAATGACAGTGATAGGGCAAATTATTTGTTTCAAGTAAAACACATGATACACTAACTTAGTTTGCCTCTGCTTTTAAATGTTATGAAGGTCACACGTATAAACACAATACTGCGTAGTATAACCTGCAAATAACCCGCCAGGGATGTCGTTTCTCGACAGTAACTTGGTAATCCAACTGCAAAGTGGTTAAGGTAGGCTTTTTTTTTTATATGATCAATAAATTTAAATGGAATGCGAATGAAATTATCTACAATTTACTAGTAGGCCTACAGTAGAACCTCTTTACCAAGTTTCTATAATATTTTCATCACCTGAGTAAGTTTCATTTTTTGATCCGATCACTTATGCCCACTTATGTTAAATAGTTTCTTTAGTGAGTTTTTCACTTTAGTAAGTTTTTTTCAGTTTGTCCCACTGAAAAACGTACTAAATAGGTTCCACTGTACTTCCATTTCGACGGTTTAAAAAATTGAAATGATTCATATCCCTAACCCCAAACCTCGAAAAAAAAATCAACTTCCAATAACAATCAACCCGCACCCGTAACCGTAGCCGTGTATAACGAGTGTGACCTACCCGCTGGTCTAGCTGATGTCGTAGACCCCCGACGCCACCATCTGCCTGGAGAGGAAGTCGAGCCCGTCATGCAGCCCGGTGCCGCTCTGAGCATCGCACGCCTGCACGTGCCAGCTGCGGCCGCAGCACAGCTTGTACAACGACAGCTGCTCGGTGATCTCCTCGATCGTCGCGCTCCCCTCCACGTCCTGACAAACAAACACACCGTCGTCAGCGCTTTACCAACCCGAGTCATCCATTGTCCTACAGTGAAAACCTCTACGCATCGTTCCCGGATCCATCGTTTTCCTGGTTGTATCATTCATTTTTCCAACCCACTCCCATATGACATGGATAGTTTCATTTTACTGGTCCCTTGAAAAACGATGGATAGAGGTTTTACTGTATTTAATTATCTGTCAACTGCTGAGTTTTCTGACAGCAGCTGCACAACCTGTGCTGAATTACTATAGTTAATACATTTACAAATATAAGAAAAGCCTGTCTTTCGGTCTAGTAATCAAATATTATTAGTAAGTTCCATAGTAGTGATTAGATTAGTATATAGTTGTTCATCATGATAATATATTTTACATTGATATCTGAAACCTGACAGATATGTAGTAACATTTTAAACACATTCAAATTCTTTTAAACAGTATGTATGGATGTGTGCATGTAATTTATTGATGTGTGATTGTTGAGTATATAAGATTTTATACAAGCAACGTGCCGTTTTTTATAAAAGCACGTTGTTTGAAATATTCTAACGAACATCTTCCAATGAACGCACTGATGTGCGATGTAATACCGGCGCAAAATGACCTTCGATGTTGACGCACCGTTAAACACCAACAATAATAATGAAGTAATTATTTCAATTTATAATAGGTTTATGAATAAATTATTGAAAAGATATATATTTTATGAATAATAATTTATGAAACCATTTTAGACACTATACAGAGCCAAGAAAGCATGTGAAACAAACTTCAGAAAATCTCATCCGTTTTTTTTTAATGCTGCTAAACGACCCCACCAACAGCTAGGTTATACAGGGGTAAGTCTCGTTCACGTCATATGTATACGAATGACAATATCCCCGGCCCCTAAAAGACTGAAACAGGCGGTCCACGGTACATTCAGAATCCAAATCAAGTACAAAGAATCGCCTGCCGCGACATTATTGCATAATCGCCGTGAATATTTATATGTTTTTATGCGTACACGGACGGACGTCTCACCTGCTTGTTGGCCAAGATCAGTAGCGAGGCGTCTTTCAGCTCCTTCTCGACCACGAGCTTGGCCAGCTCGCTGTGAGCCTCCATCAGACGCTCGCGGTTACTCGAGTCGATCACGAACACCACCGCCTGGAACCATAAACCATCATTAGAACACAGACGTCACTAACAAATAGCATCTTTCAATTTGAAGGGTACACGGGAATAATGATACAAGTCACACATTGTGAGTTCTGAGATAAATGCAATTCAACGTTCAAAACCATGTCTTTTTAGTGGTCGATATTTCAACTTGATTTTCGTGGACTTGTATCATTGTTATCTAAACTCTCGATGCATATTCAGAAAGCTTGGGAAAAAACACTGTTAGATGGCGTATCTAACTGATTTTTTTACAAAATGTGGCTTGTATCGTTATTCCCGTGTACCCTTCATTTGTATTCATTTGTATTTAGATGAGCGTTAGCGAAGATTTCCATTCAACTCTTATGAAGCTTTGTCTGTGTGTTTTATTTTTCTGTTTGTTTGTAAACACTGCACAGGTTGCAGGGTTTGACTGATCGACATGAAACTTTTTTTGTAAACGCCAACTTTTCCAACTTAGAACTGTTTAGTTTTGGGGTCAAATCTGTTGGACCATTTTTGAGACACATCATCTCAAAGTTTATTTTTCAATTTTTTCCGCCCAGCCTAATCTTATGGGGTTTTTAGAAACTTTGAGATGATGTTTCTCAAAAATGGTTTGACCGATTTTACCCCAAAACTATACAGTTCCAAGTTGGATAAGTTTGGGTATACAAAAAAAAATCATGTCGATCGGTCAAACCCTGCGACCTATGCAGTGCTTAGAAATAAACAAACATACAAAAAAACAGACAGACAAAGCTCCATGCGAGTAGGATGGAAATCTTCGCTCATGCTCATCTAATTATTATAATAATAATAATAATAATAATAATAATAATTGCTTTATTTCCATTTTTTTTTACAAAATCATTACCTTATTATAAAGGTGTTTGGAAAATTATATGATAAATTATATGACTAATACACAAATGAAAAAAAAAAATATTACATATACACAATTTACTCCAACAACAATGACTGAAATATTGCACTAGCCTGCGTGTTGAAGTAGTAATGTTTCCACAGCGGTCGCAGCTTGGGCTGACCGCCGACGTCCCATATGGTGAACATGAGGTTCTTGTACTCGAGCGTCTCCACGTTGAACCCGATGGTCGGGATCATGGCCATGAACTCGTTCTGCTTCAGCTTGAACAGGATGCTCGTCTTTCCGGCGCCGTCCAGTCCCAAGGTCAAGACGGCGCATCACGATGTTTCGGGACCGATGTGCACGCGGTTGTCCTGAAAACAGACGCGGGGAGGTCAACTACTTGACGCGTACGCGGGGAGGTCAACTACTTGACGCGTACACGCGGTCTGGCCGTCAACGCATATGTACATGTTCTTAAACTTTTCAATACGTTGCATTTGAGAGTCCATTGGAGTCAATTTAGCGGAATATCAGTTTGTTGGTGATGACTTTTGAGCGGTATAGGACATCGAAATTATAAAAACAAGAAAACGCAGATATTGTCAATACATTCTAGATAGTGTAAGTAATAACTATTTACATCATCTTGAAGGTATTGACAATATCTATGTTTACTTGTTTTTAGAATTTCACTATCTCATACCGTTCAAAAGTTATCACCAAAACCTGATAGGCCTATTACGCTAAATCGACACCCGGGGACTCTTAATATCTCAACAGCATTGCTTCATCTTGACATAAGACTTGTACTATGTCTTTTTAAACCGTACACACTTGACAATCCAGCAATTTGAGATGAATATTTAGTACTTACGCCATTTATTTTATTTATTGGTCTTTTTATACACGGGAATAATACACTAGTGAGAATAGAGCAGGAGCCCCGTAATAACATGTGCCTCACTACCTGCATGATAATATAGATTATAAATTAAAAATTAGATCAATTAAAAAAAAAAAAAAATTGATTAATTTCAATGTTTTTAGCAATCTTTAAGATATTAAAAATACATGTGTTTCCTTGTTTGCATAATTTCGATATCTCACACCGTTCAAAAGTTATCACTAACCCACGACATTCCGCTAAATCAACTCCCAGTGACGCTTGAACGGGTCTCGAACCCATGTCCTACTCGTCTCACCTTGGTGAACGTGATGGGTATGTTGGCGTCGGGCTGCACCTCCTCCGAGCCCAGCTCCTGGTACTGTTGTTGTTGTTTGTCGATGAAGGTCAGGGCCTCCTTGATCTCTCGCGACGCGGACAACACCCGGGCGTCATCCTGGTGGAGCGTCTGCTCGCATTGCACGCACACGCTGGCCACCTTGACAGACAGAAACAACGCCATCAGTACAACGAGATTCAATCGGAAGATTTCACTTCAATCAATCATTAATTAGATGAGCGTTAGCGAAGATTTCCACCCTTACGGCGATTTGTCTGTGTTTTTTTTTATTATTATTATTATTTTGTAAACACTTCACAGGTTTGCAGGTTTGACCAACCGACATGAAACTTTTTCTGTATATGCAAACTTATTCAACTTAAAACTGTATCATTTTGGGGTCAAATCGGTTGGACCATTTATGAGATAAATCATCTCAAAGTTTCTAAAACAAAAACAAGATTAGACTGGGCAGAAAATATTGAAAAATAATCTCTCATTTTTCTCAAATGTACACACAAAAATGATACAAATTATCAAATTTGTATGCAATTCGGAGCAGCCGTTTTGAAGAAAAAAACACTCAAAACCAATTCGCATTTATCGTTAAAACCCCAAGTGCTTGGCTCTGCTAATATTCAAAGATCGATAATCACGCCCTGAGATACATAATTACATAAACTCGCGTATTCTGACCTGTGACAGCGACGTTGCCAGGTCCTCCTGCAGCTGCCGCACCATGCACGTGCGCTCCCTGACGTGCGTGTCGACCGTTGACAGCGCGGCCGTCTCCTGCGCCTGCAACGTCTCCCGCAGCTGCTCGAAGTACGACTGCACGCGCACGCGCGCCACGTCCCCCGTACCCTCCTCCCCGTTCGTACCCTCCAGGCGCTGAACAACAACCTCTGCGGAGAGACACGAGTTATTATTATTTATGGAACGAAGTGGGAGAAGAAAAGTTATCATTTAAAATGGAAAGGGAGAGACTTAGGTGGTACGAGCATGTGCGACGAATGGAAAAGGAAAGAATACCGAGAGCAATGTTCGAGACAGCAGAGAACAATGGAGCTAAGAGAAGGGTAGGAAGACCAAGAAAGAAGTGGCAGGAGGGAGTAAGGTGTGGGAGGAAGTGCTAGATGAGAGATGGTGGGAAGATAGGGAACGATCAATTTGGACTAATAAAACATATTCTATTCATTACGGTATGAAGTAAAACCTAATATAAATCATTCGATCAGTATCATATTGAGTGAAAAACTCACCGAGTTTGTGAACGGTCTCGGACATGTCTTCCATAAACTTCTTCATGTGTTGAACGGCGTTGATGACGGAAGAACGGATATTCTCAGCCTCGGTCTCGACAAGCGCATGCTAGAACCGTCACATCGTTATAATAGAGGAATTGAAAAAAAATTAGCCTAGACTTTGAACAAAGTACACAATGGATATTTAGAATGGAAATGAAAATGTGTGAATGGAGAGAAGGAAAAAGCTATTTTGAAGAGAAGAGTTATTTTGTAAAAAAAAAAAAACACATATCGGCAGGCAAAGAGAAGACTGCATTAAATTCTGGTTGTAAGATGATCTTCGGTGCTCCATTCAAATGATCTTACTCTCGTGATGGGCGAAAAGGAAAAAAATCAAGAGTGAGAACCATGCTTTAGACAGAATTTTGAAAATTTGAATAAGATTTTATTTCAATATTTTTACCGAAGTAGATTTTCCCAAATTCACGCACTTGGAATAAGAGAATGAATTGATTTCTTTTCATTATTACAAATTGCAATTTACTCGAATCCAATATTAATAGTATAGGCCTAATTTGTAGGCATATATGAGTTGAATACTTGAATACTGGTCATACATATACATTTGAAAAAAAAAATCAGTTCAATTTTTTTTGTCATCTTGCAAAATCGACATATTTATATACAAATGTTTGTCCGCACACAAGAGCACCACGCTCCATAGCAGACTTCTCATTCTTTTCAAGAAAACTATATTACATTTTTGTTTGAGCCTAAATTTGTATCATTATGTTTTTTCCTATGCCGGTAGGCCCTACATGTAGGCGTATGTATATGAACACGTTTAAAGAATGAATTTGTTTCAAAAATTATTATTCATCATTTCTTATTATTTTATCCAATTATTTGAAAGAGAGCTTGCTTTGTCAATTGATCAAATGATTTCACTGCTCCCTGCAGGAATATGACTGCTCAGTAAAACGTAAAACGTACCTTATGGCTCTTATGCCTGCCGTAATCCTTGCATATGAAGCACATGATTGGTCCAGGGCCGGTCTGCATCGCTTGACACTCGTCTTCCAGGCATGTGAACTCGGCAACGTGCGACGGATGCGACGGACACTTGGGTTTCTCCCGCGGCTTCTCCGATATCGGCACGCGACGGTGCCGCGCTAGCGTGCGGGTGCCGTGAGTCGTCTCCGAGCATCCCTCGCACAAGTGTGAAGCACACACCGTGCAGTACAGCACTGCAACGTGTTCCTCGTTCTCGTCGCAGTTGACTGACAGCTGGGACAGAGTTGAGAGAGGTTCATTGAAGAGATACAAACATTAAAACAAAAAAAAATAAGTAAAATTGTTTTATAAGACCATTGAAAGTATTCTATTCTCTAGGGTGGAGGCATGAAGGGTTACCACCATAGGCCTACTCAGAGAGATAGGCACAGGCTGGGGACTTTGGAAATTAATTGCTTGACATTTCTACAGTAAACCCTCGTTAATCCAAAATGGACAGGACTCAAAATTGAATTTGATTTACAAAATTTGGATTAACCAAAATAACTCTTTTTTCCACAAAATCACCCCTTTTTCCAGTTGGAATTCAGTCAATTTCATATTGCACGTGAGAGAAAGATATGCAATGGTCCAAAACAGTCCAAAACTGTCCGGTCCATTGGGACTACTGTAGGGTATTATTAACTGATATATCTGTCTCCAATTGTGTGATGGAAATTCTATTCTATTCTATATGAAGCTGCCAAGTCTCTAGAATGGAACATTTCGGGATTAAAGAGGTAACAAGATGGATGAAGCGACAATAATGGATATATGGCAGAAAAAGAGACTATAGTATGGACATGTTTTGCAAGGAGAGGAGGGGTGGCCAAAGAGGTTTGACAGTGGACTGCTCCATGTAGAAGAAGGCAAGGACGTCGTAGAATGAGGGGCGGCAGCGAGTCTTACTGGTCATGGATGTAAGAGGTTTGGAAAACACCGACTGAATGGATAAGAGGTGATGGCATTTGAAGTGTGGGAAATGGCTGAAGCGCTGTAGGAAACCAAATATATATATATAGAGATATACCGGTATATACTGTATGCAAATTAGAATTCACCATTTATGAAAATTTATAGGGCCTACGGTATATATTCTCTCTTCTAGTGAAAGTACATATATTCTACTACCTGACGTTGCTTTTCTAATGTTTCAGCGGAGAAGAGCTGTGATGTTCCTCGTGAATGAGTGTATTGCAATCTTTCCAAAAGTTCAAGCAAGGCAAAATTCTTCTTCAGGCCCCAAACACCAGAATTTCCTGTAATTAAAGTAGACAGAGATTCAGACATCTAATGGCTTCACACTAAATATATCTATTTTCCACATGAATTGGGGAAGGGTATTTCATTCAACTGTTTTGCTTATTCCATATTGAAACCGATAGTACAACAATATGAACTGAAATTACGATAAACTGAATTGAACTTCAATTGTACGGTAGGTAAAAACTTTCATAAGCACAACAGAAGTATCCAAAAAGGGCTAGGCCCAAGCCAATTTACTGCCCAGTTGACCTAGCCTACGCATTGAGTTTGCTAGGTCTAGGCATACACCTAGTCTTCATAGATTATGTTTGGCAAATGGTAAATAAGGAATAGTCCTATCATTGACTTTATAATAACTATGGTCCTATCTAGGGCTATTACGTCCATGAACCTGTAATCTTTTTTAACACATGGAACCGTAAGGTCCAAGTCTACACAGGATCCCCTTGGGCCGAGCCTAGGTTGTAATGGTTGGAGAATCAACATACCGACGGGAGTTGGCTGACGATCGAAAGGGCATTGCACGATTTCATCTCGCAACGGTAAGCGCAACAGACAGGCATGACAAACAGTGTGACCACAATAAAGCAATCGTGGTACTTTATCACCTTGCAATCCAAAAATATCTTCACATACTCGGCACTCCAATACCTAGAAATAAAATTGGGTCAATCCAGGTCAATCCATACTACTTTTTTCATCCCATTTGACAGGTGAAACTATGAACACACTTACATTTGATTTGTTAACTGATGCTGGAATCCTGTTGAATGTGTATGAGTTAAAATGATCCATTTCACCGGCCATTCTTAAATCACCGTTCTCTTTAGAGTTGATACAATTTTTTTCGACGATGAATCAAATAAAATGTGTGAATAAAAGCCCGGATAGGCAATAACACTTCCTGAATCTCGGCAGCCAGAAACACAATGGCCAGCTGTTTAGATCATACATCCAACCCCAACATAATATGGCAATATTTTGGAAGCATATGGGAGAGAATAAAATACACCATTATCTATTTTTATTTTCTTGAAATTACTTTTAATTGAAATTTAAAATCTAGTATTGATTGTTTTAGAACCATAATTGAACAAACCTTCGAAGTTTGTTACATCTCCCTTGTAGTTATGTTGGTACGTTTGACAATAACAAGGATCTGTCAAAAACAACGTGTTGAGTGGGCGGTATTTCCAAATAAATTGAAGGCTAAACTAAATGAATAATAATCAAATTAAATATGTACTTTGTTCCTTCGCTAGACAATTATTTGGAGAAGATGTGAGAAATATTTGGTTTTTATGATGCAGACAAAATTACTGTATCATTTGTGACCATTGTTACCGCAACTTCCAGGTATTGACCTTGTATCAATTTGTAAATTACATAATACTATGTAGGTCGCTAATTAGTATGTAAATAAAGGATATTTTATATTTAAATTTTTTATACAATAAAAAACTTGATTTCATCTTTAATTTTTCCAAAATAGCTCGATACACATTAAATGCATTAACTTTGAATTGTAGTAAGTATAAAAAGTTCCTTCCTTACTATTTGCCTTTCAAGTTATAATACATCCAAAATTATAGTAAAACTGTCATAGATAGCATTGTGACTTATTGACATTTTTTTACCTGAAATTGTTGTTTTCTAATATTTGATTGGACCTACTGAATGGACCCATCACATGTTAAGAATATTATTTAATTGTTACGTATAAGAATACGGTACCGGTATCCATGAAGATCTGGCATTTTCGGTTAAAGTGAATCAAAACAATTTTAATTGATGGAAAAATTAACTACCCATGACCCTTAGTCAAAAGCAAAGATCAAAAGCCATTACATATCATTTTGAAAAAATTGCAAATTAAAAACATATGAAATTGGTCGCAGTTCTCAATATGGAATTTTTTTATTTATATCGAAAACTTGACATTGAGTGATTGTTTCACAATTAAGATGAAGGTTGAAAATTCAGGATCGTTTGAATGGGGCACTATGAGGGCGATCTTAAACGTGATGTTACCACCCCAATATATTGTAATATCTTAATTTGCATATTTATGTAGGCCTATATGTATTTAAATTTGTTAAATGAATTACAAAAAGTTTTGTTGTGGTACCACCAGATATTTAAAAAAATCCCATCCTTTTTAAAGAAGTAGTCCACATTTACATAGAAATAGCAATATAAAATAAGGTAGATATTTATGTATAGATCCTATGGTAATAAAAATGAAATGTGGAGAAAATACTACAATCGCTAATCATGTTAAATTTTATTGATAACATATTTTGTCAGGAACACAACTGAATAATACTCATTACACTTTGTGATACTATTTCAAACAAGTACATTGAGCAACACAATATAACATCGTAACATGATTTATAAATTATAACTAAATAGAGTTCTAGGATCAACCTAGAGGGTCTATTTCCCCAACAATAATAATATTTCAACATTTCAATATTTGATATCCATTTATTATATACAAAACTTGTTTCTAATATACTTGTATCCACAAAAGAAGGATATTGTCTACCAAAATAACAAAGAATCACTGTTATATTAGTATAGAACATAGATATGGTACTTTTAGGTATTATATTTTTTCTGTATGACTAGAAACACAACTACATATTTCAAAAGAGTTTAATTTTTCAATTGAAGCGAGATGACGTATTTGTAGACGTATTCATAATTATTTAGTTGGTATGCGATGTTCTTCTTTCGTGAATACAAGTATAGGCATATTACATCATAATACAGACATTATGACATTTTTATTATTTGATAACAAGTTTTACAATCTTTTTCATGATTTATAACAAAATTATCCCCCAGGGATAAACATGGATCTATAATATTATTGCATATTTTTTAATAACAATTAACCTATCTACAAATTATTACTTCTGTATTTCTATCTAATAAAACAACAGTTGTTATAATAGGAATCACATATTATTTTTTACACTCCATCACAAATCAGGTGTGTTTGTTTATTTCAGTCTTCATTATTGAAAGTTATATTCATTGTATTGATAAAATAGTTGAATACGATTTATAATGAGATCAATTCTATAATCCCGTAGTTTATTTTCTATCGATAGGAACATTTCTTATGTACGTACTAAATTAAACGCATTTTAAACTTGAATTCAATATCAAATTGAACATTTTGGCTGACAGATAATATTCATATCACATTTGTTTCTTACAAAGTGAAGAAATATTGAGATATTATTGTTTAAGTCTCTGAAAGTCTGGATCAGTCTTATCCAAACAGACGAATGTATCTACAATTTTGAAATACCAATAGACTTTTGGTATTCTTCATTTTTTGGTATGAAATATTAGGCAAGGCACTTTGAATCATTACTCACATTCTTCAAATACATTACCGATCGAGTTAAAATCTTGACCAACTTAATTATATATTTACATATTTGTAAATACATAATCTGTTAATTAAAATGTCAGTACTATGGTTTGAATATAACTACTGTCATTTATTTTTAAGGACTGATATTTTATGGCCAGTGAGAATTCTATGTACTAACAATCATTATCATCCTACACCGATGGCACAATTATCCATCAATTAAACGAGAACACATTTGATGCTGAAATATGGCAACTTATAATTAGATGAACGTCAAGTATCAACAAAAAAATAATGACAATTTTCAGTTTCTATGACATTTTATCTTAAAGCCCGTGCAGTTTTTTAAATTTATTTTGTACTTATGACGATTTATCTTTTTATTTAATTCTATTAACCCAACCTAGATTATTTATTATATATTATAATTATCACAGATTAGTAACTAGTTTGTATTGATACCTACATCTAGATGTCATAATATTTAATATTCAACAATCATCCCAACAAACAAACAAACAAACATACATACAATAAAATAAAACAAATCTTCGTCATAATAAGAGATATTTGAGGAAAGGGAAACTTATTACCGTGCTACGGTATTTGCTAACGTATGCGAATACAACATCAGTTTTTCTGGCTGTCATAAATAATAACGTTTAATAATGATTATTAGGTCTATGTATTTAATATATTTGCCTATTCATAAGTGATTAGAACGTATTGAATGGATCCTAATCAGGTGCCTGGAATTAGATTTCTTCGTAACATTAACAACCGATAATAAATATTGGAGAACAAATAGATAAATACATTTATATTTTTTGTGGACTAACCTAATGCTATTAATAAAATAACTTACTATGTATGTATCTACAATTAAATATTCCATGAATTAACATAAATAAACTATGATACTGGTAACTCTAATTAGGTTATTTTGAAGCAAGAAAAGTGGGGAATTAAATGAATATTTGGGAATACAGCTGGCCTAAAACCATAACATTTAATTCTTCTTCTTTCTTCTTTTCTTCTTCCTTTCTTTCCTTTCTTTTCTTCTTTCTTTTCTTTTCTTCTCTTTCTTATTGCTTCTTATTTCCCTTCCCTTTTCTTGTCTTTTTCCTTGCTATCCTTTCTTTCTTTTCTCTCTTTTCTCTCTTCTCTTTTCTTTTCTTTCTCTTCTGCTTCTTTCTGTTCTCTGTCTATATTTCTTTTCTTCTTTTCTGTTCTTTCTTTCTCTTCGGTTCTTTTCGTTTCTTATTTCTCTTCTTTTCTTCTTTCTTTTCTTTTCGTATTTCTTTTTTTCTTCTTTCTTTTCTCTTTCTTCTTTCCTTCTTTATTCTTTCTTTTCTTTCTTCTCTTCTTTCCTCTCTTTCTCTTTCTTTCTTTCTTTCTCTTTCTATATCTTATTCTTCTTCTCTTTTCCTTCTTTTCTCTTTCTTCCTTCTTTTCTCGCTTTTCTTTCTTCTGCTCTTTTCTGTTCCTTTCTATCTTTCTTTCTTTTCTTCTCTATTTTCTTGCAGTATTAAGTAGAAATCAACATATTTGGTTCGTAACATATCTATAGATCTACGTCTGTGACTCTGAAACAATTTATTTACATACAAGAGATGGAGAGAGAGATTGCAAATGCAGCCAACTAAATTGCAGTGAATTGATGGAAGGTGGAAAACTTAAAATCGTAACGTCATTTAATCATTTTTCTCGTTTCTATATTTTTCTTATTTCACGGTGCCTACGTATCTCACAAAAATTTTAATGTTCTGAAACAAATATTGTTACCGGTAGGTCAACAAACACTCATTTAAATTTTTAAAATGATGAAATTTGAATTTTTCAAACTTTCTTATCAAACTTTTTAAAATTATATTTCACCAAACGTAATACGAAATCCAAGATTGAACATGCTTATGCCTCACGTATGCAGGATATTGTATCAATTATTAATTATTCACTATAAATTAAAAATTAATCCAACTTAAATATAAATAACTAGATATTTTCTTGACTCATTAAAATCTGAAACTACCAACAAATGAATAAATACTATCACGCAATGCTTATCAGACTAATTAAAATTTAAAACTATCAACAAATGAATAAGTGATACATCCTAATGGATGAACGAACAAAACGACATGCAATGCTGTTCGTTTAGGAAACAGCGTAGGGTGACAAGAATTCCTGAAAATGGTGGTATCTTTGTTATAAAATATTTCCCATTGGAAAACATACATGCGGTGAATAACGAGCGATGCAGAAAAAGTTGCCGAAGAGACCAAAAAGTGAAAAAAAGTTGAAAAATTAATCTTGGAACAGTTTAGGTCTAAATCCGGTGACGTTAGCCTAGGCCAAAATGTTTCTCTGAAATGTACTTGCTAACTCAAAACATTTTCACATGAACAAGAAAAATCGAAATATTTTAGATAAAATTTGAATAACATTATTTATAGGCCAAGTTAATTCCACAATCAAATCTAGTTAAACTATTTTCAACTCTTTTGCGTGCGTGTGCGTGAGCGTGTGCCTAGAATTAACGTCAATACAGTGAAACCTCTATGCATCGTTTTTCAAGGGACCAGGAAAATAAAACCATCCATGCAGGAAGATGATCCATCCAGGAAAATTTAACATTGATTGTATGGGAGTGGAATTAAAAAAAAATGAATGATACATGAAGGAAAACGATAGATCCGGTAACGATGCATAGATGTTTCACTGTACGTTACAACGTTCATACGGTAATTCTAGCTTCACACAACGGTCTCATCAGCACTAAACGCTGCTTTTTTCAAGGTTATACTCATAAATACGTAACAACAGACATACGTAAAAGTAAACCCCATCATAAATAAAATACCATCTCGGAACTAAATCTTTCAAAACCTCCAATTTGTCATCTTCCTCCGCTCACTGCTTACCACTCTCTTCAAACTTCTGTCTTTTCAGTTTCAGATGAGTCTTCTCTGCTACGGGGCTCTCCCAAGAGTGACGGTCCATGATGAAGTTGTAGAGATCTTCTTCGTGATCGTGCTCGAACATGGACGAGTGAGAGCCCGATTGGACGAGGGACGAGCGAGGGCTGGTCACGCGGGGCGGGTTATACGGGGAGGAAAACTCTGCGGACAGTCTGGGGAGAAAGAAAGAGAACCAGATGAGAATAATATTACAGTATTACAGTAGAACCTCTTAAGTAACTTTCTCTTGAGTACGGTACATTCTTCACCTTTGTAAGTTCTAGTTTTTGATCCCATCCATGTGCTCCCACATGTTAAATAGTTTCTTTAGTTCGTTTTTCAATTTAGCAGTAAGTTTTTTCTATCTGGTTCCCTGAAAAACGTACTTAAGAGGTTCCACTGTATTTATATTGAGTTTAACGACGCACCGTAATGATGAGTTCTATGGTCGTTGGTTGAATGATGAATGAGATGATGGGAAGATGAAGATGAAGAGATGAACTATGAACTACTGCTTCATTCAAGATTATTAAAATGAGGTGGTAAGATCGTCCTTGTGGTGCCCCGTCCAAACGATTCTACTTTTATTCATACCCTTAATTGAGGAAAATGATTTTGTACCAGGTTTCGATGTTAATTTTTAAAAAATATACCGGTATAGGTATTTAAACTGAAGTCACTGCTGGGTGTGGGTTCGAGACACATATAACTATAAGGTAGAGGTTTTTGTAAACGTTCTGTCAACTCTCAAATATTCTTTCTCAACATTTCTTGCTGTACTACAGTACGTAACATAGGGCCTACCGTATTCTTCTATTTCACATTTTCTCATTTTTTTATTTTAACGTTGCTTAGCGACCCCATGAACAGCTAGGTTATATGGAGGTACGAATGAGTAGGTGATAATGAAACGATGAAGTAATGATAGGTGAAAGGACATTTACAAAATCCCATGCCTTATGCTAGACTAAACCTACCCCCGTCCTGACTTTAGTTTCTACCGCTAGCGATAGCTGACTGAGCCACAGGGTCGGCTTATTTTAATTTTAATTTCTTCTGTTTTTTTCTTTTTTTTTTTATTGAACAGCTGATGTTTTCCTAGATAGTGACAACAATGTATACGTGCGAAATGTTATCTTGCATCTAGGAATGGACTGGTATTAATGACTAAATAATAGTATATAAACGAATTTCACCTTCACTCGTCTGTTTAATAATGACATGGACAAACCAAAGGACAGGCTGCCTTGGTAAGACGCACACAAAATGGACTGTCTCCAAGAACTACAACTCTCGTTTCCAAGGGGGTGACGGTAAAAACAGCGTTCTTTAACTGGTACCAAAGAATCATGGTAGAGGACGCGCAATGGCTTAACTGAAGTGCCTCAACTAATGGATTTTAAAATAGCCAACAGAAGTAAGATTGTCTCTCTCTCTCACCTCATCTCGTCAATCCTAGGCTCCTCATGCTGCGGCATGTAACCGAAGAAAGCGTTCTGCACCGGCTTGAAGCGAGCCGTGAAGATCGGACCGGCTGTCGAGTTAGAGAAGTCGGGGTCTGAAGACGTTGGCGGCGAATCTCCATACATCGTTCCTCCGTGACCTTGAATAGAACGGTTTTGATTAATTTATTTATATTTTTCACTATTAATAGTATGAACCACAGTTGGCATAATTCTTTGAAAAAAAACACAAAAATATTAAAATAAAAATTATAAAAGAACACAAGGTTGATCCATGTTTATCATATTAGCCTATTTTTCATGTATTCTACTGTATTCTATTATAATTTATTTACATTATAATTTTTTGTAATTCACAAAAACGTTATTATCCACTCCATTCCTAACCTTGCTTGTCCTTTCATTTAATAAAGACTAATTTCCAAAATTCATCTTACTAGTTACAGTGAAATCACAATTGATCGTTCTCAAGGGACCAGGAAAAATAACCCATTGATGCAGGATAACATGATCCATCCAGGAAAATTTACACGGTCAAATGGGAGTAAGCTGGTAGAGAATGAATGATAGAATTAGAAAACGATGGATCCGGGAACGATGCATCGAGATTTCACTGTATTCTACTTACTATCATTTTCTTTAAAGTGTTATTCTTTAATATTCGATCATTAATTCCATTCCAGCCAGATTTACATTCACATGACGAACAAAGATTAACGTTGTCGATTTAACAAAATATCAAACTTTTTAAAGGTGTGAGATATCCAAATTATAATTAGAAACAAACACAAATATTTTAGTACGATCAGCATCAAGTTTCTCTTGGTTGGCTCACCTGTAGTCGTGACAACTTCCTCTTGACATCCGACGAAATCGTCAAAGTCATTCAACAGCCGTTTCAAGTCATTATCGTAGTTCCACGACGTCTGCGAACGGCTGACAGTCGGCAGCAGCGGAGAATCAAAGACAGTTGACAACGGTAGCGGTACGTCTTCTTGGCCATCATATGGAGAGCAAATAACCATCTCAGATACTGGAAAGAAGAACACAACATATTGAAATAATCCGAAATAAAATTATGAATTGGGATTGTTGTAAATTATTTTAAGTTGTGAAAAATGATATTTTATCTCTCGCTAGTAAATTGACTCTCAGGGGTATTCAAAAGTCATCATTTTCATTCTATAATAACTACACAGTTGACACGTCTAACAAACAATAAATGAATCACGTGTGTAAAATCTCTATGTTCTCTCAACGGTTCTCTAGCAAAAGTAGGGTTATCTACTTATAGATAGATATTTATTTATATTAGCATTATTGCTAATTTACAATGTTAAATACAATTACAAATCAATTACCATCAATATCATAAACAGCTACCAGATGAAATACATAACTAGAAATACAATTACACAGTGGAATACATAATTAGAAATATAATTCAATTACCAGTAACAATTTAAAATGTTTTTATGATGTAAAAAACTGAACAGGGATAAAGAAATGAAGTACGGTAATTAAAGATACAGTGAATTAATGGTTACCGTAATTGGCTTGGTCCGAGTATTTTACCACCTCATAAGCCTTAGGGATTAGTTTTCCTTCTGTTATAAATCTTTTACTCACTACTTTTATCAATCTCAGTAAGCTGCTGTTCTCTCTTTCCCTTTTACCCAATTTATATAACAATAAATAAACGTAATGAAAACGTGAAAATACAAGGTTCTGTACTGGTACCTGTTTGGTAGTCGAAATTGTCATTATCTATAGGTGTGTCTACAGCACGACTCTTAGAACGCCCTTTGCCACGACCCCTGGCACGACTTTTGACGAGACTTTTTCGAACAACAGGTGCTAACGGCTTGTCAGAAGTTTCGATCAAGTTTCTGTCTGCGGGCTCGTTGAGCGTCGAGTCCAATTCCGTAAATACTGTATCACTTTCTGTTAGAAACGAAGTAATGGCATACCGTAAATTAAATGTAATAACACCATGTAATGGTCAATGTCAACACATTGTAATAAATAATGTAAATACACGGTAACCAATATTATTGTATAATCCATTACAGTGCTGAAGTTGTTGAAAACATATCTTACACCCATGCTAGCCAGATGTTCTAGCTAATATGGAATTAATGGTATATTTTCACGGTGCGCTGACAACAGGCCATTTTGAACTAGGTAGGCTAGTTGATTTTATTTATGCTTCGATTAAATATGTTATCCAATTTGTTACTTCCTATCAACTCTAATTCAATTTTAAATTTTGGGTGTCTCGATAGGCCTACTGTGGCCACAATATTCAACAAACTGCAAAAAGAATTATGGTGAAATGAAATCATTAAAGCTTACCGCTTCGATTGCTTTCATAACGAGCTGACGGTGTATCTTCTTTTACGTCGACTCCTGGATTAGTGTATTGCCGCTTATAATCGTCCAATAAGTCATTTAACGTTTTCAATAACTTATTACGAGCCAGATCAACAATTGGCAACATTTTTTTCACCACTTGCTGTATGGAGACGAACAACAACAGGTGAGAAACAATTTTTCCAAGATGAGTATAGGCTTAAGAAAAATGTTATTTATAATCAAATAATGTGTGTTTTATTGCCTATTGAATATGATATAATGCATCAAAGGTATGATTCTGTTTAAAGGAAAATCAATACTGACAGAGGAAATTGGCCTACGCACAGTCAACGATATACTAATAATAGCCATATTGGCCTATATTCAGTGTGAAATTATACTAGGGTCACTCTGCTAGGTAAATAAGCCTGCTGAGTTGGGACGCTAGGACTAGATTTCAATAAGGTGGATGCAATTATTGTGGTGAGTTGGGACAAGACCCTATAGTAGGGCTAGGCCTAGCCTTGGCTGTGCGGTATGTAGGCATACGGTATGCAAAAAAAGGGGCCGAGGAGTCTTGTTAAAAAAAACATACCTTGCGAAATTCTCCAACATCCGAATCATTTGGCAGCACTGATGTGGTTTGCCTGGTGCTTCTTGCTTGGACATTCAACTTTGAATCTATTCCCTGTTTTCCATTCTTGTCCAAAGGCCCTTGAATGATTTTCATCATTCTTTGTTGGTTTTCACTTATTCTTCTACATGTTTTTGTCTTTCCAATTTTACGAGAAATTTGTATAGAGGAATCATACATCTCTCTTTGGAACAACACGTTGGAAAATTCGTGAAGATTTGCATTGCGAACATTGCAGAGTGGATCTCGATCAGCTATCTTGACCTTTCTAAAGCCGTAGAGATTCAGCTGTCTGATGAAGCTTGGCATGCTAGTGGTCTTGAAAGTAATCGGGCTATTCTTACAGGCCAAAAATTGCTTTTGAAACATGTCATATTCAATCAAAATGGTTTTACCAGAACTGCTCCAAGAAATTGCTCCACTGTGGCAGTTACTGGCGAGTTTCCATAATTTTAGTGGAAACTTTGCATCCACTGGTTCATTTTCAGAAATTCTTTCTTCACAAACCTTAGCAGATTTACGTAATCTTGGCATATTCAACTGAGTGTTTGTAACAAAATATGAGGAGAATGTAAAAGTAAGATCTAGGCTAGGCCTACCTTCGTTTGTGAAAATATGAGTGCACAGTGTTGCGCACAGTAGTCCGTGAAGAATTGCCCTGTTTCAACAATGAACACTTTTTGGCCAATGAAACAATTTCATCAATGACAGATCTGAATTCAGAAATTTAAAAAGACTCTATTATTGCAAGAGAGATCAGACATGTGTATTAGGATAAACCTCTATTTATTTTCAACTAGAGGCAGAACATTTATATAGTTTCATCAATTTCATTATTAGTTAGAATTTAATTACGCGGTTCTCTCTTGCTGTACTTGCCCGCCATTGGTCAGGATTATATTTCGTATTTGGCACCATTATTTCCAGAGTGCGCTAGTATCAACAATTTACTTCACTGCCACTTGAAGTATAAATCAAGATAGTTTAAAATAAATATGATATAATATTATGAATATATAATTTATAATAATAATATAATTTGCCAAGTTGAATGTAAAAATAAATTGGAATAGGCCGAAACTGAGTCATTTATTCTCTAACTCATCTAATATTACTTATAAAAGTGGGATTATTCGTACAGATGTAACATTCCTGTTTGTAGTATCAATGCGCGGTTGATCTTTGCGACAGTTTGCGTTTGATTTCAATCGCTTCATTTAGAAAATGGCGACCGTCACCATGAGTGATGCCGAGATCCGGCGTAAAATTATTGAATACAACATTGAAAACGTGCCTCTTACAGATACAACCAGACACATATTAATCCAGTTGATCAAGAAGCGTTCGGAGGAAGCTAAAACTCCAGGTAGGCAGAGTTTGACGAATGCCGGTAAATCACGTAAAACCTTCTCGCATTTTAGCTCTGGTGAAGATGAATCAGAAGATGATTTGAAAAAGAGTGAAAAAAATAAAATGCCACCTCCAAGTAACCGTGGTACTAGACGTCAGACTGTAGGAGGAAGCAGCGAAAAGACAGTTTTAACCACGAGTAAATCGAGACGAAGCGAAGTTGTGCGGAATGAACCAACAATCTCACCGAGTCTTGAGCCATCGTCCAAACTTACTTCTGCCCGATCCCCGGTACTAAGCGAACCAAGTAGACCCTCTGCGAGAAATTCAAGTCCTTTGATCAGTAGTCCCAGGTCTAATGTTACTCTTAGAAGAAGGGTATCTAGGAATACAGACGACTATGATGATGGCTCTGATTCTGATGTTCCTGTAGCAAAGGTACTTAGTGGATTGAGGGAGACGAGGGAAAAGAAGACTGCACCTAAAAGCCAGGATGACATACAGAATAAGATGAGCACATCCAAGTTTTTATCACGTTTGTCGTCATTCAAGTCCAGTTCAGAACAAAATGGCAGTGATTCAAATAATGACAGTGTTGGTTCACTGATGTCATATAGAAAATCTCCCAAACTCCCTTTGACTGACACTAAGAAACGACCTGAGGCTGGAGATTCAAGGCCGTTCCAGTCGGAGTATCTACGAAAAATTTCGGGGCTCTCCCCTCTGGAAAGTCGACCCTTTGGTAGTAAGTATTACACTGCATTGAATTTTTGTAGGCCTTATGTGGATTGGGTAAACTTACTGTGACACTTGGCATCGCCAATTGGTGTTTAACTTTGGATTTTTTGGTGTTTTCTGAAAGATCTTGTTTATATCTTTTAGAAAAAGTTGCGGGAGGTTGAGAATTCTTGGTTATTATAGTTTCTAAACTCACTTGAATCTGATGGTTTTTGTATGTTGTTTACTGTTGTGTAGGGGGTGATTTATGTTGGTTAGGTTAGTGGGGGAGGTTGATGCTGTCGTTGGGGAGGGGGGGGGGGGTTGCTGGAGGGGGTGATATGTCGGTTAGGTTAGTGTGGGAGGTTGGGGAAAAAAACCAAATGGGCGTGCTCAGTGTTTCTGTAATTTTACCATGGATTGAATCAATGTATAGACCTATGTCATGGGCCTATTTATATACAGGTATATTAAATGTACACATATATATATATATATACATATATATATATATATTGAGATTAGTGGTTGAGCTTACACACTGAACCGTCATTCAGGAGACCGGGATTCGATTCCCGCCATGGTGACAATCCTGATGTGTTTTTCGCTGTTGCCCTCAGTTGCTCAGGTCAATACTGGAATGGTTACTTAACAACAGGCCACGACCGACTCCTTTCCACTAACCAAAACCCCCCTAATATGGTAATATCCTTTCATCTCATCATCCCATCATCTCATACATAATTAATTGGCGTCAATAGATCTCAGTGCGTCGTTGAACCCAATAAATAAATGAATGCATTTCTATATTTATATGAATATATAAATACCAGTTACCAGTATATATTTAAATTGGTAGGCCTATTAGTATCTAAATCTGTAATTTCTTTTTTAAAACAACATAGTTCTAGTTTAGTTCCTTTATATTGGCCTAGGCCTATATAAGCCATGTTTGACTGGCACATGTAGGCCTAGCTCTGTTGTTAACGTGCTCACTTTGTGTGGTCCGGGAGGTGAGAGATATATATATATATCAAACCTCAGTTCGATCCCGACCATCATCCATCTTTACCTGGATTTCTAGTGGTATCTCTTCTCTAATGTCGGGATGGTTCCTACAATATAGGCCACGACTGCTTCCTCTCCACTATCCTTCCCCTTACCAAAGAAACCATCTCATCATCTCATTAATCATTCATCCGGTGCCAAAATATCTTCGTTATCTTTACATTTTGTCGGTAAACCCAATAGGCCTATAAAATAATAACAAAGAAAAAGTCATGATTGCTATGTGTCAACTACTTTTCAAGTAGGCATACCGGTAGCCTATATTCTCACCGTACTGTTAGACCTTCATGTACTGGTACATATTATTTATATATTAATTTTTTGTTGGTGTTGACATTCCAACTGAGAGAATTTTAGGCGGTAATATTGCTAAATTGGATAGGATTTTGGGGCATCCCGCATATGTCGACTCTGAGGACTTATGTAAAAATTGTTAGGGACAAATTTCCAAATTAGCTAATGTAGGAAGACCAAAAAGAAGATGGCAAGACAAGCTGATTTATTCCTTTTGAATGAACAAGCCAAAGGCTTGGAAAGAAAGACAAAATGAAGTATATTTGTTACAGTATTCAACTTCAAAGATAATATTCCGTGATTTGACGTGCCACTCTTCAATTATTAATCAACACTCATGTTTGCAGGTTGGTCACCTCGTACGTCGGAGCTTTTCAAACTTCGCGAGCGGGGGTCGGGCGTTCACGACAAGCCCACGTCCGCTCTACGCTCGCAGCCGATCTCTTCCCAAAATGGCCACTTCCCTCGTGCAAGGTAAGTCGTTGCCTCTAGAGACCCGCAGCGTAACATTCTAGCCTCAACGTAACATAAAATCGTTCGTAGTAACTTTCTGTTTGAACATATTGTAGAGAAAATGGTTCATAATATTCAGGAACTATCTTCTGAAATATTGCCGATCCAGTGTGAACATCCATGTTGCGCTACGTGTTATTTGTGTGAAGGAGTCCGTGTTGAGGGTATCGGGTGATATTACAATTAATTAGGGTTGCCGTTCGATCAAAAAATCGTGATCGAAATCGAAGTGTACAACATGGAAAATCGATCGAATTGACAAATCGAAATCAGATTGAAAAAATATGTTTGGTAGCAAAAGATCATGTTTATTTCATACCACGCACGCGCTATATGTATGTATAACGTACCGTTACTAAAACACAAAGTTCTACGTTCTGATGAATATTTTTAAAAAAGCAATAATAGGCCTTGGCCTACACAAAAACTTCGGGAGTCAATCACTTCGCACTAGTCAACGCTCACGCTACTCTTGTACTGTTGTACGCTCGATCTTCAAAAACTTTTCGATATCGATCGAATCGAAAAGTACATATCGAAATCGAATCGAATCTTTCAACCCTAATTATTATACTATACAAACAATCATCCTCATCATCAATTAGGCCAACTTGTAATATATTTGTGAGGCGATGAAGATATTTAATTATTTTTATCGAGTTCATAACCGTATCGTAACGATAACCAAGATACATTGACATCGGCGGATTTAGTGTTGAATTTTTTTCAACAAATCACATGTACCTAGTTAGAGAACCCTGGTCAATTCTCGAGCGTAACTCAAACTAACGGTCGTGCGTTTGCGCAGCTCGTCACGCGACCTGTCCGGCCAGTTCAAGACGCACGAGGAGGAGCCGTCGGTCTGGAAGGACACGAACATGAAGTCGATGATCGTCGTGGCCGTCGCCATCGTGTTCTTCCTCGTCCTGGCCGTGTTCTACGTCTACGTCAGCAGCAACGAGATCGACAACTATTCGACGGAGAGCAAGCGTGAGTAGAACAACGGCACACGTAGCTCAGTTGCTGATCAATGTGTGATCCGGAAAGTGAGGGGAATATCAAACCGAGGTTTGATCACCGCCACCGTCTATGGAGACATTTTTTTTTGTGGTTTCGCCCTATCGTTTGGGTCAATACTGGAATGATTCCTCTACAACAGGCCACGACTGACTCCTTCCCAATATCCAAAAACACCTAGGCCTAATAAGGACTTTTCGTCTCATAATCCCATCATCTCATATATCATTAACCTTGGCCAATAGATCCATTACGTTTTCAAGACTAATATAATGTTTGAACCTCTCACGATGGTCTACCGTGACGGAAATCAAACCCCGATATCCTGAAAGACGACTCGATGCCTGGCTCGAGCGTCAAGCTAGAATTATCAACAACGTAACTACAATAGATTTTGTTATATCCCCGTGATAATATTGAGCGTAGGTAGAATGGGTGACCGTGGTTAAAACAACACTCGACTGCAAGTAAGAGCTGCTCCTCCGTAGTTAATTGCGTGGTTTTACGTCGCGCTAATGACGAGGTTATTTGTGCTGAACTACTCTGTGCAGTGAAATTCTCGCTGTGGAACACATTCTTATTGATTGTAATAAATACTCACCTATCAGACGACAGTTGTCCATGGATACATCTTCAAATAAAATATTGTCAGATGATTTGAAATGTATTGAAAAACTTTCCAATATCCTGAATTCAACTGATTGATTGAATAAAATATTATCCTCTCTTTTAATTGTCTGCACCAAATTATTCAGCGTACAATTAGAAAATGGGTGACAAAATGACCACGCTGTCGTTGACGTAGCTTGTCGTTGAGTCTGTTTGTATCTCGTTGCAGGTAATTCGTTCCCGGTGTGCGGAAAAGCGGACGATAATGCAAACGCGCTAGATTCTGCCGATGCAGCGGTAAGTTTTGAACTATGAGCATAGACGATAGATATTATCTAGGACTACGATAGATACGCAACTTGAACTTCTCCCATGTTCTCCCAGCTGACGATCATCTCCAATGTTGAAACTTCGACGCCACCTAGATCGCCTATAAGCTAGCTACATGGCTCTACAGGGCTCTGACGGCCCGAGTAGTAGATCTCAGTGGCTTGGATCGGTTTCATAGATCCAGAACAAGGTCGCTCTCAGTTGCGTATCCATCGTAGATAGATATAATCGTAGATATTATATTAGAATATGATTATTGTACGATTGAGATTTTGAAATTAAACCGACTTTTAATCTCCCTTGTATCCTGTGGTGATAAATCTGAACGCTAGGAAGTTGAATGGAGTATAATTGGCTGGACTTCTCTGAAATTTAAATGAAATCTACCGGTAAACATATTTCATTACACTTTTCATTCAATCACACTGGTTTTGAAAGAGGAAAAAGTAGTAGAAATACATTCCTCGATTTGTGTAAGCACCGTGCATGCACCCCCTTAATGATCTGAGAGGTAGTTTGAAAAGTGGTTGAATATTGACGAGAGTTGTTTGTCAGCAGCGGCTGTGCGTCCCGGCGGACCGAATGAGCCGGGCGACCGGGCTGATCCGGTACGTGCACCCGGAGCTGAAGCGGCGGGCGATACGGGCAGTCTGCGGCCCGCCGGAGCAGGACGGTTCCTACGTCGGGCACGTCATGACGGACGAGATGATCGTCAACTACCTCGCCAACAAACACCAGATGGTGAGTGACGGGTGGAAACTCGAACGAAACAAAAGCACTGACTTCGATCCCCGCTGACAACCATCTTTACAGGGGTTTTTCATGGTTTCCCTCTGTAGTCTAGGCTAATGCCGGGATGGTTCCTACAATAAGTCGGCCATGACCGTTTCCTTCCCACTATCCTTATCATTACCCAAGAACCTTCATCTCATCATCCCATCATCTCATTAATCATCCATCCAACGGCAGTAGATCTTTGCTATCATCAAAGTGCGTCGTTAAAACCAATATAAATGAAAAAGTAGAATGAATATATCAACAAGATAGTTTTGTGGTTTTTATGACCCTCTATTTTTGTGAATTTAACTATTTCAAGATAATACGTCATGCAATGAATACTAAGAATCTGACGACAATTCATTGACGTAATATCGTAAAATTGATTAAATTCACAACCATTAAATGGCACATTTTTAATTAAAGAGCATACAATTATCTTGGAGTTGATATACTTATCAAACAATTAAACTGACTACTGATTAAACACTAATTCAAACAATGTCCTAATACGGGCCTGAGCATGGGTAACCATGGTGATAACAGCTTTTCACTGCCAGTTGGGCTACTTCCACGCTGGTAATTCAGGAACTAAATTATGTTATGTTATATCATCGCTCCTCTGTTGTGTTTCCCGTCAGACTGACTGGACGGTGGGGCAGAGCCTGCGCGACCTGAAGGTGCTGACGCTGGCCAACCCCCACTGGGGCATGCAGGTGGTGGGGGCGGGCGGGGACAGTCAGCAGCGCCTGGCCGAGCTGGAGCGCATTTTCGTTGGCAAGCCATCTCAAATACTTGTATATTTTTGTTGTATTTTAAATATTAAAAATCCTATTTATTGTCTCGATGTTTTGACATTGCAGAGCGGCGTGGTCATTTCAATTCGATGAGCAGCGCGTCATTTTTACGCTTCGTTCTCGTTGGCCAAAGTATTTTTTAGAAGAGCCGATGCGTTTTTTTTTTTTGTAACAGTAATTTAGTATTTTTCCGGTGATGTTGACACTGCAGACCACGCTGCTTTTCGTTTTATTTTGAAATGTGTTATGGAAATATTTTAATTTTTAGGCTTCAATTTAATTATTAATAATTATTAATTTTAATGTTACGATCGGAATAATTACAAAGATTTTCGTGGCCGTGTTTTGCCATGCACGAGTTGCTGCCGTCTAAGATAGCACCAGGCTTGCCATCTCTCCAAACAGAAATACCCATAATGTCTCGACTTTTCATTTAGTAGAACCTCTTTAGTAAGTCTCTCTTTAGTACATTTTTCACTTGAGTAAGTTTTATTTTTTGATCCCATCTATGCTCCCATATGTTCTTTAGTAAGTTTTTCACTTCATTTAGTTTTTTGTCTGGTCCCCTGAAAAACGTACTAAAAAGGTGCCACTGTATCAATAAACTCGGATGTATATGTAATAACATGGGGCTGAATCTGATAGTGGGAGAAAGAAAGGGCGATAATAGATGTTCAGCATCTTTAGTCTAGTCTACTCGAGATCCATGGGAGTCGATTTAGCGGAATATCAGTTTTTTGGTGATAACTTGTATGGTTAGAGTTGAGGTAGGCCTATAGGTATTTTCAATACCTTCAAAGTAGTCTAACAAATAACTATTTATCTCTTGAATTGTGAGGCGTATTCCGTTGAAAAAATATGTTTTTTTTAGTCGTATACGCGTGATATTTAGTTGATGTGAAATGAATAGTTATTACTTGAACCATCTTGAAGGTATTGAAAATATCTGTGTTTCCTCTTTATTAGAATTTCGATATCTCTTACCGTTCAAAAGTTATCAACAAAAAACTGATATTTCACTTAAGTCGACTCTCATGGACTGTTGAGTAAATGTAATGATGAGTTCTTGAAATATTTGATACTAGTAGCGATAAGTTTGGCCGTTACCTGGTTGCTACGTGTGCGACTACTAGAGCATGTGACCTGAACCGAAAACCAACGACAGGACATTACAAACTGGTCGTAACTGAATAATCGTGACATTTTTTCAACCTTGTTACAAAAATATTTTTAGTTCAAAGTTTTACTGTACATCATAATACAAGAAGTGGTCCATCTTGCACACTTTCCTACCAGCTCTCACTAGTTTCATATATTTCAACAGTTTATTACTCTATTTGACGTAGATATACTGCTGATATTTCTTCAATTTTCTCCCTATTATAATTTTTATATTATTAAATGGGCTAATGCATACGCCTGTTGATATTCTTCATGAGATAGGCGTAAGCACGTCATCGTTATGTAGTTTTGTAATGTTTCATTTTAGAAGTAAATTAGTGGGGGTGGAATTTTCTTGGTTTTCAAGCCATTCTGTCGTGGGTAAGTTGGTGCCGTTGGTTCTATAGTAGATGGCAGCATAGTGCAATAAATGAAATGCACCGTGGCAGTGACTTATATGAGTTTTATAAGAGGATTCATAAATAAATTGAAAATTGAATTTAGTTTTTCAGTTTTCACACCACATGTTTTCAACAATACGGTATGCATAATATGTGAAGTAGGAGTTCGAACAGTCGAGTTGAAATAGGAAAGCGTTTACCATTTCCGTGAACTTTTTTGTATTTTTTTGTAAGTACACACTGTTAGTCACAGAAGTGCAGGATATTTTTATTGGAATCAAAATCATTCAACACGCGTTTGAAATTACCTATTCATAACTTGTTTTTTAATGTTAGCTTAGATTTTTTACTACATCCGTCGACATTTTGTTCTCGGACTTCTGTGACAAAGTTATAAGTTTAAATATAGTCTTGAAATTGTTATTATCAAAGAAAATCTATCTATACTGATAGGCCAATAAAAAGATATGCTTAAATTGTAAGTAATTTTGTATATTGGATGTGTCCTACACAGGACTTCCACAGGAGAATCATGTTAGGACTTCAATAATCCTAACAAATCAAAGTACTTTTGTAAAAACAGATATTATTGATGAAAAAAAATGTTGTAAATAAATTGTTCAATTGCTGATAGTAAATAATTATGATTATCATTTTGTTGCATTGTTTTGAGTGAAAGGTAATTTCTGTAAATACTTACACCTTCCTAAATGCAAAGTGGACTACAGTGGATCATTGTTTTCCTGCTTCCGTTTATTTTGTCCCACTCGAATCTCATGTAGCCGCTGTAGAGTTTTCCTGTGTGGAAGTTTTTTTACCTTGTCACTTGAAAAGCGACGGCCGTTTCACTGCATTCGCTTACCACTTTTCATAGGTCTACACCCACCTTCCTAATAATATTCTTCATGAAGTCATATTTGATAGTTTGAAATTAAGGTACCATAGCCACAATTGCATGATGTGTATGGTGATAGTCTTAGTCTGAGATCAACTCGAAGCCCATCAAACATATTTAGAGGTATAAATAGATTTTTTTTTAGAAATTTGGAGTCTTCCATGTCTTTGGTGTATTTTTTAGTCATGAATAGAAAAATTTCTGTACATTAATGGAAAGTAGAATCTGATTCAAAGGATTTTTTGGGTAAATTATTGTTAATAACAAACTTTTGTGTCCTCTGTGTACTTGCTGACACTGCAGATATTGCTAAATTGAAAGTTGGTTAGTAATTATAACAGAGATGATGAGACGAAGAAATCACGCGCCTGGTCACCCTAATCTAGTTGCACATCTGCAAAATAAGCATCACATACTCCCGTGACCTTCAGATTGAATAATTACTCTGCAGTTGGCCCTGTCCTTAGAACTGAAATTTAGTATTTCACCCTCCAATTTAGCAAACATGAATGTGATGGGCTATATTTTACTGCCACCACAGTGAACATTTCTCACGATGTGATGGTGGTTATTTCTAGCATATCAAGTATTACTGGTATGGTTCATCTATCAGGCCTTATCAACAGCTTGTTTTAATTTAGCAACTCAAGATTTGAAGGCTCATGATATCTCTTCAAAGAAAATCTTATGTAAATTAATCAAGGTAAGCTGGTACCAGTAAGCCTAATAACTGTTATATTTCCAATCATATTTTGCAAGTAATTTCTGATTAAGCATATTAAAACATATGATATGGACCACTTTATGTTGGAAAATTAAATCTAGGCTACGCCACCAAGTGGGCCTATAAACTCGTAATTCTAGACAGGTTGTAAACCCATTGATTTACAACAATACAGTTATTGTTACACTGCAGCAATCTTGGTAGTGGTTCTATAAAGATGGGACAGGATTTCAGTAGGCCTAGGTCGAGCAGTAAGCTTGTAGACTAGTCGGCATCGTAACTTTGAAAACCACCTTTTATTTGATACCAACGTACAGTAGTCCTAGCGAATGGCGCATCCAGAGATGGGTTTTTTTCGAGAACAAAGAATGTATGTGATTGCCCATATACTGTACAAATTTGGCAAATTGATATCGACCTTAGTTTACTTCAACTTCTTCTTGGGGCGCAGACTGTTGGTGTGGCCGCACTTCTTCTTGCGGCAATTGGTAGCTCTCGGATGGAGACGAGCGTAGCACTTGCGGCAGATCATTTTGTCGCAGTTGTACTTCTGGGCCAAGAGCCTGAGGGATGGCTCAATAACTCCACCACGAAGGCGCAGCACCAAGTGAAGGGTAGATTCCTTCTGGATATTGTAATCTGACAAGGTACGGCCATCTTCCAGTTGCTTACCAGCGAAAATCAAACGTTGCTGATCTGGTGGGATACCTTCCTTATCCTGGATTTTAGCTTTCACATTTTCGATGGAATCTGAAGCTTCCACCTCGAGGGTAATTGTTTTACCCGTGAGGGTTTTCACGAAAATTTGCATTTTACGTTCGCAAAGTAAACGTGGTTGGAACAAAACGAGCACAACTTGCTTTCCGAAGCCGGAAAGAGAATCTCGAGAACGAAACGAATTCAAGTCAAAACAAGCACTACAATATTTCGATATCCGGTTGAAATCTTAGTTCTATGATACATCCGATAGGGAACGGTAGTATAGCCGATTATGCTGCGCTCTATGCAATTAGTATGCGGGGTCTGCGAGTAATGGTGGAAATGCAGGATAGAGAGTGATTATTATCGTGGTTGTTATTGATGCTCGTGAATCGTGTCGTATATATTCTAGTGTTCCGTTTGTGCTTTGATTATTAGTCTACAAAATGATAGCAACCTTCATTGTGTAAGTTTAAACCCATTTATGCAACAATAAACTAGTCTGAAAGCTAAACCCTATGGCCCTTTAAAAAGTATGAAGCCCTAGGCTTACGTGCATCATTGCAAGCCTGACTTTGACTACTTCATATCTCATCTATTATCACGTTTTACGTTATAGTAACTATATGGGTATTGCATTTGAACTTTCTTCTTGATGTTCCATAGATTGTTACAGATACTTTACGTTAGTTTCAATTCATGCAAGCATTGTAAACATATCAATGCGTTTTCTATTGACAACGGTGGCCATTTTATAGGGCTGCAATCCGTAGAACTACTACCCGCCGCAAACATATTGTGCTTCATTGTAGTTTTCATAACTCCCAGATTAATGAGATTATTCGACTGTGACATTGAAATTACATTTCGTTCATCCTATCTTAATCGTGGCAATGCATCAACATATTTGCATAGTATTGTTGTAAGCCGTTAATATGCCTATGCAGATTATTAAACCGTATGTGTTGGGTTGTCATTGTAGTCGAATAGTACTTGTTCTAGCCTATTTAGCCTGCGAGACGGTCACCATACCTGTGTAGGCCTACGATCGTAAATGCATGCTCATCTCGTCACCTTTGCAGTAGAACACTGAATGTGTTCTCACCTAACATTGCCCTAGAAGGCGTGCAAGTTTTAATAAACAATTTAACGGAAACTGTAGGCCTAGTAAATGTGCCTAAAAGTTCGTGACTTGAAATAGCTCGCACTATTTTTTAAGCATTAAATAGTATGGCCTACTTAGGTATAATCATCGGTACTATTATCATTGCATCATTATCTATTATCTTTACGTTATTTTACATTGGTATAATTGGTAGGCCTACTATTGGTAATGAATATTTGTCTATGCCATTCATAGATGCCTAACTAAGCCTCTATGTATTACTGTTGAATCAATTGGGAAAATGGCTCTGATTGAAGAAAATCGAACTATAGTAATAGGTCCTACAAGAGTAGATTCAGATAAGTTGTTGCTGATTGGTCCATTTACTATTATATATCGGTAAATTAATTTGATTGTAATGCAGTTCGATAGTTGATTTGTATTTCATAGGCTACATAATTTTGTTGTGATATGCATTCTGATTTTTTTTAATGTTCCCCATTTCAATAAAGGAGTGGGCTGTGCAGTCCTATTGACTAAATGATGATTAATGAATATAGGCTAATTTATGTTCCCAATGCCATGAAATAAACAGTAATTATCATATTGAAATAGATTGTACAAGGTAGGTGGGACCAGCATTGATAACGCATGTCACATTTGTAATTAATTACTAGAGATAGTAGTATTTGTCATGCCACACCTTCAGAGGAAAGAGAGTTTACGTTTGGCTTATAATATTTCTGTATTGAATTGTTATTATTATCATTATTACAACAATAGAAATAATTCGTAATGACGTGGATCTTTCGAAGTTCTGGATTTACGAATAGTGTGTTGATTAAACGATAATTATAGGATCAACTTATTTACCAATGATATTTTGGTAGGCCTACATTATTAGCTAAATAAACACATTCTTATTTTGTCTAAAACGCAGTGTAAGCATCTTTATCATTGTTGATTACAACTGTCGCGTAGCCTAAACATCTTCCCTGTAGTGCACTCAGTATATTCATAGACGCTATCAACGTGTCTAGTACTTGACTGAAAGTAGTTTGACATTGACAGATATCAGCTGTTGACTGTTTACTACCGAGCCGTAGTAAGTCGTCGGCCGTCTGGTAGGAAATACTCGTTTCTGATAGGTTTGGCGCGTCGTAGCTCCGCCCAGTTGGGCGTTACTCAGTCCAAGGTCATTCGACATCACAGCTCTTGGATTCATTGATTTTTTCATTTTCCCGATACTATTTCTTGTAGGCCTACTTGCATTACTGGTACTAGGGCAAAGGTCAAAGGTTATATAGGCAACCCATTCATCCGTTTGTTGGACTGTGTCACCTCAAGTGTGAGTTGCGATTGTTGCGCGAACTAAATTAGCCTTTATCAACCCATTTCAACCAACCTAATGAACGTTGCCTGAATTCATTTATTCTAATCTGAAATAAAACCTAAAACCGCGGCGTTGCCATTTGTCACATCTAGGCCTACTTCCGATTCAACCAAAAAGGTTCTTGCTACACGAGCGGGTCAGGATAGTAATTTCGTAGGGGGGGGGGGGAGGGCGTGTCGTAATAGGCCAATGCGATTCGTTGTCAAGAATAATTCCTATACCGGTCGGTAAACCATATCGGTTGATGAAAATAATCTTCCTGACCCATAACTTACAGCAAAAAGCATTTATATGATATAGGATAGGAATTTGAAAAAAAAATAGCTAGATGTGGGAATCGAACCCTGTCCGCCTACTCAGCAGCTAAGCGCCTTACCGCAGAGCTACCCAAACACTTTCAACTGAAGCTCTTCTTGAATAATATCGTTTTGAGAGCCCGGTAAAATTCGGGGCCCCTTAAGAGCGTATACTGGAATAAAGTCGACTGATTGAGTGACATTAGTTTGGGTGTCCAACATGCACCCTAACCACATTTACGACCATCCATTGAAAAGTACCACGAAACCCATTTCACACGACCGATATACGCTTTTCAGCGTCCCCCAAGGTATCCGTGCTTCTGGTACGCCTGTGCGAGCGTCGCGTAGGCTTAAGTTTTCTTAACGGTTAGTAGCGCTGAGCACGTGTAAGGGGCGTAACCGTATTCCTCGCGCACCAATCACGTGTCTCCCTTCCCCTCTCGCCTGTCGAGTCGTGTTTACGAGTTGCCAAGTGTTGACAACCTCTGGTACTATGTGACGTCACAGTGACTTACGGGAATCCCATTGATGCCCGCTGTGCAATATCTTGGACATGTTGTTCTGCTAGGCACGTGTGTTGAGGCTGTGGGAGCGGGCTGGGGTTCGAATCCACCCCGCGCTACTTGATATTGTTGTGAAATGTATGAAGGTCATTGTGACTGTGACGTCATGATTTAGCGAAAGATTGTCGACACTGCGCTACACATTGTTTACATTTGTTTTGGCCAATGTGTTAATAAACGCAGCATCTGTAGACTGAAATAAACTACAATATTTAGTAGCGAGATGAGCAAGTCTAGGATTACGTGCCAACAACAATGGAAATACACAGGTGCCTAGGAACTTTGATTTCAGTTGGGGTGACGAAGTGGGGAAGCATTATTGTGAATCGAAATATAATATGTCTTGGGTTTCTCGCACATACGGGATCTTAGGCTGAACCTTTCCGCCAGATGCGAACAATTTTAAGCCCTTTTTTGTTTTTTGACCATACGTTGGCGTCTATTCTGATGAAAGTAAATTGTGAGGGTGTCAAGACATAGAGGGTGGGAGGCCAAATTTTGAGTTCCCCTCCCCTGGACCTTCCAATGCGCTCAGAAATACACGAAGACAAGACATGATGCCTTGGAAGGTAGCTATTGTAGTAAACATTATCCAGTCCGTTAGTACAGTATTAGCTAGGCCTAGCACGATTTTCGTAGTTTTAGGTGGTAATGGTATCCACCCTTATGTAAGGCAAAGTCGGCCCGGACTCGTCTTTGCAACCCCGTATAACTCGCAAAACTCGCAATCTGGTGAACACCTGATTTCAGATTTCAAGATTTCAGGTGATTTTAAGAGATTTCAGGGGTTATGGGATTTCAAGAGATTTCAGGGATTTCAAGAGATTTCAGGGATTTCAAGAGATTTCATATAGGGACTTCAAGAGATTTCAGGGATTTCAAGAGATTTCATAGTGATTTCAAGAGATTTCATAGGGATTTCAAGAGATTTCATAGGGATATCAAGTGACTTCAGGGATTCATGGCAAGTGTACACCGGATTTCAGGAGTTGTTAACCCATCGCCTTAACTCAAATAACCCAATCTAACTAACCTAACCAAACGAACATCTAAACTAATCGAAAGTTGAACCAATCTGCAGCCTACTTCCGGTCGACGGATAGCCAACGCGCGGCATGTTGATGAGCTAGTCGTGTTTATCAGTCGCTAGTGCCAATGATAGTACATTGTTGGGAGTTCGCCCGCGTGTCCCAAGGTCGACTACACGCCTTCTCGAGTAGGGGATCGTGTCGAGACGGACACCATGCAGTGCGATGTGTACATAGCGGTGTCATTGACTACGTATATCACACAGTCGGGAAACGGTTTAGTCAAACCGGTTCAGGCTTATACGGTTTACAGATGGTGATATACCTGTCGGTTTTGGTGTAAAACACTTTAGTTCCAATCCAGTTTGGCAAGTGAATTGGAGAACTCGATACGATTGATATACACGTCAAACCGATTCAGGGTAACCTTGAACGCGAGCGATTAATCGATCCTTGTTGAATTCCAGCTTGGTTGTCGATTATTTACCGACTTACGTCACCAATATCCAATATATACCAATATATATACCAATATATCGACTTACGTAAATATTAAAAATGGCTGGCGCTGAAACGTTTTGACCGCGGTTTTGCCAAAGTGTTTCTGAATTATTGTGATATACACTCATTTGTTGAACCGTTTCAGCCTGAACCGGTTTGGCTAAACCGTTTCCCGACTGTGTGACATACGTAGTCTGTGTATGGTCTAGGCTCGCAGCCAACCTTGTCTTGGCACAGATAAGATATGCTGTTGGTTGACACGTGTAGGGGGGGGGGGGGGGGGGGGGTGATAATGACTAGGCGAGAATAATGACGAGTTTGCAAATGGTATTGTAAGAATTAAAATTAAAAGAATTAACCGCCTAATTTAGATTCACTTTAGTTGACGTACGTACAATGACAGTTTTACAACGCATGTATAGGCCGCACATAATAACTTATGTATTATCTTCGTTGTTTTAGCCATTTCTGTTGATATTGGTGTTGTTTATTTTGTTAATTCACGCCATTCTGGAATATGTTTCACTTTTTTCTTGTGATTATCTTGATAATCTTTGTTGTTTTCGTTTCTCTATATATTTATTGTTCAGATTTTTTCGGATTTAAAAAGAATCTCGACCGTTCGATTGTATTTTTTTGTTGCAATAATTCTCAACACTCTGCTGGCCATGTTTTCATAATCGCGTTAAACGCAAAATTTAAGTACTAGAATCTTGTTATTTTATATTTGATTGGGTCTATTCAAGTTGGTCGCCGTATAACCTAGCTGTTGGTGGGGTCGATAAGCAAACAAATCCAAGTTGGTTTGTTGAATTACCATCCATGATGGATTGGTTTGGTTCCCAAGCAAATTTTATTGATCCAATTCACATTGGTTCTCAAACGCGAAAACAACATTAGAGCAACACTTAGCCGACTAGAGATAAAAACATATTTCTTTCATTCTAATTCTGTCATTCACAACGGCAGTCTCTATAAATCGGACCACTGAGGTGGATGAATCTGTCGCTAGGGCAATGAACCGTCATTCAGGAGTCCGGGGATCGACCCCCACCGTGGTCGACGATCCTGACGAGAGGTTTTTCGTATTTTGCATCAAGCAAGGTTCACATAGCGATTTTTATAACGTGCCGTCCGTCAAAATCTCGGACGGCATCCTCGGTTGTGTTCCCATACCTGCTTTAGGTCGCATGGCCCCGGTGGCTAAGTCAATTATCGCTAGCGGTAGAAACTGAAGTCACCGTTGGGCGTGGGTTCGAGTCCCGCATAAGGCATGGGTTTTTGTGAACGTCCTTTCATCTATCATCTCTTCATCGTTTCATTATCATCCGCTCATTCGTACCCCCGTATAACCTAGCTGTTGGTGGGGTCGTTAAGCAACATTAAAAAAAAAATGGTCACATGAATCAGACTTAGGTCTCCATCTTGGCTGTCAAGGACTCGTTTCCTGAGCCATTCAAAAATGTATGAAGGAGTATGCCATCTATCGGCAGCAACTATGGTCTAGTATGTTTCTATTATTGAATAATAATTCTGATTTAATGCAGTGATGTAATAACTAGTCATACAAATATAGATAATGATTTTTTATGATATAATATAATATAATAAAAATAATGTAGATAATGAGAATGATTGATGATTGTACTAATATCGTGGTGAAAGTTATATGACGGAAGTGTGACGATCGAACAACATGATATTGATGGTATTCTATCACGACTTCCGACAAAGCGGCATGTCCCTCGGCGATCTTCAAAAGCTGAAGTTGACTCTTTGAGAGAGAGAGAGAGAGAGAGAGACAGACAGAGGGAGAGGAAAGAAAGTGAGATGTCCTGGGGGGGGGGGGGGCAGGACACTGTTTAAGGGAGACCCACCCAATCAAATCATGAAATCTCTTGAAATCCCCGACTATACCATCAGGGGTCCCCTCTTTGGAAGAGGAAAAATCGCTCTTTTAGGTCTATTCGTTTGTTCATTTAAATGCTGCTCAAGACTCTATGGGAGTCGATTTACAGGAATATCAGTTTTTTGGTGATAAGTTCTGAACGGTATGAGATATCAAAATTCTAAAAACGAAGAAACACAGATATTTTCAATACCTTTCAGATGATGTTAGTGATTACTATTCATCTAATATCACCCAATCGTACGCCTGACAATCAGGCGATTTGAGATAAATGGTTATTACTTACACCGTCTTGAAGGTATTGAAAATATCTATGTGTCCTTGTTTTTAGAATTTCCATATCTCATATCGTTCAAAAGTTATCACCAAAATTCTGATATTCCGCTAAATCGACTCCCATAGACTCTTAACGACTAGGTTATACGGGGGTACGAATGAGCGGGTGATAATGAACTATGAAGCGATGATAGATGAAAGGACGTTCACAAAAACCCATGCCTTATTTGGGACTCGAACCCAAGCCCAACGGTGACTTCAGTTTCTGCCGCTAGCAGTAACTGACTGAGCCACGGGGGAGGCAACATCGTTCCTCCCACGATGTTTTCTCTCGCGCGTGATCGGTTGAAAGTTGCCGTCGGCCGATGGTGTGACAAACGGCACATCCACAAACGCCTACACAAATCCACAGCCTACATAGTCTACTATTTATATTGTATTGAATGTTTCTCCATCAAAACGACAAGAATTATCCATCAATATAATATATTGAACATGCATATATATGTGGGCTTCGTTGGTCAGTTAGGTATGCAATATTTCTCCGATCCACAAATCTCAGAACAACGTCGGTGCGGTGCGGTGCGGAAAATCGAGTCGGTAATCGTGGAGTCGGTAGATCTGCTTGACGCGATTGGCCAGTTGCTGCGTTTGGTCGTAAGATGGTGGGGGGGGGGGGGCTTGTGGAGTAGGGGCTTATGGGTGTTGAGATGGAGGGGAGGATAACCTTGAGGCCTTGACCCAGATAATGAACAGCTGATTCAGTGACGCAAAGGTCGTTGCACTGAAAGGACGGGGAGAACAATCTCTCTGTAGAGCAGTAGACCGTCAGTCATGACTCACACAACGGTTGATCGTCCTGGAAGACGTTTACCGTGGTTTTCCTCAGTTGTTGGAGTGCATTCTGGCAGGATGCCCGCCCACCTGGAGAACCGGGAAAAGTCAGGGAATTCAGGGAAGACCCTTGAAAGTCAATGAAATCTCAGAGAATTTGAACCTTTTAAAAAAAATGGAAGTGTCAAACTAAATGGATTCAGATGGTTAATACAATGAATTATTAGATGAGTTTTCAGTTTTTATATCCTTTTGGATCTCACAGCCTCTTCGTGAATTTAATTCAAAGTATCGGACCCAAAATTCAGTAAAAGTGGACCTGGAAAAGTCGGGCAATTTTAACATCAGAAGAACACAGTAGGAACCTTGTCTTGTATAGTTCCTTGATATGAGACTATGGCCATCTCCTTCCCTTCATTCCAACACACACTACAGAACACGACTCATTACTACAGACTAGGAAAACGCCATATATGCGTTGTTAGACGAGCGGATAGTAATAGTATGGGTAAAAATGGGTAAAACTGCTTCGAGTGGTACCAATTTAGCACATTTTGTTTTTTCTTCAAAATGGCTGACCCAATTGAGCTGAAAATTTCCAGAAATGTGTATCAAAATGTAATTCAACTTCATGCAAAATTTCATTTTTTTGGAAATTGGAAACTTTTTTTTTTGGCCGTGTTATTCTAATGGGTATTTTTGAAATTTCTAAAATTCATAAAAATAAAAGTTACCCCCCGATAATGCCACAAAACTATACAGATCTAAGTTAGATGAGGAACCATATTGAAAAAAGTTTGAAGTTGATAGCTGTAGTCGTTTGACCTGTGGAGAACCAACAAAAAAACATTTAAAAAAAAAATAAATGAAAACAAACACCATTTTTTTTCAGTATGTCAAATTGAATCCTCGCTAAAGCTCGTCTAATTAGTTCTACACTTCCTTATGGACTGAAACCTTGAAAGTAGTCACCTATGACTTGGCAACCTGGCAGAATTTTCTGAGGAGTTTAGGTCCATGTGTAGGTTCATTAAACCATTTCAGATACTGAGACAAGTGGTCGAGTGGCTAGCACACTGAACAGTCATTCAGGAGACCGGAGTTCGATTTCCACTATGGTCAACCGTCCTGACAGCGGGCTGGTTCCTTAACAACAGGCCATGACCGACTCCCCACTCAACCTTCCCACTATCCAATATGATATGATAAATAAGCCCTTACAATTTTTAAGCAAACATTCAACATTATAGGGTACCTAAATTTGGTGGTTTAGCAAATCGTTGTAGTATTGTTAAGAGTGATCATATGAGTGACTACTCATATGCACTCAAATATTGTAGTTGGAAAAAATAGAAAATTTTCAACCAAAAAAAATGTTTGAGAAAATTTACATCAATAACTATAGAACAACAATGCTGTCACCAATCGACTTCCGTTACAATATTGCCATTGTTTTGATTCCAGCGTGTAAGGTGACCGACCCCAGCCTCCGCTATGGATGTTCCGGTGGGCAACCAGGGTCCCGGCGGGCCCAAGATCATGGTGTTCCGCCCGACCTACGACGAGTTCAAGAATTTCCCCGAGTACGTTGCGTACATGGAGTCGCAGGGGGCACACAAAGCCGGCCTCGCCAAGGTAAGCGTCGCAAACATTGGTTCATTTCATTTTTAAACCATTTTATTCTTGTTTTTTAAGCATTATTTTACTTATGTATTGAAACAGGATAAAATTGAGATCAGGCGGTGTCGCTGTGAATGTATATATGATTGAGGTTTAATATACAACAAGAAACCCACGTAACCCCGCGTCTTGTGTGCTTGCTGCCTGGAAGTAGTTACGCAAGAAAAAAGATGTGTTCACTGTGAAACACATTCTTATTGATAGTAATAAATATTCATCTATTGGATACATCTTGAAATAAAATTTAAATATTGTCAGATGATTTGAAATTTTTGCCAAACTTTTCAAATATCTGAATTTAACTGATTTATTGAATAAAATATGATTGACTATTCTTTTTATCCACACCAAATTATTCAGTTGAAATGGGAAATTTGTGACGAAGTGACTACGCTATCGGTGTTACCCATAAAAAATGAAAAATGAAACGAGAGAAGGCCTATACTTCCGGCAATTTGTATTAACCCATATATCCAAATAGGCATTCATATAATGAATGAAGGAAGAATAATAGTACTTTTGTATACGGTACATTTTTGTCTTTGTTTTTGATTCTATAGTGAATGTAAAAAAGAAGAAAATATTCACTGAAAATTCCCATTTTGGGAATTTTCCGTGAAAATTTCCATTTTGGGAATATTCCACGGAAATTTTCATTCTGGGAATACTCCTCAAAAATTCCCATTTTTGAATATTCCATGAAAATTCCAATTTTGGTAATATTCCATGAAAATTTTCGCTTTGGGAATACTCCTAGCAAATTCCCATTTTGGGAATATTCCCTGAATTACTTCCCAAATATTCCTCAAATAATAAATTCCGTGAATTTACCCATGACTGTGCGCAGGTGATACCGCCGGTGGAGTGGGTGGCGCGCAAGTCAGGCTACGACGTGGCCAACATCGACCTGATGATCCCGTCGCCGATCTGCCAGGTGGTCGACGGCAAGCCGGGCCTCTACACGCAGATCAACGTCCAGAAGAAGGCCATGTCCGTCAAGGAGTACAGCGAGCTGGCCAACAGCGCTAAGTAAGTATAATATTGCCGTCTTTTAATATCGGAGATTTAGATGCCCGTAGGCTAGGCTATATATATATATTTCTCAAAACCCAGATAACCAATTAGCTTGGGCCAGGGGGTGTTCCCACCACTTCTTCTAGGGCAGTCTTCTTATCAGTCGGTTCCTGCCAGTTCCAACTTCTTCTTCCTCTTCTTCACTAGTATTACTTTCCTCTCCTTCGTCTTTTCTTCTTACGAGTTCCCTCCACCTTTTTCTATCTTCCCACCTTCTCTCGTCTAGCACTTCCTCCCATTTTTCTCCTCGGTTAACTACCCCACACCTTACTCCCTCCTGCCACTTCTCTCTTGGTCTTCCTACTCTTCTCTCAACTCCATTCTTTTCTGCCATCTCAAACATTGCTCTCGGTATTCTCTCCTTTTCCATTCGTCGCATATGCCCATACCACCTAAGTCTCTCCCTTTCCATTTTAAATAATAACTTTTCCACTCCCACTTCGTTCCTTATATTTCTACTTCTCTTCTTCTCCAACTTTGACACTCCTGCTACGCTCCTCACAAACTTCATTTCTGCCGCCTCCATTTTTCTTTCTTCTCTCCAGTTCATAGACCATGTACCTGCATGGTCTAGGCTATATAGCCAATCTAATTAGTTACTTCAACGCTAATCTCAGAGTTTTTTCGTGGCCTACCACACAGTCGTTTACATTGTAATTTTGTAATTGTAACGACTTGAATTCGAGCAAAAAGTTTGAGCGTTGAGTAGTTGTAATAGGGGATTGTTCAACTACTAAATATAAACTTGTACTAAAAACCAACCTACCTAGACTTCTATTTCTTGAGCAACCTATACAGAAACTTGAAAGTGGGGTGCTTAGCTACTCCCCTTCACAAATTTTTACCATCCGTTGAATGTCTAGAAGGTTTTTCAACCCAAGGTTACGTGGCTGCAGTTTGTGTCAAATGAAATTTCTGAGGGGAAGGAGCTGTAACTCCCACTTGAATTTCTGTACAGGTCGCTCAAGATGTATCAAGTTTCGGTCAGTTGGGCCTTACTGCAGTCGGTACCTTCTCGTTATAATAATACCACCTTTTAATATCGGAGATCGTACATTTAGGTCCCAGTAGATCTAGTGGCCCATTCACAACCAATGTCACTCAGTAACTACAACACAAAACCCAAAGTTTGTCGTATGGCCTACTATACAGTCGTTCACATCACAATGTTGTAACCGTAACGACGTATATGTAAGCAAAAAGTTTGCCAACTTCAAACTTCTGTGGCAGTTGTACGTATGAACCAATTAAATTCGTTCATTCATTCAGATCGGTTTATGAAAACCACATAAAATCAACCTCAAACACTACAATTTATTGACTTTTTAAATGTCCTCAAAGATGATTTCACGTCGTGTAATAAGTGATTTACTGATGTCCGAACGATAACCGTCTAATGTGTGCATACTCCTCTCTCTCGCAGGTACGCGACGCCGAACCACTTTGACTACGAGGACCTGGAGCGGACATACTGGAAGAAGATCATGTACACGTCTCCGATCTACGGCGCCGACGTCTCGGGCTCGCTCACCGACAAGGAGGTCGACGTAAGTCGCAAGCTTGTACTCGTTCGGGGTAGAACTACGACCGGGGCTGGTTTTTATTGTGCCGCCCTACGTAAGGCAATAGTTTAGGCGCTGGTCGTTGGTTCGAGTTCCACATAATGCATGGGTTTTTGTAAACGTCCTTTCTCGTATTGTCATAACTGTTCTCCGTAAGGCAATGCTTTAGACACTTGAGTCGCTGTTTGTCGTGGGTTCGAGACCCGCATAAGGCATGGGTTTACCTTACTTGTCATTACTCGGATCAAATACTTTTGCTACGCATTTGTTATGGCGCTATTAAGCAACGTTGATGTAAAAAACAATCATCTACTGATGCATGGCCACTCTTGTGGCTTATTCAACCTTTGTGCACATTGTATTAGGAACTAAAGTCAGGTGAGGCGTGGGTTCGAGTCCCTCATAAGGCATAGCTTTTTGTAAAACGTTGTTTCACCTATCATCACCTTATGATTTCATAATCACCTGCTCATTCGTACCCTCGTATAACCTAGATATTGGTGGGTTCGTTAAGCAAACAATAATTGTATATATTTCTTTTTATATTGGGTTCAACGACGCACTATAATGATAGCGAAGATCTATTGGCGTCGGATGGATGATTAATGAGATGATGGGATGATGAGATGAAGGTTCTTGGGTAATGGGAACGATACTGGGAAGGAAGCGGTCGTGGCCTATATTGTGGGTACCATCCCGGCATCAGCCTAGACTACAGAGGGAAACCACCATAAACCCCTGTAAAGATGAACGGGGGCAGGGATCGAACCGGGTCCAAAAGTCCCCTTGTCTCCCGGATCACACGAAGCGAGCACGTTAACCACTGCGCTGCATGTGCTGGTAATAATAATATCGATTAACTGATGCGTGATGTTGTGTTTTGTCGCAGGTGTGGAACATCAACCGACTGGGCACGATCCTCGACTACGTGAACCTGGACTACGACATCAAGATCGACGGCGTCAACACAGCCTACCTGTACTTCGGCATGTGGAAGACGACGTTCGCTTGGCACACGGAGGACATGGACCTCTACTCGATCAACTACCTCCACTTCGGGGCGCCCAAGACGTGGTACGTACCCGGCCGGGTGGATCGGTGCTCGATTCCCGCCACGGTAGAACTGTAACGCTGAATCTAAGGACCTTTCCTGCTCTATAATTAATATGACATTCTATTTCAGTGAATTCAATCACTTTTAGGATAATACATCAGTGAATAAAAAGAATGTGATGAAATTGATTGGCGTATCATCTCAGAACTGGTTGAATTCACAAAAATAAAATGTCATAATAATTGAGGAGCATAAAATTATCTTGGAGATGTGAACTTTTCTTATAATTACACTGGTTTTAGAAAATGGTGAAAATGGTGAAGATAAATTTCTCTATTTCTATAAGCACCTTACATGCACCCCCTTAGCAATTTCTTGAGCAATCAGTTTTCATTGAAAATTAATGGAAGAAACAGATCTACTGATGTTTTGTTTGCCGACAATCTTATAAAACAATGAAAATATTCCATGCTATGCTATTGTAACGAAGTAGGCGATGAGCTTTCTATAACTTGCTCCCTGTTGTCCAGGTACGCCATCCCGCCGGAGCACGGCCGCCGGTTCGAGCGCCTGGCCAACGGCTTCTTCCCCGAGGCGTGCAAGGCGTGCCCCGCCTTCCTCCGCCACAAGATGTCTCTCATCTCGCCGCAGGTCATGAAGAAGTACTCGATACCGTTCAACAAGGTAAGCTGGCTGGCGGTATTTGCAACACCAATGGCTGTTATTTATCATGGCTTTGCAAGTATTGAAATTATAAGTCGAGATCGAGGAAATGGATCGAATTATTATTGAATCTCTTGAGGTTCGAGTTTTTTCGAGACTTGAAGTTTTAGAGCATTTGGAGTGAGACTCTAGTAGGATTTTTGTAATGAAGAGATCGAAATATTTTGAGATTGAGAAGCGTTTTGATTTTTTTTCAATGTATGTTTGTAAATAACATTTTGGTCACCTTTATCCTCTATTTTGAGAAAAGTTCAAAATCCGTTCTGATTGCACACAATCTCAAATAAGCTCAATTTTCTCTGGACTAAAATCCTCATTGAAACGTGCTCAAAATATCCCATTATCGCTCGACCTTGCCCAAATTGAAAAAACTGGAAGTAGGCCTACCAGCCTTATAATATTCATCATTAGTGCATTGCTAAACCCAACAAGTAAGAGCTCTGGAAGTGAAATGTATGCGGGTCGTGATTCAATGGATGTTTTTGTCGCACAGATCACGCAGGAGTCTGGAGAGATAATGATCACGTTCCCGTACGGCTATCACGCCGGCTTCAACCATGGCTTCAACTGCGCCGAGTCTACCAACTTCGCCACGCCACGCTGGGTGGAGTACGGCAAGCGGGCGTCTCAGTGCCTCTGTCGGTACGTATCCTACTATTCACATTCTGCTGCCTGGCGTCATGCGTCCCACATTGCCTTGGTGGCAACGTATCGATTTTCAGTTGAATACCAATAGCTGTAAAAGTGATGCAACTTGAGAAATTAAGTTTGGAGTTTGCAAACTCCTACGTTACTGCTACTGTTAAGGACCAAGTTTAATGTTTTCGTGAACAGTTACGAGAAACACCGTATGACAAACAGTTTGTGAGCTCTCAAGTTTACGGTCAAGTCTAATCGTGAATGGGTCTATATTCCCACAATTCTTGATAATAGTGCGTAGAACCGGCACTCGCAGCGCAGTGGTTAACGCGCTCGCTTTGTGTGATCCGAGAGGCGAGGGTAATTTTGAACTCGGTTCGATCCCCGCCGCCAACCATCTTTACAGGGGTTTTTCATTGTTTCCCTCTGTAGTCTAGGCTAATGCCGGGATGGTTCCTACAATAAGTCTGCTATGACCGCTTCCTTCCCATTACCCAAGAACCTTCATCTCATCATCCCATCATCCCATTAATCATGCGTGCGACGTCATTAGAACTGCGCTATCATAGCCGTGCGTCGTTGAACCCAATATATAGCCTAAATATATATGGAAACCATGTTAACATCGAGTCTCTGATGCCGCCCTCGGTTGCTCAGTCAGCTGAGGCACGCTTCAGAAACTGAAGTCACCGCTGGTCGTGGGTTCGAATCCTGCATAAGGCATGAGTTTTTGTAAACGTCCTTTCACTCATCATCACTTCATAGTTTCATTATCCCCCGCTCATTCTTACCCCCGTATAACCTAGCTGTTGGTGGGGTCGTTGAGCAAACAATAATCATCATTTAGATTTACTTACAGTTCTTACTCAAATGTTAAAACTAGGCCCTTACTTGAATAGTAAAAAATACATGTGCGAGTATTTTCTATGCCATTTCAAAACCATGATAATTTCCCAATAACTTTGGTTGCCATATTATTGAATCTAGTTGAACATATTCGTTTTATGTAGATTAAAATAATAGAATCGAAAATTCAAATTTCGGAATCGGCGGCAAATCAAAGACTCGAATGGACTCAGAAATCGAATCTAAAATCTTGTCCGATTCTGGCGGGGACTCGGACTCGAAATTATGTAGACTCGCACACCCCTAATCATCAACAAAAATCAATGGAAACCATGTTAACATCGAGTCTCTGATGAACGTGACTGACGTGTATGTTTGGCTGCGTGTTGCAGGGGCGACATGGTGAAGATCAGCATGGACACGTTCATGAAGCGGTTCCAGCCCGATCGGTACGAGCTGTGGCTGGCCGGCAAGGACTACGGACCGCACCCCGAGGAGCCGCTGCGCTCGTACGCCGCGCCCCCGCCCACGCAGCTCGACGTCATGGTCAACAAGAAGTGAGTCGCCAGTTTTACTACCTCCCAACCCCTCGTAGATCCAAAACAAATACAAGAGACCCGAAAGAACTGAATTTGATTGATTTAAATGGGGATTATGTAACCAAAAAATTGGTTTTCCACAGTTCGAGTGTGGGTCCTAGTCCCACGTGAGATACAGGGATTCAGAAATATCACATTCAGATTGGTCCAGTTTGTTTTTTTATTTATTTATTAATGTACCATTTGATTAATACTTGTGCCCCTATAGGATATAGTACTGTTGCAATAATCCATTTGTAGTTAGAGCTGTTGAGTAAACAGTAATATCGCTAAATTTAAATTTATTTCAACAATTTGATGGGTAAGAAAATTATTGCTAGGTGAATCCCATTTTGTGTAGATTTATCCATAAAACCAATTTGAACATGAATTATGCTTTTGTGATGAATAGTGAGTCGTCAAAGTCTCATTTTCACCCAATTTTTTTTGTCTCTTCTAGACTTACTGAACTGCTTAGTCTTTTCAAGCTTCACACTAGATCTCATTTCCCCCTTTTAATGTGTTATTGAAGTCTGTAGATGTGCTTCCGTGCCCAAAAGTCTGCATGTTTATTGTTTCTCTATGTTTTCTTCAACAGGGTTTGCATGCTTCTCTTCCAGCGCATCATATCGACAATGTTTTCAGCTTTGTTTACCTACGACATCTGTTTTCAGAAATCTAACTTGTATCTTTTCAGCAGTGAATCTACGTCATAAATTAACTGTACACCCTCTTTTCAGGATCATAGTTGTAATAGGACTTTCTTTTCAGGATACCGTATCGAGTTTTGATTTTTATAAAATTTTATCACAAACTAGAAGAGCTACGTTAGCAAAAGTACCTTTCAAATCTTTGTAGGACAGCCGTTTCTAGGTGACAGTATTGCTTAGGAGCCCATCAAAATGATTTTCAGGTTATTATTAGTTATTACTAAGTCACTGTTCCTATATATATGACAATTGCAAATCTCAGTATCAATCTTGGAAAGTCTTTTCAAGAAATTTTAATAATTGACGTACATTGGCGAATATAGCAGTCGATATGTCAATTGTTGTCAGGAAAAGAGTTCAACTATTCACTCTTAGTTACTGCTAATATTACTGGTTAGTAGTACTAGCTACCGTTACTGACTTCATCTATAATTCTTACGTACCCGTACGGGCAGATAACGTGAAAGGTGTGACGGAGGAAAGAGAATGGGATGCAGGGCAGCTGAAATGGTGCTTGCTAAACGTGACAAAAAATGTACTGTGCATTTTTACGACATTTATGAAGGAACGAAGATTAGCCATTTGTGAGATGGATGATATGAGAGATAAATGATTGATAAGCGTGAGAGAAACAAGTGAAATGAGAAAAATTAGGTGGGTACAGATTGTTGGAGACACATGGAGAGGGTAAAACATAACACGTAATGGAATGGCCATGAGTAGGCCTACTGGTAGGTAGTTCTCAAGAATCAACAAACTCAAGGGAAACTTGAGTATTTTTATTTTTGTTGAACCTACCTTCCAGCACTCATGTCCAGTCCATTATGTGTTATTTTATACTTTATCCATGTATTTTCTTCAACCTATACCCACCTAATTTTTCACTTGTTTCCTACTTTGCGTCATCGCCTATCACTCTGTGCGTCTTTGCTATCATTCATATCTAATATCATCCCTCACAAATTGATATTCTTTAAATCAAGCCCGACGTAACAATTATGAAGGGCCAAGGTTGGAGTGAAAACTTGAAATTAAAAACGTCATACAGACAGCTACGTGAAACCATCGGAAATCAATAATCGCAATCAGGGCAGAAATGAGCAAAAAGAACCGACAAACGAAGAACGTAGCTACAGAATGCTACTTGATGCGATCGGTAGGCGATAAGCGCCGAGTCAAAGAAGAAACGAGCAAGACAAACGAGTTTTAGATACTGGCGTGGAAAATGGGACGGACAGGTAGGAGGAAATGGATTATTCAGGTGATGGGAAGAATTGAGAGAGAGTCGAGGAGATAACGTGACGCATCGACAAAGAAATCAGATTTACGAAAAAGACAACGGACGTCAATCAAATTTACGGTAAGAAAATGCTGGAAGCCACAACTATTTGATGAACAAGTCGGACCAAGATCAATTACCGAGTTACTGGAGGAAATACCGCGATCAGCGGCAAAGAAATCACATCCACGCGAATGACAACGAACGTCGATAAAATCGACGCTGAAAAATGCTGGAAGCCACGACTCTTTTTGATGAACAAATTGGAATTAATTTGTAGCATGCTTGTGCGGTGCTCTAGTTAGATAGAGTTGTTGACAGAAACGTCTTCCAATAAACGCTACTAAAATTAAATTAATCAATGGTCGAATTTCCGTCGATCAGTTACTATCATCAGCCGAACGATCAAGTACGTTATAAATGTCAATACTTGTTGTACGTCATCCAGTAGAGCACGGGGTTATGGTAGGTAACTGACCGCAGTGGCCACAAAGCGTGTGAATGGGAGTATGCGGGCCTGGCAGACGTAGGTTAATTCTAGGTTAAAGATGGCTGTGGCTTTCGATAAATCACATATATTTGGGGTTATGTGTGATCGTCATCTGTTATTGGCTTCTTCGTAACCCTGAATAACCTAGTTGTTATTGGGGCAGTCACGAAAACAATAATCACGCTTCGATAAAAACGACTTGATAATCTAACACAGATAATGATGCCAGAATTCTAAAGATGCATGATGATGATTGATCAGGCTTGATCCTTACTCCTCTCACCATATTGGCTCTCGAAATACATGAAATTAATGATTACCAAAAGTCCAAAATATACCGGAAGGTTACATTCATTCCCTACGTCTGTCCCATATCCAATGACACGGTCATTCCAACCAACGAGACCAGCGATGAGACATGCTCTCTCTCTCTCTCTCTCTTCCTCTACCATAACTCCGACAACCATTCTCCTCCTATCCTGTTGCAGACACCACTGCCACTTCCCGCCTCCCGAACTCGAACCCGACTTTATTTACGAGTCCGACTCGTCGTTGGGCAGCGACTCGGACCTCGACGACGTGTGGTCGGGCGACGCCCAACGGCCGACCCTGAGAAAGCGGACCCGTTCGAGGAGCTGTGCTTCGTTGTACCACATGCCCGCCAAGCTGGCAGTCCTCACCGTCGAGCCGGACGTTGTCGCCTGCGCTGCCGATAACCTCACTTCCGAGTCCGATAACCTCACTTCCGTGTCCGACAAGCTTGCCTGTCGTTCCGAGGCTGACGGGATGCCCTCGTTTGCTGACTACGTGTAAGTTGACGGACGCGTGGATCGGAGAGTCGGCGATCGTCGCGAGTAAACGTCGTATTATTAATTTATTTCAACTGTGCCATAATATATTAATTTCTTATTTGACCGTGAATACATATATATTATACCAACAATAATAATTATTTCATTGACGTTAAAAATAGTCTTGGATGTAGAACTGGTTGGAGGCTAGGAAATAGGTTGATTATAGTCCGTTAAAGGCCTACTTAGAATTAATAAATAATTATCAATATAAGAGACTTAACAATATTGAGAAATCAAATCATTCGGAGCAACAATTACTAGTAATAAATAGTTATATAATACCGATAGCTATTGATGTGATTTAGATTTTTTTGGTCTCTGAGGAGAATGAATATAACATGATGAATTCATTCATTATACAATATGAAGTAACAATTGATAATTTAATATAAATAATCATAGGCCTTTATAAATATTATTGAATACTGCACATTGAATTTATAATATAGGCCAATCTAGTACCGTAATAATTATAATTGGAAAACGTTCGTTATGTATTAATACGTTGAACATGATTACTACGTAGAAGTATCATGAATTCAGTGATCATTAAATGCTGTGATAAAACAGTAAGTTTACTTTACGCCTATTATCGTAATAGGACATCACAAGTCACAACCCTGAAACTAGATTTTAACGAATAATGACTATATTCATTTCGCTGGTTTCAGAGAAATCTAAAAATTAGAAATTTTAGAAATTATAATTGATGTATATTTGTCGTCTAGGATTTGGCCTTTTTTCTGAGTCGTGACGTAGACGTTACTTGATTCTGTTGATGTTTCTAAAGAGAATCGGTAATGCCTTCGTCATGATTCATGATCTCTAGAGGACAAAAAAGAATGAAATTGAGATGATTTCTAGTTTTCTCCAAAATTAGGAAAATAAATATCGTCATTATTCATTAGAATCTTGTTTCTGGTTTGCGATGTCCTTTAAATTTGTTGAAATGTCCAATAAAACAACAACGTTTGTTACGACTTGTGACTAATTACGTAGATAAATCAGTTGAGCTTCAAATAATTGAATATTTTTTTATATTACATTATTCGTCCAAGCAAGACAGCGGATATTTGCAAAGTTCAGAACAGTGAAGGTAATAATAATAATAATAATAATAATAATAATAATGTATTTAGTACTAAAAAGTTGAACGTTACACAGTGATTTAAGAAACGTCAGTTAATATAAAACATATTTCTCTACAATTTAATCGGAACTTGAAAGTTTGATTCAGCTGCCTGCACATTGTATCGAAATCTCTTTCTCCCATATATAGGAATAAGGACGTTCCATTTGCCTAGCATATCTGTCCATTCGATAGAGTCGTGGAAATGTCACTGATCTGTCATCCTCTCAAACGTAACCCTATAACCTAACGTTTGGCAGAGTCCATGATTATCAAACATCTAATAATTTAGTTACAATTTAGTGTCATTTAGTAAGCAATAATATCGTCGTATGGTATCCCCAGATAAAGTAGTTGTTGATGGGGTCGCTAAACAAATAATCTCTGGTTTCAAACCCCTAATAATTTAAAATATTTAGTTAGCAATAATATTGTCGTACGGTATCCCCAAACAACGTAGCTGATCGTGGGGTCTTTAGCAATCAAATAACGTAGCTGTTGGTATGTTCGTAGACAGTCAATAATCTCGGGTATAATCTCTTGATAGTAAATGTAGTTCGTAGATTACGTGGCAGGTTGTGCGGCGGGACGAACGATGCGATGTGATGTTCTCTGTGTTGCCACTACAGCCGATCAACTCGTCGAGTCGGCAGTGCCGCATTACCAGACCTGATTCCTTGCCACGTTGTCATAAGCCCGATTTCCAGACACTTGGGCGTCGACCAACGGCGCCGCAAGAAACCGGCCCCCGATCGGGCCCTCGTCGTCCCGACCGGTCACGAAGCTGCGTGCGATGTCGAGCCGTGAGTTACCTTTCGATTCCTCGCTCCGTTCAGTACCAAGTTCCCAGATCCGTAGTCCTTTGTTGGCATCGACTTCGTGACACGAATGACCGTCCGACTTTTTTGTCCGAGCTCGAGTGCTGCTTTAGAAACTGAAATCACGTTTAGTTTGGGTTCGAGTCCTTGTAAACATAATTCATTTGCCATTCGCTTATTCTTACCCCCCTCAATAACTCAGCTGTAGGTGAGGTCGTTGAACAAACGATAATCATTTGCAGAGCGATTAGTCCACATCTCGATTCTAATAGCATTATTTAATATCAACAACTTACTACGGTACAATTGTAAGGCAAACGTCCAAAAAGTGAGAATGAATAACTAAAAACAGTGATTGTCATTGGGGTGGATCGACTCGGATCTCCAAACTCCAATATTCAGATTGGTCGTTCGAAGAAGATCGATGTCTCCGCAAACAATTACTGTTTTTAATTTTTCGGTTAAAAAAAAAGGAAATATATTTATAAGCACGGTATATGCGCGGTGCTAGAGAAATTCATCTTTTCTATTTTTCTATGTTCACAAACCAGTGTATTGAATAATTGATAATTTTATGCTCTTTAATTATTATGACATTTTATTTTTGTGAATTCAATCAGTTTTAAGATGATACGACAATGAAGATAATACGTCAATGAATCTTATTCATTGACGTATTACCTTAAAACTATTGAATTCACTGAAATAGAATGTCATTAATTAAAGAGCATGAAATTGTCTTGGAGATGTGAACTTTTTATTCAAATACACTGGTTTTTGAACATGGAAAAAAATTAGTGAAGATGAATCTCTCTGTTTTTATAAGCACCCTGTTTACACCCCCTTAATATAATATATTTTAAAACTATATATTCCTGGCGTATAAACGTGTACCCAACATGAACATTTTGTATCCTCATCTGATCCTACTATCCACTCTACCTTTCTCCTTAACAAGGTTCTCCGTTGCTCTGCCATGTTTTCCACAGCTCGTCCCTCTCCGACGATGCGAAACCGAAGTCTTCCGTACGGAAACCGAAGAAGAAGAAAGAGACTTTGACTAATCTTACAGCTGAATCCTTGCACCAACCTTCCCACAAGATTCCTAAGAAAGTGGCAACGATGAAGCGTAAAAGCGCGTTGTAAGTTCTTCGATTTCTTTCAATATTTATGAGAGTTTGTCTTTCTGGATGGATTTTGTTTGCCTAATCGTGATTGTAGTACGGTACGTAGTTTTAACGTTACGGTACTGAAAAAAAATGGAATTAGATCTATAATGATTTTGGTACAAAATGAAACTTGACAGGTCAATTTCGAGAGAACAACATGAAAAATGCGTAAACAAAGAGTCGGGCACGGGTTCTAGTCCCTTATAAGCATGAGGCTTTGTCAACATCATTCATGAATTTCCTCTGTCCAATCTTTATTGTATTACGTAGTTACGTACGTATGTTACATAAAAAAAAATGACAGTATGTCTATAATGTGCTTTAGGCCTCGTACAAAATGAAACCTTCCAAGTCATTTTCGAGAAAATTACATTAAAAATGTCTGGACAAAGAGTCGGGTCACAAGTCACCACATGAGCTTTGGGAAGTAAACATCATTCATGAATTTCCTCCATCTAGTCTTCGTCGTATTAATAGTTTTAACTTTTGACGTAACTGACAAAAAATAAAAGTAGGTCTGTAATGTGTTTTAATACAAAATAAAACGTGACAAGTGAATTACGAGAAAATTACACGAAAAATGTCGGGCACAGGTTGTAGTCACGCATAATCATGGGACTTTGTAAACATCATTCATCTACCATCTGGTCATTCGTATCTTGAAGACCCAGTTTTACAAATTGATATTTAGTGGATTAACTTGTTATCGCCCTTGGTTACATGTTACTTTCGTACCTTCAACTAATAGTTCGTGGATTAGTACTTAACTAAGATTCGTAAAACCAGATCTAAATAATATAAGTGTTGACAGAATCGTAAGAAAGCAATAGTAATCATGAAAACTTTTAGACAAGGTTACTGTATTTGATCCACAGCAATCCGTTGACCGACGATAAAGACGACTGCTCGAAACGAAACAAAGAGAAACTCGAGTCATGTAGAAAAAAATTGAATGTCAAGTCGAAGGATTTGGAAGTTATTCGCTCGACAACTCCTTCCCATTCGTCTCTTCTCGCTTCCTCCAAACCCAGTCTTCCCACTTCTGACGGAAACCTCTCTTCCGATACGTAAGTTGCGAGTAGAAAGTAGAAACCCCACTCGGTCGTTGAGAGTAAATGTTTGAAAATGTGTAGCAAGTATTTTACCCTTCAAGTCATGCCGATTAGTGGATTGTAACTTTGTTTTCGTAGCGCCATACAACGCCGATATTAATTGACCTTGGAAGTCTGGATATTACAAGTCCATGGGAGTTGATTAAGCAAAATATCAGTGTTTTGGTGATAACTTCTGAATGGTATGAGATATTGAAATTCTAGTGAAAAGGTAACAGACAGGTCAATACCTTCAATATGGGAAAAGTGATGATTATTTGTCTCATATCGCAAAATTGTCACGCGGATACGGCGTGAAAAAACATTATTTTTACCGGATACGCTTGACAATTTTGCGATATGAGACAAATACCTAGTTATTACTTCTACCATATTGAAGGTACCGTATTGAAAATATCTATGTTTCCTCTTTATTAGGATTTCAATATCTCACACCGTTCAAATGTTATATAGGCCTACACACCAAAAAACTGATATTCCGCTAAATCGACTCCCATGGACTATTAAGCCGGCCATCTTGCCCTATAAAGCTTAGAAGTCTGGTAAGGCGCGGATTCGGGTCCCACATACGGCATGTTTTTTTTTTTAATCTTTCATCTCTCATTTGCTCGATGGATCTCCGAATACCATAGCTGTTGGTGGGGTCGTTGAAAAAACAATAATCATCATAATCACCCCACTGAGAATTTATAACCACCTGTTTTGATATCCTCTTCCCAATATTTCCAGCCCCAAGTTGACAGTATCCTTATCGAAAGGAGAAGGAACAATCCTGCAGATATCCAGGCCGGAACACGAGAACAAGCTAGTTCCGTTGGATCCGAACAAACCCAAAGTCTCCGCTCACAGTTCCTTCCGCACTGCGGTTGTTCTTCATAATAAACCGGCGAGGGAAACCTCATTCGAGTAAGTTGCCAAGTGCGAGTGTACTGTAGTAAAGTACTTGTATCTGTTGGAACCAGGAAGAAGGCGGAGGTTTTTAAAAGGACATTTTTATTTTTACGGTTTCAAGATTAATTGACGTTTACATTAATAATGCGGGTAGACCAACTAATTCAGAGTTGTAAACGTGATAGAAGGTTGTCTACCAACATGTCAGATATTAATTTTGCTGCTACATTTGTAATTTGCAAAGCTGTGATATTCTGAGCGCCAATAGATTTACGATTAGAAACTCAACTGCTTCTCTCAAAAGAGTATGAACCAGCAGTGAGTTTCTCGTTATTGTCGAAGTTTTCTCCATTATTTAGTTGGTGGAAAGCCTCTTCTCTTTTTGATACGAGTATACCTAGTACCTACCTAAGAGCTATGCTGATGTGTATTGAATTGCATTAGGTTGATCAAAAAGATATACGTGGTTAAGAATGACCGAAATGTGAATGGGAGTTCGAATTAATCGAGTAATAATGTTGACTCTGCCAGATGCTAGCTCAGTCCATTTACTCGATGATAGTATCACAAATTATTGAAATTAGTTTGAAGCCAGTTTCAACAAAACCAAGTTTCTTGGATGTTCTATCCAAACTAATCTGCTCAAAAATCCATATATTCACTGTACATGTTTCACACGGGACACGTTGATCCGAGAATGTTTTAAAATACCGACCTGGAATTATTTCACAGCCAAGCGTTGAGAAACTGCGACTTGGATAACCTGCGTAACGAGCGAGACTCGAAGCGCAGAAGACTGAAAGGTCCTCCTCCTAACCAGGGAAAAATACGACTGTTGATAAACGCATGCAAACAGTCGAGTTCGACGGAACATTCCTCGATGTCGTCTGGGAAAGTTGATGATGACGGTTTGTCGAATGCGTAAGTAGTGATGGCAGTGTAGTTACGGTATTCAAGTTGGTAGCAAAGCTCAATCAACACGCTTGTAGACTGTTGAAGAATTTAACAGTAGTCAAATAATTAGACGAGCTTTAGCGAGGATTCAATTTGACATACTAGAAAAAATTGTTGTTCGTTTTTAGTTTTTTTTTTTTTTTTTTTTATGTTTTTTTGTCGGTTCTCCACAGGTCAAACGGCTACAGCTATCAACTTCAAACTTTTTTTCAATATGGTTCCTCATCTAACTTAGATCTGTATAGTTTTGTGGCATTATCGGGGGGTAACTTTTTTTTTTATGAATTTAAGAAATTTCAAAAATTCCCATTAGAATAACATGGCGGAAAAAAAAAGAAATATTTTTATTTTCCAAAAAAATGAAATTTTGCGTGAAGTTGAATTACATTTTGGTACACATTTCTAAAAAATTTCAGCTTGATCGGGTCAGCCATTTTGAATAAAAAACATAAAATGTGCTAAATTGGTACCACTCGAAGCAGTTTTTACCCATACTATTACTATTCGCTCGTCTAACAACGCATATATGGCGTTTTCCTAGTTATTAGTGATCTTCATAACAACCTACAGCTGTTTTTTATTTGCATACATTTACCTTTTTTTTTTTGGTTTTGGCCAAGTCTTTCCTGAATATGGTAGACCTGTATTCATGGCTTTTATTCTTTTTTTCTTCAACTCTTTGTCATGATGATCTTTTTTTCAAGTTTGGACTGATTTACAGAATCAATTTTGACATATTTAAAATACTTAAATATACTTTGATACTTTATCACCTATTCACAACCGTGAAAGTAGGTTTTAACAAATAATTGCAATATTTATTCCCTTAATTTTGAAGAAAACTGGAAATCATCTCAATTTCAGAAACGACAATAATTTTTCTGTCCTGCAGAGACTCGAGTCTTGACGTGTAGGCGTTACCGATTCTGAATAGAAACAAACAGAATCGACTTATGTCTACGTCATGACTCACAAAAAGGGCCGGGTCTCGGAGGACAAATGAATTGATTATAGACAGTTTCTGAAACTGAGATGATAATTATTCTTGGTTTCTCTTAAATTGGGGGAATAAACATCGTCATTATTTGTTGAAATCTAGTTTCAGGGTTGAGATGTCCTTTAAGTAAGCGTAGTGGTAGAAACTAGAATTACGTTTGAATAGAGTTGAGGCCATACGTGAAGATGTCTTACATCGGTATGTAATAATTTGAAAGTAGGAGGTTCCGCTACAGTCGCCCTGGTGGCTCAGTCAACTATCGCTAGCGGTTGAAACTGAGGTCACCGTCGGGCATGGGTTCGAGTCCCGCATAAGGTATGGTTTTTGGAAACGTCCTTTCACCTATCATCACTTCATCGTTTCATTATCACCTGCTCATTCGTACCCCTGTACAACCTAGCAGTTGGTGGGGGTCAGGTTGAGCAACATTTAAAAAAAAAGGTTCCGCTACAAATTATGTCACCGTGTTCACCGTCCTGTTCCTCTCGATTTCCAGCCACATTCCGACGTTACCCGACCGCTCGCTCGCAGATCGCGAACACAAATCCGTAAAGAAACGCAATCGTAAACACAAACGGGATAAAGTCCGTGACCTTGGTGATGGCGACGAGAATCGTAACCCTGCATGTGAATCGAAAGAGAAGACTGAACCAACACTGTATGAAAGTAATCCCGACCAATCCAAGATGTCCTTTGATCCTGAGGAGAAATCAGGATGAAACTATCTATTGAAATAACTAAAATTTAGAGTAGTTATAATGAAATTCACATAAGTACATATATATTATATGTACCGGTATATAATTTGTTAACTTATACTAGAGACTCTTGAGCAGGGCGGTTAAGTAAAATGTTGATATACCAAAGTTAAAATGATCAGTATTAATATTGGTTATAGACTTATAGTATTAGATTAATAGAATGGATGATGGCGTCCAAATGTTGCTGTGCTGCAAATTTTTGTCATTATTTATTTAATAGTTAGTAGTAAAACTATAGACTTCTTAAGCCCGTAGTAAATATTGTGTAGGCCTGTTACGTTATATTTCATTTAATTGATTTCACGCTAGTCATTAAACAAGTATTTGATTTTTAATATGTTCATCGAGGCATGTCAACAAAACCAAAGATTATTGTTGCCAACTCCTCACAGATTGATTAGATTTAATTTGAAAGTAAGCCTATTCAACCTTGTAAATATTATGCACTTGCGTTTAAAACTAGTCGAACAGTTGTCTTGTTCTTTCCTCTTTCCCCTTTTTTCCACAGTCAACCGTGTTTATGTTATATCCTGTGTAACTCGTCCTTGAAGGTTTATTCTGTTTCGTGAAATATAATACAAATCATTATAGTGAATCGTTTTCTATTGTTTTCTGAAGATTTGGGTGATGCCAATAGATCTGAACCCAATATAAATGAACTGAAGATTTTGGCAGCTTGATCCGATTCAATCAGAAGGTACCTTAGGCTTAGTTGAATTCAATAAAAAGAAGAATATTGTACCACAAGTAGTCGGAAAAAACGTGTGTGTAGCTGCGCCCGTGGCTCAGTCAACTAACGCGCATTGCGGTAGAAACTAGTCACGTTGGGCGTGGGTTCGAGTCCGCATAAGGCATAGGTTTTTGTAAACCTCCTTTCACCTATCATCACTTCATCTTTTCATCATCACCCGCTCAGCCGTATGCCCATATAACCTAGCTGTTGGTAGGGTCGTTAAGCAACATTGAAATAAAAAATAATCGTGTAGAAACCAAAATTAGTAGAACAAATTTGAATAGAAATTTTAGTCTACAAATTACTTGAATTCATTAAAAGGACGAGCTGGGTCTGTTGAGCGTTTCAAGCTTTCACCTCCCCGTTGATTCTGGCAACCGTAGTCTTTTGAGATATCAATTTGATTTTGTTACTAAAGAAATAAACTAGCTCTACACTGAAACAGAATTGTGATGAATTGCACGCACTGAACTTGGGGCATGATTTATCATCGTAGCTTGTTTTGCTACGATTGATGTTGATGGTAGAACTTGGCCACTACTGCACTCGCAACGGTGCCTGCCTCCGCAACGTGGGTGGACCTACCAGGAATTATCCAGGAGGTATCCAAAAGTCCTCTAAGCCGGGTGAACAGTATTATAATAGCCCAGTGCCAAAAAGAGGGTTGGAACCATCCAGAGAACTTTGAAAAGCAAGATTAGAAATGATGCTCAGACTAGACTTCTTGATTAGACTAGCAGTACCAGCTAGGCTGTATGGAAGTGAATGTTGGGTTGATGAAACTGAAGATAGAAATCATGTTTGAGGTGCACAAAATAAATGTCCAAGTGTGGTCATAGGATGCGCAAGAAGGGGTTGCAGTAGGATTTGAGTACATATGGCAGGAGCTTCAAGTCGATAGTGAATCATGACACTGTTACAATGTGTCGGAATAAATGGATGGAGCATCTAGGCCGTAACCCCCGACAGAATTCCACAGCAAGCGTTCCTTTACCAGTCAAAGGGAAAAAGATACCGGCCGACTACTAAAACCTAATTATGTGCCGGCATAGTCTTGAAGCCTAACCCTTGAACTTGAAGAGTGAGACTTGTTGATACGAAGAAAGATCATCGGATACTTAAGCCTGGTATTACTAAGTCCAGTTTGTTTTATTCTGAGGGTTGGTGAAACCAAATAGCATTGGCAACCATGGGATTCATAAGCGATTTCAACTCCCAGTTACAGCTACTTCCACGGTAATTCTAGTTGTTAGGTTCGGTATTATCAAGTCCAGTTAGTCTTCATCTTGGAGTTGGTGAAAACAAATAGCATGGGTAGCCAACGATGGTGATAACAAGTTAGTTGAACTGTCACTTAGAGCTACTCCCTTGTTGTTAATACCGGCACTTGGGCCCAGATTTACAAACTGACTGAATTAAGCAATAGTTCGCAGACTAACTTGCTATTGTCGTAGGTTTTGTATGTTTTTTTGTACCTTAACCAATAGTTAGCTACTGTCATTAATATTCAACTATAAGACCATAAAACTGGCTCGTATGCCCGGTATCACCAAGTCCAGTGAGCCTTTACCTGACAGTTGGTGAAACAAATAATATGGATAATCATGGTGAAAACAACTTTAAACTGCCAACTAAAGCTACTCCCCATGTTGGTAATTCTAGCACTAAGACCGTAAAACTGGCTCTTTAGTTGAACATAGTAGTGGTTGTCAACTTCACAACGTAAGTGTAAATTGGCGGACGTAGTTGTGGTTGGCGAATGTACAACGTAAGTCTAAATTATATATTTATAACAGTTGTTCAAGTTCAAGTTTGGAATTAGATTGTTTCGTAAACTGCGCTCATAGCTGGTGTAGATGTACTGTTTACCAATGTACAGTGTGGTTGGATTTATTTGGCAATAATTAACCAATCTTGAAACACTCGGTAAACTACTGGTAGGCCCAGTATGTGGTGAGATCACAACTGAACTTATTTTGTAATAGATTGACTTTGGCTTCAAGCAGTTGTCTCGTTTTGCAAACGATAGATGGAGTGTATTATTGTAGTGTATGGAAGTTTCCGTTTATAATAAGGGGGATGACAAATAGTTCTCATTCAGCCAAAAAATCAGATGAATTAGTTTATGATCGTTACAATGATATCACTATGCGTGTGTTTGTGTTGAATGATGTTGACAATTTATTATTGAGCCGAGTGAAAACTAGTCGGTTGTCTTAGCAAAATTGGTAGGATTGATGTTGATTAATGTATAACATAGATAGTGTATGTCAAATACTTGATTCAATGCCTAGTATGTAACATAAATGTTTTATATTCAACCGGTGTTTTTAGCGTATGTTATACAGCCGTGTAAAGTTCGATATAAAAGCGATAGTTTGCTAGCAGGAAGTTGGAACTGGACGGAGATTTTACCCGTAAATACTTTACTTTGAAGAAGCGAGGGAGTGGTTACACCTTCTTTATATAATGATAAAGAGCAAAATAATCGTAAATTTGAAGTTTTCCCATATAGAGATGAGGAATTTATATTTCATTTCTTTACATCTTAATATCAAGCTGGAAACAATCTTTTAAAAATTATTATTGTATCATTTAGGCTACATCTTAGCATTGATCTTAGTAGGCCTGTGCTGTAAAAATTGGGTAAAATCATATTTTTGAGGTTATGCTGGCATAATATGTTATAATAATTATTATAAAATTCATAATATAGGCATAGGCCTATTTTAAATATCCAATTCCCTACAAGAAAAACAAGTGGCATTCGTAACCATGGTGATGGCTTGTTCTAAATAACAAAACACTATCTGAACAATTGTTACAATATTTAATAACGATTGTTGTGAGCAAATATCTGCAGGTGGGCATTGTGAGTTCCTTTCTTCAACAATGAGTGGGATTACTATGAACTAAATAAAATTCAGTCATTGTACAAGTCATAGAAATTTGGTGCAGAAGGTTTGTTACAAATACACAATACTTTTCTATATTTGATGGCCATAGCTAAGCCCTAGTATCCTTATTAACATAGCCAACAATGAATATGATTCACTATTCAAGTAAAGTTACTATTATATTTGAGGCCACCCTTTAAAACTCATATTTTGTAGGCCGATGAAGAAAAAAAAATAGCATTGCTTCTAAATGGCCATGACCACCATCTTGAAATTATTTCAAAATTTGTCCAATAATTTTTTAGAATGAAGAGCCTTTTAAATTTGAATGTTTCACTATGCCTATACCATGATGTGGATGGAAGGGAGGAAGGAGATTGATTATTGGAACTGCACCATGAGTAGGCAGCCATACTTGCTATTTTCTCTCATTCTGTTCATGAATTCTGAAATCAATTTGCATATAATTAAAAGTGGAATATCATCTTGTATTTATTTTTCCATGATGGAGTTTTTACATAGTCTGTGCCCTGTGACTGTCTAAATCTAATGCAGATAAAAATTAGATTGGATTTTAAGCATTAAAGACGGTCACAAACAATATAAAACCTCAAAGTGACTATTACATACAAGTCAACATCCTATTTTTAATGTCATAGGGGCCTATATTATATAATGTAGGCCTATAGGTAGCTACTTCCCTTCAGAATTCATAGAACAAAATCAGACTGATTATGTAAGTGTGGCTATATGCAAGTGCTCTACTATTCTTGTAAACTAATGGACCAGGGTTCGATTCCCGCCATGGTCTACCATCCTGACAGGGGTTCTTCGTGGTTTCCCTCTGTCCAACCTAGTAAATATTGGGATGGCTTTTAACAACAGGCCATGACCGACTTCTTCCCACTATCCAAAAACACCTAATAAAATAACATTTCTTCTCATCATCTCATATATCATTCACCGACACCAATAGGCCTGGATCTTAGTCATCAGTACAGTGCATCGTAAAACCCAATATGAAGTGCTGGGAAACGAAAGTGGCTAATTATAACTCATTACTAATTATATTTCTAATCATGCAAATTAGAAATTATGGTGCGCACAAGTCAGCTCAAGTGTAAAGCAAAGACTCGTGATTCCGGTGTCCGGAGATTGCTTGCTTCTCCCCCTCGAATCAAGAGTGAAGTCTGCTACACTGAACCACAGTCATCTGCCACTTCGTCTCCTCGCAGTCGATCTTCCAAACCCTCCCCTTCGTCAAGACGACATTCTGTCCCCCCGACGTTCGTTTCCTCTAACCAGAACCGTGCGAAACCTAACGAGATGAGTGATAATCCCTTGGAGAGTGGTCTACCCAAGAGTGTCGTGTGAGTTCCTTGTATTATCGTAGTATCTATCATTACATTACTATCACTATATATTACTACCAGTACCCTACATTTCTATCAACAGCTTATTTTGTTTTGTAAAATCATTTCTTTCAAAATTGTTTTCATTTATTCTTATTTGAGGGCCTAGAACTGTAGCCATTAGGAAAGGATTCTTCATACAATCGAGTTACTAAATATGCAATTAGTCTATTACTACTCGCTGTATTTTATAACTAACAGTTTATAATAAATATTTCATTGGAACAATCGACACTAGTTGCAGCTAATCTTCCTTGGTAGCAGACACATTTAAATTTCCCAATGAAAAGTATTGTTCAACTATACTCTCTACAGTACCGTACTCGTATTTCTCTCCTTGAATCGTACACAAAATGAAATATTGTTTGTATCGTGCTAGACCTAAAACAATTCCAAGTATATTTTTGTTACTCCAATTGGAATATATACGTTAAGAAATTTATATTTTTAGTGTATCAGTTCATATATTGCGCTCACTTCTCGCCGTACCAAATTAAATAACCTATTTATCTATTTTATTTTCGTTCAGCGGAGGATTCACAAGATTATTATTATCAAAATAACAATAGGAAATGAAATTAAAATAATATAGACAGTTAGCTTTGAATATATAATCTATATAAAAAGAATATTAAATTGTCTAAATATATGCTGAATGCTGTTTTTTTTAAATAAATATTGACCATTCCTTAAGTCAATAATAATGAAGAGCGCACAACAATGTCAATATTCAAATGAAAATCATATGGATAGTTGGTTTAGGTTACACAATTCATAAAATTATAAATAAAATTAGAGTAAAATTATTACAGAGATGAATTACTGTGAACATTTGAAATTACAGGGAAAGTTTCACTGACTTGAATTCTGCACCACAACCTTGCCCCACGCATGAACAAGTCATTCCAGAACCGTCGGTAACCCAAACCGTTACGACCAGTACACCTTATAAAGTTTGCTATAAATGCTGTGATTACAAAGCTCCTATGTAAGTTATATCATCATTTACCGATATTTCTGTTCGACCCAATCATGATTCTGTTCGTTTCGCGGGAAAGTCTCGTCTCGAATTTCTCATTTGTTTGACTTGAATTTTGTTTGTTTGAAATAATATTACTTGTGTACATATATAATTAGGTATAGCTACATAATTAGGGTTATAAAGGAACTTGATAAGGATATGAAGAACAGCAGTTTGCCGCTAGTAATGAGTCAAGCAACTTATTATGGAAGACCTGGGTTGTTATTCTATAACTCTGTAACGAAATGAAAGCGACCAATTTTCGTTTTGTTGAGACTATTCCGTATACTTTAACATGGTGTATTGTATGGGCTCTGACACTTTCGCCAGGCATTCAATTCGCTTGCAGTTATAGAATAAGGGCCCTGATGAAAGAACACGTGTATATATATTGATATTCATAATAATTTAGGAATAAAACCAAGTATAGTGGTAAGTAAAATATAGCTATTTATTTATGTACCACTATACTTGACAATATCCGTAAATTATTATGAAAACCAATATCCATGACCAAGAAAACAACCTCCAACAAACGGTATATACATATATCTATTCATGACATAAATGAACTAATATAAATCAGTATTAGATCACATTTTAAACTAATAATAATTATGATTGGTTTGAAATCCAAAACTATGATGGGTAAGATTCTATAGGGCTTCAAAAATATATGTCAAGGAATTACATTTTGAAAGGTAAATCTACAGACTACCTCCTTAGTCACCGTAGATACTTGTCCAGTGACCTCGGCACTGAATTGTCAGTTTTATGCGTCCTGTGTTTTGGCGTCTGTATATACTGTGGTCTTTCAACAAGCCATCCACGATGATTAGCTAGGCTCATCTGCGTTGATAAGCTGTTGTTCTTACTTTCGCGTTCAACCTGAATTATATATCAAGCCTCAGGTTCTTTCTAGTTCCTATATACACACTCCTAACTAGTTTTTCTTGGCTCTAACCTGATACCTTTTCCTCACGCAGTTGCTCGGATTGCGAACTGGAATTCAACAGAGATTTGGCTTCATTTCTGGGAAGTTTAGAGGCTACGAAACGTAAACGTTCCTCTGTGTTGGTTCGAGTCGATGATAAGCGAGCCGAAATGCCAAGTGTCCCGACTCCGGTCGTCCAGAAAGAGACGGGCGAAGTTTTGGTGCCTACAGGGTCTAGTAAAAAGTACTTTGCCTACAGATTCATTATTATGTAAATTAAAGATTCAACGTTGAAAAACTCCGACCTTAATGTTCATTAGTAAAAAAAAAAAATGATGCTTTATTTTATATTCTGATTTGTCACCAATGGAGTCAAGGTGCATCACTCACATCTGTTTCGATGCTGTATTATTTTACTCTTAAGCTAGGTTTCCATGACGATTTTTTCACGTGATATCCGTCAAAAGTATCGGACGGCATCGTTCATGTAAAATAGATCATGTTCACACCCGTTTTTTCCCGCCAAATATAGTGCTACGTTCTATCGGCCAAAACTAGAACTTTTTGAAGACAACCATCGAAATCAAAGTGTCAACATGACTCTGTCTTAGGCTGATATATTCTCTAATTGCCTTGACGAATATTTCGAAATTGAAACTCTAATTGAAAATGAATAATTGTGTATAGGCCTAACCTCAAAATATAAAACAGCGTGTGATTTTGCACGTGATTATAACAGTAATATCGAAATAAAACGGAAATGTGACGATGCGATCCTACATTCGATTGTTGGTATTCTACACGACTTCCGCACATCGTGCCGTGCTGAATGTCGAAAGTTTGACTTGGCTCTACTTGGACGAGGAAAAATTGTTCCCTCCCACCAGTGCCTTCTCTTACTTGTAATTGTTTGGAACTTGCTGAATTGTTGACGAATGAGACGTGAAAAAAATCAAATGGGAACCTTGCTTTACCCCTTCATTTTATTTATACGTGCATACATTTGATATCATGATTCGTATCTGGTGTCTTATCTCTATTGTGGTGGGTCTAATTGTGTCCATGTACGATCGGGGATTGGTCAATTGTACTAAAAAACCAACTGACCAAAAAAAACGACAAAAGTGCACTAAAAACTAGAGGCTCATTCACGAATAAAGATTTAGCGTAACTTTAGGGTGTAACTTTATGACGTAAACTTGGACCGCAATGTCACTGTTCATGACTACTTGATTTAGTGCTGAATCCAAAGTAAATCAACCAATGAAATTCCGTGTCAAAGACGATCTCGGAGATGTTCGGATGATCTTGGGACCTGGTAGACGTTGTTCGGACGATCTCGGAGTTTCTCAGCCTCTGATTGGTAGAATTCTACGTCTAGATTTAGACGTAGCCGTAGAAGTTTGGAGTTTGTAAACTTCTACGTTACACCTACATTTATTTCTGCGGCTAAATTTATCGTGAATGGTTGCATGGAATGTGACCAATCAAACATTGCTAAAGCTACGGCTAAATCTTAAGTTTACTTCTTACGTCAATCGTGAATGAGCCTTAAGTGACCTAAACTTCTATTTCTTGAGAAAATTGTAAATAAGTAAAACGGAGGGTTTGGCTCCTCCCCTTCACAAATTGTTACTACCCGTCGAATGTTCAATGGTATGGATGGTTGATGTTCGGTGGGTAGGTTTGTGCCGAATGAAATTTCTGAAGGGAGGGAGTGAAACCTACCACTTTAACTCCAGTACAGTTTGCTCGATTTTTTTTTTTTTTTTTCAATGTTGCTTAACGACCCCACCAACAGCTAGGTTATATGGGGGTACGAATGAGCGGATGTTAATGAAACGATGAAGAGATGATAGATGAAAGGACGTTTACAAAAACCCATGCCTTATGCGTGACTCGAACCCACGCCCAACGGTGACTTCAGTTACTACCGCTAGCGATAATTGACTTGGCCACCGGGGCGGTAGTTTGCTCAATAAGTAGACATTTGGGTCAGTTGGTTGTTAGGACAGTTGGTTTTTAGGACAGTTTATACCTTCTCCGTACGATCCAGCTGTTGTAGAACGTTATTCATTTGTTTAGCGTCTGGAGCACGGATAGTGATACGTCTGGAGACTTCCTGCCAAGTGTATCGAAAATGAAGAAGAAAGTTTTCACAAAACGTAAAGTTACCAACAGTAAAAAACGTATTTTGAATGTAACTGTAGAACAAACTTCAGCGATAACAGCGACGTCTGAAAAGGTCGTCCCATTACTGCCGAAGAAAACGGAGAAAGTGTTGGGGAAACGCAAGGCTAATAATGGAAAAATAATGAAGAGTAACGAAAAAATATCGAATGTAGCCATCGAACAAACTTTTTTGGAGACTTTGGAGCCTGCATGTGATACCTCGGTAAATGTTACCCGCTCTCTGCTGGCAACGTCTGAAGAGGTCTTGCCGTTACTGGCGAAGAAAACGGAGAAAGTGTTGAGGAAACGCAAGGCTAATAATGGAATTAATGAAAACATATCGAATGATGCTATCAAACACACTTCTTCGGAGACTCTGGAGTCTGCATGTAATATGGCGGTGAATATTTCTCGCTGTGTGCAAACCACGCCTGCAGAGGTCCTGCCACTACTGCCAAAGAAAATGGAGAAAGTTTTGGAGAAACGCAAGGCTAATAATAATGTAAGCAATGAAAAAATATCGAATGTAGCTATCGAACAAACTTTTTTGGAGACTTTGGAGCCTGCATGTAATACCTCGGTAAATGTTACTTGCTCTGGGCTAGTCACGCCTCAAGATCTCGTGCCATTACTGCCGAAGAAAACGGAGAAAGTGTTGGGAAAACGGAAGGCTAATAATGGAAGTAATGGAATAATATTGAATGTAGCTATCGAACATACGTCTTTGGAGACTTTGGAGCGTGCATGTAATACGTCGGTAAATGCTACCCGCTCTGCGCAAACCACGTCGGTAATGGTCCTGCCAGTACTGCCGAAGAAAACGGAGAAAGTGTTAGGGAAATGCAAGGCTAATAATGAAAAAATAATGAAGAGTAACGAAAAAATATCGAATGTAGCCATTGAACAAACTTCTTTGGAGACTTTGGAGCCTGCATGTGATACCTCGGTAAATGCTACCCGCTCTGCGCAAACCATGTCGGTAGTGGTCCTGCCAGTACTGCCGAAGAAAACAGAAAAAGATTTTAGAAAACTCAGGGCTAATAATGGAAGTAATCAAAGAATTTCAAATGTAGGCGTCGAAGAAACTTTGTCGGAGGCTTCAGAGCCCGTGTACAAACCCACGGTACTAGTAACCCGTTCGGGCCGAGTCACGAAACCGAAAACATTTTGGGAGGAAAGAGTACCGAACGTTCGAACGCTGAACCAAAAGAAGAGTCTCAAAAATAAAGTCATTACGTGGGCCACCGAATTGGTTCAATATCATTATTTCGAGCCTGTCGTTACTGCGCACAGTTCGCAATCAGATAAGGACGTTCTGCCGATCACCGGTCTGCCAGCGGTGTCGCCGAAACGCACCGTAACGACTCGTACGCCAGACAATATCGTCGAGAAAAGCGTCGCGCCAGACAATATCGTCGAGAAAAGCGTCGCGCCAGACAATATCGTTGAGAAAAGCGTCGCGCCAGACAATATCGTCGCGCCAGACATTCCGAGAACGGTTTCATCGTTTGGCGACACTTACATCGGTATGGCGAAGCGATGCATGCGAGAAGACGGCGTGCTTCAGCGTCTCTTGAATCGGCTGTGTGGAATGCCGTCGGGCGAGACGACGGAGGTGGCGGTCAGCGTGGTGTCCGCCACGAAGCTGGCGGCGCCGGCGTCTGTTTCTGCCTCCGTGCGGCGGAAGAACAGGCACCCGGTCAGGATTCTCAGGATACCTTTCGTTCCTACTCCAGTAAGTCCTGATCCTAGTTCCTGTCAAACTAAATTAGATAATAGTGATAATAATTTGTTTATTCCATTCTGATTATGACTACATGATATTGGTACGTCATTTATTTATAATTTATATCAATCATAATATTGGTCACTTGAAACAAAACACATGTACATAAAAAATATAATAGGGCCTGCTATCTCTGTAATCATAAAAAGCTACACATTATAAATATTCAATTTGTACGTATCATGTCACTTCTAAAGTATAAGCAGAAAAAATGTACATCAATAAAATGATGAAAAATATGTACGTAATAAATAAATAAGTGAAAGGTAGTTATAAAAAAAGAGTCATATGCCTAGATTGGCCCCAAGTTTACTTTGTTACCCATTAGTCATTAATATGCCTGTAGCAAGGAAATAATCAATTTCTACATGTGGTGCTAGTTGATGTATCTTTATCTTATTCTAAATCATCTTTGCCGTCATCCTATAACCTCTGTTCAGCCCCCAAATAACCTAGGTCATGGTGGGGTCGTGATTTGGCAACACTGCTGTTGGACTTGATATTTCTTGTGTTGTGATGATTATTTAATATAGATTGTACAGCCTGTGTGACTACCTGGTTTCTTCACAGCTGATTTATCTGTAAACTATTGTAGATCATTTCTGCGTTGAAGTTTACTCAACGAGTGTTTGTTGTTCTCAACGGTTTTATGTTCGAATGTTGTTCCCCTATTTCTGATTTGTAGGAACACCGATTGTAAACCTACAGTCATAAAATGGTTGATCAAGCTACATTGAAATGCACGCCAAAGAAAATGCATTGCTATTATACGCACTAAAAGTAGCAGACGTATATAATATAATAATAATATATGCATTATTCACATTGGGTCTGTGGTACAGGTTATTGAAAGTGTCACTAAAAATAGTAAAATATATTGAAAATAAGAACATCATCATCATCATCATCATGTACGTCCACTCTCCACGTGCAGTATGCGACAAAATCAGTCGTAACATATGCGTAAATTGTATTTCAATTTTAATTGTGGAAAACATTTTATATGACAGAAGGTGTACATTTCTCGTAGCTTTTCAGCTATTTTTCCAGTGATCTCATCCTTATTCCTCATGCACCAATTATTGCAGAGGAAGGCTAATCTTGACCTCTGCAGTGAAAGTGAGGCGGTACAGCGAGTCTACTAATCGTGCTTGCTCATTCGTATTAATGCTGTAATTATTTATTGTCTTTTGTTAAAGGAACATATTATTTCCAGGTTACAACGGCATTGTTTTCGAGCCGACGCACACACTCTGTCAACCAATCATAAACTCGGAATTATCTCTCCTGTCTTATCTAATCTTGTCGAGAGGCGTGTTTTGAGGTTAAGAGTGTCGATACGAACTTTTGTTGAAGAAACATATTATTTCCAGGTTAAAACGGCATTGTTTTCGAGCCAACGCACACACTGTCAACCAATCATAAACTCGGAATTGGCTCTCCTGTCTTATCTAATCTTGTCGAGAGGCGTGTTTTGAGGTTAAGAGTGTCGATACGAACTTTAGTTGAAGAAAAAAATTATTTCCAGGTTACAACGGCATTGTTTTCGAGCCGACGCACACACTGTCAACCAATCATAAACTCAGAATTAGCTCTCCTGTCTTATCTAACCTTCTCAAGAAGCGTGTTTTGAGGTTATGAGTGTCCTTGCGAACTCATCGGTGCCTATTGTACGTGACACTCACCCTCGTGTTCGTGTCGTTTCGTTCCAGCAACACGGAGATCCCGCAGTCGTTCATCGAGGGCACGAAGAAGACCAACAAGCGCCACCCGATCCACCGCAAGAAGATGTGCATGCCGGTCGAGATGCCAGTGGTGGACATACCGGCGGACGTGAAACGTGTCATGGACGAGATCGAGCTCGAGGTAAGTCATTCTCGTTCACGGTTCTTGACGAATTTCTACTTTCCGAGCCACACTAGACAACCATTTCAACATCATATTATATCGTTGGGATGCTATCAACTGTTCAAAAAAGAAAGTGTTGGAAAAAAAACTGTTCGAATAAAAAACTGTTTGAAAGAAAAGTGTTTGAATAAAAAATTTGAATATTAATGCAGCTAGCCTGATATTTCGGTAAAGCTGTACACGGGCTTGAGGGGAAATCTTCCTTTCCTTGAAATACTATATTAACATCTTTTAATAGCGCCAATTTGTAACCAAGCAGTTGAATTTGTACAGTGAATAATCAAACGGTTTCATTTTCGAACGTTTTTTTATTCGAACACTTTTTTATCGAACAGTGGATGCACTCCCATCATTTTGCTATTTATATCAAGAATCGTTTTATTTCTATGTCTTCCATCTTGATTTTGCATTAGTATTTTATGTTGACGCTACTAGCCGCCACCGTCAAGGTTCTTAGGCTTGTTAGCTGTTCTCCATCCAAATAACATTGGAGACGTCAAAGTTGCGTATCCATCGTAGATAGCTGTAATCCTAGTTGTATGAACTCGGTGAAAGGGAAAGAAAGAACAGCAGCTTACCGAGGATAAGTAGATAGGCCTACTAAATGTGGAGAGCCGTTGATACAACACAGAGATGATTTAGAAACACGAGGTTTCGTTGTTTCCGCTATTTCTTATCTACTCACTCTACAGTGACCAAGGCAACAGCCGAAACCTCGTGTGTCTAAATCATCATCTCTGTGTTCGTTCAACGGCTCTCTACCATAAGTAGGCCTATCGACTTGTGAATCTCGGTAAGCTGCTGTTCTTTCTTTCCCCTTGACCCAATTCATATAATGAGCCTCAGGCTATTTTCCTATACACACCAAGTCATAATCCTAGTCTATATTTGACGTATTGCTATCCACAGTAATAATGTTGATACCTGTGATGTGTTCGTCATTAATTGTTTGTTCTAGGACGGGGAGGACCACGATGATGAGGGGGAGCGTATGGACCAGGGAGCCCTGGAAGATATCTGGATGAAAGCCGGTGAAATGGGTGAGTGTACTCTCGTTATTTCATCTACCTCGATGCATTGTTAACGGATCCATTGTTATCCTGCTTCTACCGTATATTTTGTCCCACCAATCGTCCCATAGAACCAAATCTAGTTTTCCCTCACAGATGGTTTTACGGCGTGTATACTTGCGTGGCTAAACGATGAATAGAGGTTTTGCTGTATTACTCCATTCAACTAGAAAAATATCGTAAATACTAGCATTACGTAGACCGTATGAAACGTTTCAATTCTATGCAATCACCAACTTCGAATCGAACTCGTGAGATTGAGCAAGCGACGTATTTCTGTTTGCGTTTGTAGAGAATGTTTTTAATTTTACTTCGGAAAGAGGGTGTTTATTCAATTATCAGTTGTCCGAACACATTGTATTTATTTTTTTAAAGACCATATTACCAATAATAAAAATGTCTTAATTAAGCTAATTTTAATTGGAGTACAAAAATACCATTGGTAACCAAGGGTAATAAGACTAACAACAAGTTAATCCACTAATTATCGCTTCATCAACAAATTTTACGAATTTACCATTCGTAAAACGGGACCTAAATGCAATGAAAAGATTCTAAACAATTTTTTACGTATTTCTAAAATACATGGGCCTACAAAATCGTTTCGAGTCATCATAAAAATTGACACAAATATTTTGTGCAGTTCTCTATTGTCTGTTTTTTCCTTTTCTTCATTTTCATTTTTGCCGAAAATTGAATTTCACTCTGTCAATCCTTTCATATTCCTGCCCTTTTTTCTTCCAGATATTACCCAGATTACTCCTGTAATCCCTCACTCACACGTCAAGACGACATCCTCGCGTCGAGACTTCTATCCTGACATCATTCCTGAAGCAATCTCGTAACCTCGAGTCTACGATTGCATCGGCTTGATCTCCATTATTATTTTGTTACCGTCATCGATCCTCGTCGCAGCAAATCTGCAACCCTACCGAAGTTATTCCCGTATCAATCCTGTAATCCTGTATCCTCGCGATATCTGGATGAAGCCAACAGTGACGTCAATCCTGGATTCCAGGAAGATGCATTGTCGTGTACATTTTCCACGTCCGATCCCCGCATGAAGAAAGTGTTTAACCTAGTACCCTAGTAACGGTATTAGTTACGACGTTCATACTTACGTGTAAATACGTAATCCTGTTTCAATATTTACCGGTTTATTTGTCCGTTCCAGTGCTCAATTATCTTAATTGGTTTTTTAGTTTGTAAGTTAATTTTAGTTTCGAAAATGTTGAAAGTGTTAGTGTATGTTTCAAGCTGGATAACTGGATTTTTAGTTCAGTTTGTGAATACCATCATTGTATTGTAAATTCAGCTTAATATTAAAATAATCTATCAATTAAAAAAATTAAAAAAGGTCTTTCGATCATTCCTCCATATGTAGAAATTCTTCTTAGCTAACATCATAATCGTGTATGCTTTAAAAATATATCACTGCTAGAGTGCTAGGACGTATTGAATTGTACGTCTAACATGAAGACCGGAATATCTCGGCAGGAATAATTATTGCAAGATTCAGTTTGTCTTGTTCTTTGGTGGGATCGGATTTATTGCGAAGAGTAGCTAGCTTCATCTTTATTAGCTGTAGATATGCGTAGATACCGTAATAGATAATAGTTGTGTTCTTACGTTTCACTCTACATGAATCGGAAACTTTTAACGAAATGTTGATCTGTCGAGGCGTTATAGTACTGATAGAAAAAATTAGACGTGTATTCTCTATTTGATTGAGCTTACTGTTCTGTTCTAATTGCCAAAAAATAAAGGACTTTTGATCGTTTCTGCATTTGTATAAATTCACTGGAAGAGGATAGAATGAACATTTATACATAGAAGAAGAATGGCATGCCAGGAATTTATAGTCAAAACTTATTGAACAATAATTACACTGGCAAACGTTGAAAATATAGATAAATAATAACGAACAACGATATTTCGTTCGTATTTCGACCGTTGGCCACGAAGACGGGGATACCAAATTATCATAGACTTTATTTATTTTTTATGTATACAACGTTCACGTGTTAACTTGTAAGTCAATATAAATGGCCGGAAAAGAACTCTACCGGTAACGCATTACAACCTATTTGTATAAAGATTTATAAACCCATTTATTTACCCCAAACAACCAAGACACTAATTTGGAAACTGAACTTATGTCGGGCATGAGTTCGAGTCTCGCATAAAGTACGGTTATTGTAAATTTCATTCATCCATCGCCTGGTCATTCGTACCCCCAAATAGCCTAGCTGTTGGTGGGTTCGTTGAGTAAACTTTAAACATCGTCAGCGTCAACACAAGGGAGCGTATTCCTGTAAGCTGTGACTTTTGTAAGTGAAATATTAGTAAAATAAAATATCTGTTACAAATAGTATTTAGAGCTGGTTGTATCAACTGATGTTTGAATATTTAGATGAGCGTAGCAAAGGCTTCCATTCCACTTTTTTTTTTTTTTCGTATTTTGTACACGGCATACAGGTTGGACAAAGTAACCAATCAACTTACTGAAGATTGGTGTTATACCAGATTAGATCCGTATAGATCCATGTATGATTTTTTCCGTCACGTCCATTGCTGTGTTTTTTGTTTTCAATATTATATTCAGACACATAATTAAAGCAGGTCCTGTAAATGGATTATTACCTCATGGAATTATCGTGCACAATGATCACTAAGTGAATAGAGAAAATTAAGAAATGATAATAATTATAACACTCTATAAAGTAGGAAAATACTGGCACATGCAGCGCAGTGGTTAACGCGCTCGCTTCATGTGATCCGGGAGGCGAGGGGAATTTCGAACCCAGTTCGATCCCCGCCGCCGACCATCTTTACATAGATTTTTCATGGTTTCCTTCTGGGCCATGACTGCTTCCTTCGCACTATCCTTCCCATTACCCAAGAACCTTCATCTCGTCATCCCATCATCTCATTAATCATCCATCCGACGTCAATAGACCTTCACTCTCATTACAGTGCGTCGTTAAACACAATATAAAAAAAAGGAAAATATAACCCAGTAGAAGAAAGAAATCTATAGTTTGTACTCTGTATTTTTCAACGGTTTCCCCTCGTCCCTGATTAGTAGTTTCATATCACTACTTTGGCATCCCACTTATCCTACATACATACTACCTACTTACGCTACTTAACCTAGTTTCACATGCTCTATACTGTCGTTGTTACACTACCAAGGCTAATAACCCCGTTCATACCGGAAATATTACTCACGATGAACGACTTAATCTCGATTACCCTGCAGTGTGAACGCAACTCCATTAACGTTAACAGTGATCAACGTCTTAATCTCGTTCAGCGAACCGTGTTAGCGCGTTAACGCCATTAGTTGTGAGCACTTTACCCACAATTCCATGCGGACATTTAACCGCAATCAGCTTGATCGAGATCAACTTTTTGGTGTGAACATAGTATTAGCCTTGGTAGTGTAACAACGACAGTATGGAGCCCTACTGGATGATCTCAAGTGATGTTCGTAACTTGTTTAACGTTCAATCCTCGACATTTTCAGACGACGACGAGCTCACTCCCGATGAGGACGAAGACGAGCAAACCGTGAAGAAGCGCAAGAACAAAGAACAGGCGAAGCGAAGGAAGAAGATGAAATTGGAACGCGAAGATCCCGACTATTCGGAAATATACGGGGAAGATTTCGCAAACACGAGTAAAATCAACATCCACCCGATACGGTACGACCTGGATGCGCTGGCGAGAAACAAAAGGAAGAAATTACAAGACGATCACCAAAAACATCAGCTGGAGTTCAAGAAACAAATTGTCAGGTTCGATTTGAATGCGCGTTCTATGAATGCCAATGTGATTCCTAAACTTGAAAAGGCGTTGGCCGAAACAGTGACGAGTTTCAATGAAATGTTGCCAGTAAAAAATGAGATTGGGTCGCCTGCCGCGGGTGCGTCGAACGCGACGTCGAAACCGATGGAAAACGCCGCACGACAACGTAATAACGAAGTCATTATGCGACTCCAACAAAGTCTCTACAATTCGAAACCGCCTGCGAAATTTGGCGACGTCAAACAGACGCAGTACAATGACGAATTCCTGAAGTTCATGAACCAGATTAAAGAAGAGAAAATTAGCGATGTAGATACGAGTATCGCGGACGGATCGAGCGGCACGAAGATCGCGGATCCGGGACCTTTGTCCGACAACGGCAGAGACGTCATGCCCACGATCGCCGGGTTCACGTTCATGCCGCATCTAGGACCCGGATTTCATCCGAGTTACAATAAACCGAATAAGTATAAACAATTGCCCGTGACCAAAGTCAGTGGAATGCCGAACAAAGCCAATAAAATCACGAAACTTGTACCGATTCATGCGCGGAATAATAACCAAGTCGTTTATCAGCAGAAAGCCGACGAAAAGTTACCCGTCGCCGTAAAACAGGAACTGGAGCCGGGCGAGATTCCGCGTAGAGTCGCGCCGAACAGCGGAGTTATCCCGCAGTACCGCAGTAAAACGGGTCAGAACTTGATGCGTGTTCGTGGCGTGATGGTGCCTCAGAACGTTCGACGAGCTGCTATGTCGGCGGGTGAACCACCGCCGGTGACGATAACCCGTGTGCCGATGACGACGACGCATAACGATAAGCTCGATGCGGCCAACATATTGCTAGATTTGAATAACGTCAACTGCCAATCGATTGTAATTAAAAAAGAGCCTCTCAATCAGGTTGATATAACGTCCAATTCTGGAACTAATTCTGCGTTGAATAATATTCTCTCAAATTGTCAGCGCAATCCGGCAATAACTCTAAATCCAATCAGGTCAACTCCGTCACAAGCGGAGATATTGCAGTTGCAGGCGAATCGTTTGGTCAAGATCCGACCCTCCCAAGCCACCTCCAGCCCCGGCCAGATGGTTCCGGTATTGGACGATAGCGTGGTTGTGTCCAAGGTCCTCGATAACAAAAGTAAAGCTTCTCAGTCCGCCAATCTGGTGTTTAAAAAAGGTGCCGATAACGAATATTATTACACCGATCCGAGTACCAACGAAACGAAGAAGCTGATGGTTCGAGACAATGGTGACGCCAGGCCGTCTTCGGTTCAGAAGACTCTCGCCCCGAAAGTGCTTACTACCGAGAAAGGACTCAAGTTGGAAACCTCGGGAATACTGCAAGCTGTCGGTGCCAACGCGGCTCGTAATCCCAAACCTGTTGTTGCAATCGACGGGACGAAACTAGTTGTAATCGATGGCAAATATTATCACATCGATCCGAATACGAATGAAGTGAGGACGCTGACCCCCGTCACATTAGGAAAAACAGTAAATCGTAGACGTCCGGTGATAAAAAAGAGTATCGTATCGGCAACGCTCACCTTGGATGAAATCGAGATGGAAAAGTTGAGAATGAAGCAATCTGACATTACGAACCTGGCAGTCAATCCGAATACTAATATTGCGTGTGATGTTGGTAACAAAGTCGGTAGTATAAGCACAGAAAAGCCGAAACAACCCTTGACTCTATCGCCGCCCGCTACAAGCCAAGTCGGCAGTCGGCCGATCACGCCTCCGGATAGCAGAATGCCCGTCCAACCGCCAGTGAATCAAACGACGAGTCGACCTTCAGATGGAGCCACCAGTTCGGCAACAGCAAACGTACCTGCGCCTCCAAAATCTTTACAAAATTTCACGACACCCACCTCGGAGGAAGATAGAAAGAATTATAAAATCGCCGTATCTCAGCTCCACAAAATCACGCTGATCCAAATTGAGAAACGGATACAGGAAGGTCGGAGTCTCGACGACGAGCAATTGCAGTTTTTGGAACAGAACGGCATCGTGTTTCACGACAATTTCCCGCAGGTGAGAAGCCCAAAGCGCCCGATGAGCCTAGATTGTCTGATGGCCGTCATCGACAACGTAGCGAGGAATAGCGTCGACGAACCGGACGGCAGCGTCGCCGAGACTGTCGACAGTGGGAGTGTTCCCGTTCAAGAGGTCAACGTGCCAGTTGCGAACGCCACGGACCCTCGAACCCCACCGTTATTATCACCGGATCAAAATGCAGCCACTAGTCACACGTCGGTAAATATCAACGACCTGCCATCACCGACGAGCGTAAACGTTACGAACGAGAACGCTAAAATCCCGGCCAGTCGTAAGAAAGCAACGCCACGGAAGAAGAAAGTCGTCGAGACGGCTCCAGCGGCAGACGGACTTGCCATCACCGTACCGAAACTCGTGCTGAGAACGAAGAAGATTTATCCGCGACGAAAGAAAACCGTCGAAACATCGTCGCCGCTCGAGTGCAGCTCGGCGGAAACGAACGCTGTCGCTACCGAGCACGTGGTCTCGATCAAGACCGAGCCGGACGCTACCGTAACGGTGAAGAAGAAACCGGCGAGACCGAGACAGAGAAAACCGTCGAAGGCGGCGCTTGCGAAACTCCAGCTGAAAGCGAACGAAACGTTGAACGGGCTGGATCAGAACGTCGCAACCGCTGCGTCACCCGAGACCAGTCAGCCACAGGTGATGTCGGCCACCGAACTACTCGCACTGTTGGGCGAGCAGGCCAACAAAGCGTCTACGTCCAAAACGAAAAGTCGAGTGAGGAAGAAACCGCCGAGGAAGACGAAAACAAACGTTGAAGCAGATAGTGCGTTGAGTATCGATATACTGCTGCCGTCGCAGATCAAATCCGAACCGGGAACCAGTAACGATATATCATTGACCAGCCTATTAGCTCAGAATTCTACGAACCTTACTGCGTCGCCGAAAACCCCTGTCACACCGAATCGTAGATGCAAAACAAAAACCCGTTCGGTGGATACGTTGGACACGTGCGTGGAGGACTTTTACCGGCCGGAGGACGCCCTCGGTGACTCCCTGACGTTGCACGGCCAAGACGACGATTACGTCGAGATACCGTGCCGTCAGAAGAAGGTGCAAGACAGTGCGATAGACAATTCCCCGCGACTCCTCCCACTCGTGTGTCCGTTGCCAGGCGTCGAAGCTATGCTCGGTAACGTTCTGTCGAGAACCAAGACTGAAGACGAGGCGGTCAGCGCGCGGGCCGAGTCCCCGACCAAGACTGAGTGCGACGCGGGTGCGGGGTCGACGACCTGTGTGGCCACGGTGTTGCCCAAGATGGCGGCGGAGGCGGACTCGCCGCTGCGACGGCTGTCGAACACTTCGGACGAGTCTACGACGGGCAGCGGCGGCGCCAAGGACTTCCGAGGCTTCTCGGCGCAGAAAACTTGTGAGTTGAAAATGATTTCGTTGTTTATTTGTCTGTTGAGATCGATTTGACATTTTCCCGAGATACTGGTACGTGGTGAAGGCTTGTGTATACATGGGCGTTGGTTTGTTTCAAATTGTTTTTTTTTTTTTTTTTTTAATGCTGCTTAACGACCCCACCAACAGCTAGGTTATACGGGGGTACGAATGAGCGGGTGATAATGAAACGATGAAGTGATGATGGGTGAAAGGACGTTTACAAAAACCCATGCCTTATGCGGGACTCGAACCCACACCCAACAGTGACTTCAGTTACTACCGCTAGCGATAATTGACTTAGCCACCGGGGCGGCATTCAAATTGTTTTTTTTAATATGTGCAATTCTGTAGAATACACAGGTCTGTCAATCTAGAAGATTAAATACATTTACTCGAATACCAATGTCATTAATAATAATAATATTTTGATAATAATAATAATAATGGTTTTATATCGACAGATTGATCAGTACATTGTGATACTGTTGTCGTCAATAATACCTATTAATAGACGTATATATACTGTAAGAGTGAGATTTGTCACTCAGAACATGCATATTTTATACGTGTTTTATACATATTTTATAAAACTTAACGGCAGGACTAGCTGTATCGACTTTTCAAACACAAGGATCATGAAACATGTTTACATCAACTCTATCAAGGTCATTTTAAGTTCATCTCAGTCTCTCAATTCGGTACATAAATGTTGAGACTTTGACTAAGACTGTATTATTGGTATTATTTTACATTTATTATGCACAAATATGCACAAATTATGTACAAATTTACTATACAAAATTTGAAGGATAGAATGTTTCAAACAAATTGGAAATAGGTATATTAACAAATATGAGTCATTAATTGATTGATTAGCAGTCATCTACTGACAATTAAGTCAAACAGATCTCCAAAGCTAACTCTTCCACTATTCCGGGTTCTTCCTGCTCTTCTCACGTTTTACCGATCAGTTCCAGGAACGATGGAGGAGCTCCTCATGCGGATCGGACTAGGCACGGGCGTTGAACGGTTGTTCAACTCGTTTGTCAGCAAGAACAAACCTTACTGCTGTTTATGCGCTGCGTTCGCTGTCTACAAGGTAGGAACAAAGTTCTTGTTGACAGTGCCTAGGACAGTAGCTATCTACGATGGTTACACAACTGAGCTCTACGTTGTTCAGAACCTATGAAACCGATTGCATAAGCCACCGAGATCAATCGATTATTCTCATATCCGGTTGTTCTGTTTGTGTTTAGCCGTGCAACAAACAAACGATGATCGCTGATTGGGCATCGTCGTTTGCGAGCTGCAAGCCAGACGCCAGCCCCGTGCTTCTCGCCCCGCACTGCTTCAAGACCAGCCCCGAAACCACGGTAACCAATCGTCACGTTGGACCACTAGTGATGGGCGTGGCTCATCAGTAGAGATAGGATAGTTACGCAGAATAAAACCTCAAAACATGCAAAAACAAATGAAAAACTTATGCAAAACATGCAAAATCCGTAAAAAAAAAATAGTTGAAAACAGGATTAGCTGAAGAAAAAACACAAATTTTTATATTTTTATCAATATTTGGTTTCATCAACTTTATCAACAAAAGTAGGCCTAAATGTTTACTTGAACCTAGATGTGTATTACAAAAATCATTTCGATATTTTGAATCTCGAATATTCTTTTCTTTCAACAAGTTATCGATTTTCTTCCTGTTGAATTTTTTCAATGTCAGTAATATCGTTGTTTTGTACATATAATTTAAAAAAAAAACGAGAGAATATTCAGGAAATTTGGCAAAAAAGCCCAAATATGCAGAAACATGCACACAAAAAACAAACTATAAACCAGTACTAACTGCATGGGGTCAATCCTGCTGGCATAGTCTCACGTTGTTGTTGTTATTGTTGTACAGGCAGCGGAGGCCAGTACCAACTCGATGGAGTCGATATTGTTGACTTGCGAGGTGTGCGACGTCTGCACGCACGCCGGGTGTTACGGCGTCACGATGCTGCCCGCGTTCAAGGCCAACTGGCGCTGCGACAAGTGCCGGGTCGGCGTCATGCAGGCGGTAAGTCGGCGCTCGTTTGTATAGATAGCCAACCAACTTCGTTAACAAATACCCGCAAAATGACGTTTACGTTTGCTCAGTTGTCTGAAACAGTTTCTTATATGAAGTAAAACGCAGATAGAGAGGTTAAATTGTGCATTATTTAAATTGTGAAGTAATTCATGAAAATAATTCACACAAATTTGATGTAGGCCTAATCAAATTTGTGTGAGAAATCCACATGACACAAACAAATAAGTATTCACATTTCATTAAATTGCATTATTAGTTAATATCCTTTGTCATAAGCACGATGTAGTGATACCAACTTACTTCAACATAATATAAAGAAGGTGTGCCGACTCAGGCTTCCAATTGGAGCATTTCCGCCGTCATAGAGGGCACATTTGCCTGTAGCGCAACTATCGCTTTTATATCGAACTATATTGAACAACAACGCTCAACAATGTTATACACGGCTCAGTAGAATTATTACGTTATAGGTAGCATTTGTTTTTCACAAAAATGATAGATTTTATAAGTTCAATAATGTCACCGGCACCGTAGCTACTTTTATCTACATCTACTTCACAAGAGAGTCCGCTAGGGTAAATGAGGGATTTGGGCTCTGATCTGAGGGCAAGCAAACAATAATGCCTGCCTTGTTATTAGTATGGGAGTCGGCACACCTTCTTTATATTATGATGAAGTAAGTTGGTATCACTACATCGTGTCTAAAATATCCCTTTTTCAACAATCCAAAACTTTTCTTCTTTTCCAAAACCAAACTCCTTGCCATCTGGAATGGCCAATCTCAATCTGAGTCAATAGATTGGGACATTTCCCCAAACTTTTGTTTCATATAATTGGTTTTCCTAATCCGGCAATTAGAAAAACAAATTTTTAGACAGTATACGCCTGATAATTAAGCGATATGAGACTACACCATCTTGAAGGTATGGAAAATATCTATGTTTCCTCGTTTTTTAATTGAGATATTTCATATCGTTCAAAAGTTATCACCAAAAAACTGAAATTCCACTAAATCGACTCTCGTGGACTCTTAATCGTACATTTTTAACCGTAAACTAACGTATCTCTTTTGGTCGCGCGCAGAACTGCGTGTTGTGCAACCTGCGCGGCGGCACGCTGAAGCGGACGACGGATGTCAACGGCTGGGCGCACGTCATCTGCGCCATGCTGCTGCCTGGTGTCACGTTCAGGAACCTCGCCGCCAAGGAGCCCGTCAACATCACCACCGTCAACAAGGATAACCTACGCCAAGTGAGACAACTTACATTACGGTTCCGTGATTGATAATAATGATAATAATATACTTTATGATCTGAGACTACATGATGCGGCATGATAAACGTGATACCAAAGTTACAATATTTAATATTTCAATTAAAAGATACTTATACACTTGGATATTTGTCAGTAGTGTAAAATGCATTCTTCAAGAGGAATGTCTTGACTCTTGACTTGAATAAATTAACATTTGAGATCAACGATGTCCTTGGTAAGTTATTATATAAAAATAGACATAAAATATTTGGATTGATTCGGGTGATATGTGTATCCACGCGAGTGGTTGTCGAACAAATTAATAGTTGGAAAAACTAATAATTTAATAATCTCACTAGCGATAACAATTTTGAAGGAAGTTATCGGCCGCCCTCGTTAGCTCAGGCAGCTGAGGCACGCTTCAGACACTGAAACACCGCTGGGCGTGAGTTCAAATCCCGCATAAGGCATGGGTTTTTGTGTAAGTTATTATATAAAATAGACATAGAATATTCGGATTGATTCAGATGAGATGTGTATTCACGCGAGTGGTTGTCGACCAAATTAATAGTTGGAAAAACTGATAATTTAATTATCTCGCTAGCGATAACAATTTTGAAGGAAGTTATCGGCCGCCCTTGTTAGCTCAGTCAGCTGAGGCACGCTTCAGACACTGAAGTCACCGCTGGGCGTGGGTTCGAATCCCGCATAAGGCATGGGTTTTTGTGAACATCCTATCACTTATCACTTCACAGTTTACTTGATTAATTTTTATATGTGACACATTCTATAACATTGTGTATTGTTCTTTGTATAAAAACTATCATTATAATTTTCTGCGTTTTCAGAAGTGCCACTACTGCGGCTTGACGTACGGCGCGTCGATCCAGTGCTGCCAACCGTCGTGCGGGGCTTGGTTTCACGCGTCGTGCGGTGTCGCGTCGGGCGTCCAGCTGGACGTGCGGTTCGATTCGGGCACCGCACAGTTCTACGCGTACTGCGACGCTCACGCCCAGCGACCGGACGAGGTAATTACACCGCACGTTTTGTCCGACGCTTTGCGTTGCCACGTCTACTAGACGCACTATGTAGCGAGACTTGATGGACTTGACTTCATTCAGTTTCAGTTTTGTTAGCGTTTTTCATAAATATTATATGTCCAGTGAAGCCTCTATCCATCGTTTTTCAAGGGACCTGAAAAATAAAACCATCCATGCAGGAAAACGATCCATCCAGGAAAATGTAACACTGATTATATGGGAGTGGGATGAGAAAAAATGAATGATAGAACCAGGAAAACGATGGATCTGGTAACAGTGCATAGAGGTTTCACTGTAAATGGCTTGGTGTGTATAGGAAAATAGCCTGAGGCTTGATATATGAATTGTGTGAAAGGGAAAGAGAGAACAGCAGCTTACCGAGGTTCACAAGTAGATAGGCCTACTTGTGGTGGTGTTGCAGCCGTTGGTAGAACACAGAGATGAAAAACACACGATATTTTGACATTTCGGCTGTTGCCTTGGTTACAGTAAAGTAGGTAATCTCTTATCTCTGTGTTCTATCAACGGCTCTCCACCATAAGTAGTCCTATCTACTTGTGAACCTCGGTCAGCTGCTGTTCTCTCTTTCCCCTTCACCCAATTCATATATAATATTAGATACCGGTACCTGTATATATTTTTTTTTTTCGTGAAGAATTTTGTAGCAAACTACTCTAGAAAAAAGCTGTCAGTAATTCACTAGCTCAACAACAACAGAATCATTGCTTAAAGGTGACTGCAAAAAAAGAAAAGTACATAGAGTGAAAATATATCCAAATTTTGACTTATGGTAATTCGCAAATCATTTATTCGTGGGTACCACAAGTTTAATTGTAACCTGAAATATTCATTTCCTCATAAATTAAAAGAAGTAGATTATTGTCTCATAAATGCTATGTAGGCTATTAATATTAGGTCTACTTATTCATAGATATGTCATTTTTAGTTGGGCGTATGTATTATTATAGTAAACCTAAATTAAAAATATACAAAGGTAGATATTCCATATGTTAATTATTTTGTTATCATTAGTATGCTAGTAGCTTTGATTTCATTAGGCAAGTGCTTTTAAATGTGATGAATTTCATTTGGCTTTTTGAATATAGGCGTAATACTTTATTGTCGTAGTGGGATGTTTGTTTTGCCAGCCAAAATATTGTGTATTATAGCCCACTATTGCCTCTAGTCTAGCTTCAGTCAGCCAAGGCTCTGCTTTACGACCCTAAACCCAAGTTGGGCGTGGGTTTGAGTCCCATATAAACCACTTGTCTTGATGTAAATATTGTTCGTCTATAGCTCATTCGCATCCCCAAATCACCTAGCTGTTGGCTGTTTCGGCTGAACGATGTAGGACCCTTACCGCGACAACTACTTGAAACAACGGAATAAGGACTTTGATTGGTTGATGTTTATACTAAACAAGCTGTTTACGTAGCAAAAGCCAACCCCGTGGCTCAGTCAAGTATTGCTAGCGGTAGAAACTGAAGTCACCGTTGGGCGTGGGTTTTGTTTACGTCTTTTCACCTATCATCACTTCATCGTATCATTCATACCCTCGTTAAATATAGCTGTTGGTGGGGTCGTTGAGTGGCATTAAAGTAAAATACATCGTAACATGTTCAATCATTACTCAATAGTCATTACGTATTTACATTATTGTTATTACTAAAGTAAAAACATCTCTGCTTATGAAGTGAGCATAATTAATTACATAAAGAATTATTACTGTCCAAGAGACAGTGACTTGATATACAGGGAACCCTTTTACCCGATTCACACCATGATCAATAACTGCAGTTAAGCCTCTAACTGCAGTTAACAACGTTATGTGAACATACGCAGTTAGCACCAACTGACACCAAGCCGTAACTTTGTTCTGTAAACGCAGTTTACAGAACCGAGAACCGAGATCAAAATCCTCCGCCTTCTCGAAAAAAGTTTTTCGCATCGTCACATTGTTGGTTCAAAGCAAGGCCTTCTATATATTTACATCATGTAAATCATATAAATTGCCTTGTTTAACCTTTTAACTGCTACACACGCGTATACGCGTTTTAGCCCGCCGTGCCCACCGTGCTATGCACGCGTATACGCGTTTTGAATACCGCGCTTCACTATTTATTTTCTACTGGCCGGCAAACTTCAGTTATCGACCTGATTTTTTTTTGTGATTTGCGCGATCTATTGACAGAACATATGTACTGCTTGAGAACAACGTCGACTTTCGATATCCCATAAGTAGTAGCGTTTGTTCAGACGAAAGTTTTTTCAACGACTCAAACGTCAAACTATGCTTCCAAGTCGAGTGAAAATGGCTAATGTTGGCGGGCTGGCTTGGCGAAATAATGTGCTTTCTCCAACCGATATTGAGGAACTCATCATTTTTGTGATACCGTCAAAAAATTATGGGAAAATGATCATAAATGTAGTAACTGGAACTATTTGTACAAACTATTGTATTTTCGGAAAAAAACTCAGCACAGGGGGTACAGCTGGTGTCAGAAAACTCAGCAGTTAAAAGGTTAAAGACCGTTTGGGATATCGATAGAAAATCTGTAAATGAAAATATGAAAATTAAGAGTAAATCAAACAGAAAGGCAGCAGTGCATGACGTCACCAACAATCCTTTCGTCGCTATCAGTGTGAATACCTTACTTCAATTAGAACGGTGTCACCCATGATGCTTCGCGCCCAGGTAACTGCAGTCAGCCTAACAGTAGTTAGTGATCGTAGTGTGAACGAGGTATTATGTATCATTTTCCAAGGGACCAGGAAAAATGAACCATCCAGGAAAATCTAACATTGGTCACTCATACGGAATTAGGGTAGGACAAAATTAATGCTGAAACCAGGAAAACGATGCATCGAGGTTTCACGGTATTGTATTACAATAGAACTCGATCGTTTGGTAAACATCAGCCGATCAAAGTCTTTTTTGGCGCTACCAAGGTGTAGGACGTTATTATAAGTAGTTGTCGCGATGAGAGTTCAGCTTTCTCTTTCTCCCTTCCTCTCGCTATCATTGTGTTTCGTTTAGCTAGCTTTCCTTTTCTTGTCAACTTCTAATATTGTTTTTCTCATTAATATTCAACTGTCGAAGCCTGTGTTGTCGTAGCGAAATATGTTGAACACTATTGTTTGTTACTAACCTCTCATATCGCTAGCCTTAAGAGTCCATGGGAGTCGATTTAGCGGAATATCAGTCTTTTGGTGATAGCTTTTAAACATTATGAGATATTTAAATTCCTATAAAGAGGAAGCACAGATATTTTCAATACCTTCAAGATGGTGTAAGTAATAACTATTAGTTCCATATAGCATAATTGTTAGGCGTATATGGCTAAAAACACATTTTTTAAGTGTATATGCATGACAATTATGCAAAATCAGATTAATAGTTATTACTTACACCGTCTTGAGGATATTGAAAACATCTGTGTTTGCTCTTATTAGAATTTTGATATCTCGTACCGTTCAAAAGTTCTCAGCGAAAAACTGATATTCCACTAAATCGACTCCCATGGACTCCTAACTGTGGCAGTTAAAGTTTACTTAGCAGTTGTTTAAGCGTTGATAAATGTACTTGAATGATCCTCCCATTGAAATGTATTTTGTTGTAGTTTGCAGTTCTGGCCCACAGAGATCCTAATTGCTTTGTATTAACTCTTCACTGCTTTATGTGCTCTTCCTTCCTTATAATTAGTTTAATAAGTTTTCCCTAACAGTTGTCATTTATTATAGTTCAAGTAGAATCATTTTGTTGTCATAATTATCATAAATAAATAATTATATCAATCAGAAATTCTTAATATCAAATTATTGTTATTAAAATCAATTCTCAATGATCTTGTTCAAGTCAGGAGTATCCAACTATGTAGCTGTAATTATTTTTGTTTTGTTGGTATTTATTTCATTTTTCGTTTGGTTTTTTGTTTGGCAGTTGTCGCTACTGATTTTAATTCTCACGGCTCTTTGTTGATACAAACAAACAAACAGATAATGAAATGAAATTGAAACATGGATGTTTTTTCTTTTCCATGCAATAGATCGGCCGCCCTAACACATACAGTGAGTCGAGCTCTGTGTTAGCATGTAAGTTTTATTTTCTCAGACGATTCTCGTTGTTTGATTACTTTAGAATACTGTTTAGAATGCTTACGAGACGATTTTGTCGATAATAATCCTGAATGGATCAAACATTGACTCGGAAGGCAAATTAAATTATACTTCCAAGCGGCAGTGTGAAGGAAAATCGTAAACAGATATTATTCTGAATACCATATTCAAACTTCAATTATTTTATACAGTTTTTTTTTATTAGGTCTATACTTTTATTCATACATTCATAATTTATAGTAGGCCCTAGTCATAATGTTATTAAAGGTTTAATTCGATACAAAATGTTCTTAAGAGCCCGATCTTGGACGAATTTACAGGGTGCACTTTGGCAACATATATCTCAAGAACTGCAAACACCACGGACTTGCGGTCAATTGTAATCAATGAGTACCCTCACAATTAGATATGTCATGTTGAATTTTGGGAAATAATTCCATGATAGAGCAACAATTGAATCGAAATGTGTCTTAACGAGTGATAGTAGAAAACAATTACAAAGGCACATCTTTAAGTTCAACTTTGCTTATCAATATTTGGAATCCTGATTTGCCTGTAGTTACACAGTCTTCCAATTTTCCTTGGCCAAAATGTGTGATGTAACTAGATTTTGTCAAAATTAAATTATGGAAAACTCCTCCTAGTGGTGGTTACTGGAACTCTTTGAATGTCATCCTCTTTCCACTTTACAACACGGGTAGGAAGTATAGCCTAACTATGAATGCAGTCACCCTAAATATACGCATTTCGAAGAAAAATATTCTCAGCTAAGAGCTAAGATTTCGTATAATCCTCAATTTTTTAAGAACCAATTTTGCTCATGTTTAATAGCTGCACATTGAAGTGCATAAATGTTCACAAAATTCTGTCTAAATTATATTTTTTCTATTTTTATTTATAAATCTAATTTTATCCTCCAGTACAGAACTATTTTATATTTTTGTAATCAATCGGGGAAAAGAGTCGTGCATGCATAGAGAGTTGTTCAATGGCCATATAGACGCAAAAGAAATTCTATCATCTATCCATCATTATGGAAGATCACTGATAATAGTATAGGCCCAATCAAAAATGTTTATTAAATTTAAATACTGGATAACATGAATACTGAACTCTACAAAAAATATTTTTGGAAGTATAGTTATACAACCCCTATATAAGCCTCGAGTTTTTGTCAGCGCAGCTTCAAATGATCTAACTTCTGGGATTGTTCAATAAACAAACAAATATATTTGTTCTAATGTAGTATTTTGTTCAATAAACAACAATCAATCAAACAACTATCAAATGAATAAATTATTGGCAAAATTATTTGAATACTCTTTTCTCTTCATTAGTTTTAATAATGGAAATCACATTGCAGACGTGTAAATGAAATACCTCATAAGGCCTTTTTATATCTCATGAACTTGACAATAAATTATTGCCAATGTGATTATTTATTCAATATTGCACTACATGAAACAATCTTGTCGTTTTTTATTCTTAACCTAGACATTCTATTTATATATTTTCTTTTCTATTTGCTTTTTTCTTCGTTTAGAACTGTTATTATACACATATGATTTCTCTATTATATCCCCCCTTATTTCTGCACTTGTATGTGTTCTCTTTATTTTACTAATCATTTTAATCCACTTTTTATTCAGTCTCTTATCTGTGCTCGATTCTTACTTTGGTCCCGAGATTCCTCGTAGACGTATATCTGACATTGGTGCTGGATTTGTATCGTACTCACTGAAGCTCGATAATCCTTCTTGAGCATGCCCTTTCACTCTTTTAGTAGTATTTGTTTTTCTAACTCGTATATTCAACTGATAGATTTTGTGCTTACCTTATTGTGTGGTTTTTCTGTCCATGAATATATTTATAGTGTGAATAACAAGGAATAATGTGAATTCAAATTTAGAATGCGAGACAGTTTAATGTGTGTTCACTGCCTTCTTGAGCTATGTTTTGTCAAGTTTACTATAAAGTGAAAACCAACAGAAGGCTTTTTAGATTACTGTTATTTCTCTGTAGTAACCTATATTACGTGACTTGCATATAGTTTCACTATGTAGCCTACAGTCAGTCAACAATTACAGAACATTGTATTTATATAGTAGCGACATTATTAGAAAGTAGGGCTTGATTTAAAGAATATATTTTTGTGATGGACGATTTATAGAGTAGGCCGTTTGTGGCCTGTAATGTAACTTGTGTTTCATTTATAGGAAATCTCATGATACAGGTCATTTTGTGCAATCTTTTTTGTAGTATTTTAACACAATTAGGCCCATACTTATTCAGTCTAGGTATTGGCCTTGAATACAATTTTTATTTAACCACTTCTGTCCCATAAATATATATCTAAAAGAATTCAATCAAACATGTTTTTAATACAGTGAAACCTCTATCCATCGTTTTTCAAGGGACCAGGAAAATAAAACCATCCATGCAGGAAAACGATCCATCCAGGAAAATTTAACATTGATTGTATGGGAGTGGGGTGAGAAATAATTAATGAATAATGATACAAGCAGGATGGATCCAGGAACGATGCATAGACATTTCACTGTACTAGGTACCTGTCAGTTTGAGAATTATATTTCCAACTTGATTCTGAACGTGTAAGATTCTTATGTAGAATTGATCGAGTCTTCCCGAATATTTTTGTGCGAGCGTTTCCATGACGATGTGCATTGTGTTTAGCCGAGCCGGGTGCGCGTCGGGCAGCGGGTGTACGTGCAGCACCACAACGGGCGCTACTGCCCGGGGACGGTGGCCAAGGTCGTAGAGAAGACGTTCTACATCGTGCAGTTTGAAGACGGCTCCGTGTCCGACCACCTGTATCCCGAGCACGTCAAGGTCGGTACCAAGGTCGTAGAAGGGCGGTCACGCGTGGGGTGTACAGTGAATATTACGTAATGAGACGAGAAGGCGACTGAACCGTCATTCAAGAGGCCTGGGCTGAATTCCCGACGTGGTCGACCATCCTGACGGGGGGTTTTCGTGATTTCCCTCTGTCGTTCAGGTCAATACTGGGATGGTTCCTTAACAATAGTAAGAAAGTCAACTGAGTGACTACTGAAATTGAGTCGGGCTCACCGGCACATGCAGCGCAGTGATTAATACGCTCGCTTCGTATGATCCGGGAGGCGAGGAGAATTTCGAACCCAGTTCGATCCCCGCTGCCGACCATCTTTACAAGGGTTTTTCATGGTTTCCCTCTGTAGTCTAGGCTAATGCCGGGATGGTTCCTACAATAAGTCGGCCATGACCGCTTCCTTCCCACCATCCTTCCCATACCCAAGAACCTTCATCTCATCATCCCATCACCTCATTAATTATCCATCCTACACCATTAGATCTGCGCTATCATAACGGTGCGTCGTTAAGACCAATATAAAAAAATAAAAAGTCAGGCTCAAATCCTGCATGAAGCGTGTTTTTGTAAACCTGCTAATTGTACCCCTCCAACAACCTAGCTGTTTGTAGGGTTATTATTCTGTCATCTTGGGTATTATATTTAGTATTTTCAAAGTTTCAGCCCGTACTTGAAAAAAATTGTATAGTGTCTAAAAGATGAGAATAAAATGAGTTCTAAATAAAAATAAATTGAATAATAATAATGAATATTCAACAAACAAACAAAATAGCCACCAATAATTATTATCCAAATACTTTTTTTGTTTACATCAAAACTTCATACAAAATCATTGTTCCCAATCAAGGCTATGAATGAAACTTGAAAACTAATTGAATTTTCAATTGACCGTAATCGCTTCTCTCGTGTTTGCAGGACGTCACCAATAGGGGCACGAGCCCCCCGGACCTGGGCTCGAAAGTGGCCATCGAGTGGGCCGCGGGCAAAGGTTACGCGGGCAGCTTCCAGGGCACGAGGCAGAAGACGGTTTACGCGGTAGAGTTTGCCGACGCGTCGCAAGTGCTGGTCACGCAGAAGGATATTCTCGACGTCAGGGGGCTAATGCTATTGGACGACGCGGGAAGTGACAAAGTGAAAGACGTGCGGAACGATTGCGAGATTTAACGCTTAGGCGCCAGTCACGTATACCTTCAGGACATTCTTGACGTCGGGGACTAATGCTATTGGACGACGTGCGAAGTGACAAAGTGAGAAACAGACGAGACGGTTGTGAGATTCAACGTGTTGGCGCCAGTCGGGTGTACGTTCGAGAAGAACTGAACAGACGACGGAGTGTTGAAGTGTGTTTCGATATGTTTGTGAATACCGAGCTGGAAATGGTTTTGATAATTATTTAATTGATAACGCTCTTGCGTATTACTGTGGGTGCCCCAAACAACTAGCTGTTAGTGGGGTCGTTGACCAAACAATACTGTGGTTGAAGGTTTTGAATTCAGTTGATTTTATTAACATCATATATATATATATATATATGTATATATATATATATATATATATGTATATATATTTATATATATAACGGTATATAAATTGTGCCCTAAATGAAACAAAATATCAGCTGGTCTTTCTACCAACATAACAGACTTGAAAAAGAACGACTAATGTATATTCAGAATAATTTATTTGAAAATTATAAATATACTATATATAAATAAACATTTTATATTATTATAAATGAATGATTATTTATTGGAACAGCAAAGAAATCGAATCGAAGTAGCATAAATCTGAGTAGTAATTAATTACATTGTTATATTGGTCTGTAAGGTGGAAGAAGAGGGGTGGGGGGGAAACTCGTCGGAAGAGACAATAAGAAGCAGAGGAACGCGTGTTAGTGAGGAAGAGGAAGAAATGTAGAAACAAAAGTCGGAACTGGCAGGAACCGAGTTAAATATAGTATTCCCTGGAAGAAATGATAGAAAACACCCAATTAGTTTAGGAAAGAGATTTTTTAAACATATATATATTTGTCTATTATGTTGGTAGATGAACACGATCTTGTGGAATAAAAATGTTCTGTAAATAAAACGGCTTACGGTTAACGTTTGGAAACGAGCCAATAACAGGGCAGGCGATTTAGACAGCTCTACTGATTTATCTACACTTTGATTGGGCTGCCACAGTAATACACGAGATCATCATTCGGAGATCTATCGGCAGCTATAGATCGTACGTTCTAGTATTGAAGAATTCTAATTCTAATTGATTATAATTGAAGAATTCTAGAATTATAAATAAATAACGGGAACTGAGGTATTGTAAAATTACATGTGTGTGAAATGATAACTTAATAGTATTAATGTATAGTAAAATTGTATTTAAGCGATTGACGTGCGTTGGCGGCTCAGATTTCCCGCCAACGTTCGTACGTTGCGACGTAGAATCGGATTGTAATCGGAAGTACACGATAATATTTAATTTGTGTATCGTCACAGACCGCCCACCGTTCGATTTACACTCTTGTTTTGTATATCGAATCGAGGGGTGTGCGAATAGCGGTTTTGTAACTCTAATTTAAATGTTGAATAATTGCACGGAATATTACTAATCTCGAGACAAAAATTGGTTACTTCAACATGATTAACCGTTCAATAATAGGAAAAAATAGCCGAACATCAATGCAGGAACGAGATGTGTACATGCAGTGGTTAATTTGTGGCTCAGCCCACGGAAGCCCGGCTTATCCACCTATTTTTAGTTCTGCTGTAATGTAAGATTCATTTTTAACAAAGTAAAAATGAAATATTTTCAAAATTCTTTAATATTTATTACTGTCAGACATTCCTAAATGGAAATATGACACACACAAGAGTGGCTCTATTATAAAAAAAAGGATCTCCAAAATGCGTAAAATGCTTCAAATCTAGCCCCCAATTATTATTTTTCCGGGGCTCTTTGTCTGGGGGGCTCTCTCCCCCCAGAACCCCCATTGTAAACGGACGTTTCAAGTACGGCGTAAGCGTGCCAAAATAAGAGACTCGTTTAGGAGGGCTTACTCACATTTTTCTTTACAAATTAACCACTGTACATGTAATGTATTCATTACGTGATGAGCATAATATTTGTATGAATTGATTTACTTGTAAGTTATATACACCTTGATTTTGACACTATCAAGTCATTCCCTTTGTTATACAGCTGTAAATTGATTCCACTTGTTGATCATATTAATCATTGAGAATCACCAATCGATTTTACGTGTTGATTGTATTACTAAATTGATCAATCGATTAATTGCTTGAAAATAAATATATTTCCATTTTTATCTGGTATGATGGATCAGATTTGTGTAATACTTTCTAATGATGAATTTTCACTAGTGTGTCCAGAACCCAGATACAGTAAAAAAAATGTCATTCTGTTCTTATCGTTAGGCCTACTGTAATTTAGTCTTCACATTTTAAATAGTGTTTGCTCACAAAAGTGGTCGAACCACAAAACTATAGTTTCAAGTTGAATAATGACAATTGAATGTTCTTAGTTTCATCACAGTTTGCGTTTTCCTGTGGAAACCATAAAACTTCAACCTCTTACGCTCGTCCAAGGTCATCAACGAAAACCACATTTATTACAAGTGATGACTTTAAGATAATGACTACGGAATATTTATAATTCTTATATTTTAATATAATTGTGTCTTACATCAAGACGCAGACGTCATTCGAAGTATTCGATAAAGCAATAATTGAAAATAAATTGAAAATAAATTTTGAATATTCGCACACCCCTTATGAATTTTATTTGTTTCCTAGATTGGAATGATTTAGTGTGCATGTTTTCCAAGGTGAATCTCACTTATATTTATAGGAAATAAAAATGTGTAATGCTAACAATGCAATGCTATCATTAGTGAAATAGGCCTATTGATTAATAGATGATATTATATTAAATGTGTTTTCTTATAAAATAACACGTCTGAATCAGTCTTCTAAATAAATATTTACGTTCAGTTTTTTTATTTAGAGCATTTAAAATAATCAAGATTTGAGTACAAAATATTGTTTATGATTTGATTTATTTTTTATATATTTTTTGTTTTAAAATTATATGTAATCATAGGTTGAATACAATTGCCCGGGTTTAATTTTTATTGATCGTACGTATCATATTGTGTGTATGCACATCTCCTCGCTAGAATATTTTAATTATTTATCCTGACCCGTTTCAATACCCACATGGTACGTAGTATTTCAATTAGGAACCACCAAAATTCGTGTCGTTCACGAAATTTACCATTGTTACCCACATTCCTTTGATTCGTGAATCAATAATACCTAATGATTGAGAGAGATACTAATTTATCACCTATTTTAACTGCGTAGTGACTTTGATTTTGTCTGCAAACTGAATGTGTCTGAATGTATTTGTATCAACACGAGAAGAATGTCTACCAACTAAATAATTTAAAAAACTTCAGTAATTTCATGATCTCGCTGTGCCTTCAAGGATCCAATACTTTTGAAAGATGTAGTTGCATTATTATCATAAACCTCGTCCTGAAAAATAATTATACTCTGACGATACCACAGCTATTCGAATATATAAAAATTACATTTATTTTTCCGAGTTGGTAGATGACCTTCTCTTGTGGATACAGGTGTGTATGCGGCAAACTAATCGATTCTCCCAATATCTTAATATTTTTACCTTGACAAAACTTATTCACAGTATTGCCAGTTGAAATTTATATGATTTATTTTCAGTTGAACGAATTTCAAGTATAATTTTGTTGCGTATAGCGTAATTATAGATTAGTTTATTAGTTTTTAAATAGATTTAAAAGTATTATATATCAATTGCTATTACAATTATATAGAGAGAGAATTTATTTAAAATTCAACTAAAAAAGAGATACATATACCTGTAGTGTTTTATAATTAGTCGATATGAGTGGAAAAACAAATTGTACAAATATTGATGTATAAACAATTGCCATATTAAAAGACGATTGTGTTAGAAGCTAACGATTACTGTAAGATAACTTGAGTCAAAGTGAAATAAAATGTAATCAAACCTGTTTTATTTGTATTGTTGAGTACAGTGGAACCTCTTTAGTACGTTTTTCAGGGGACCAGGCTAAAAAAACTTACTAAAGTAGAAAACTTTAGTATTGCAATTTAGACCATTTGCAAATACGTTGTAAAATGAACGTGATATTTGTACGAAAAATCCTTGGGAGCGAAACATCTTGATCCAGCTACAAGTACCTGGATTTTGAAATTGTCAAGTCTGGTCACTCTCCTCCTTACGCAGTTATGCCAGTTTATGCAGCTTAATTGATTTTTAAACTTTATATTTCTGTTTTTCCTCCAGATTATATATACAAATACCATAGAATAAAGATTAAAATAGGTAATCCATTTATTCTCTTGAAAATACTTGAACCAAATTCCTCGAAACTTGGACGACACATAGTTGTATTACAGCAATTCAATAACATTCTCTGAACATTTCAATTGGATTGAATTTGAAATTGAACATTCCAGGGAATGGTACTTGCAGGGATTTACCAAGCTTTCCAGAATCCAGTAGTTTTCCCAGAAATTCTTCAAAATTAATTTTGCTCAAAAACAATATAAATATAATTTACTGGATACTTGGAGATGTAGGAATATAGCGTTTATTTCTAGCTTCGGTAGCCTATATTTATATGAATCTAGCATTTTGTAGCAAACTATTAAAAACAGAAGCTGCAAACTCTGGATCAGCAACTACGGGATTATTAACGGAAATAACACATTCTTTCTAACTTTTTAGTCCGAGGTAGGCAGTTGTCCGAATATCTCTTATTTTTTTATAGGTATTCGAGAAAAGAGAACGGTTCTTTTCAACTTGACATTCGGTTTTGTCGACTAATTTTATATTTGAACACACTTTTCAATAACATTCTATCCCATCCAGCTCAATATCTTCAGAACCGTGTACATCTTCGCTAAATAGTAAATAGTGAAGTGTAGCTAAATACTCTGAAAAAGACATTCAAGTGGAAAATAGTGAAATAGAATATGATGTTAACTGAATCAAAATACCATGAAGCATGAAGAACACCAAAAATATATATCCTTGTAAAATATTCAAGTTTGATACCGATTATTAACCACTTTAATTAACTAGGAGTCAAAAAAAAAAAATCTACAACCACCAGGAGCGTGAGATTTAACTAATTGCTTAGCTATAAGACTTACACTATTATTACATTATTATTAAGTCATTATTACTCTGTATTGTTATATCCTTGAGTTGTAAATAAAATATTCATTCATTCAATCATTCATGGTCTATATATATACTGGATATACTGAATGACGTCAACGTACAGAAGAAGTTTGTAACCGGCACATGCAGCGTAGTGGTTAGCACGCTCGCTTCATGTGATCCGGCAGGCGAGGGGAATTCCGAACCCAGTTCGATCCCCGCCGCCGACCGTCTTTACAGAGGTATTTCATGGTTTCCCTCTGTAGTCCAGGCTAATGCTGTGACGGTTCCCACAATAAGTCGGCCATGACCGCTTCCTTCCCACTATCCTCCCGATTACCCAAGAACCTTCATCTCATCATCCCATCATCTCATTAATCATCCATCCGACGCCATTAGATCTCCGCTATCATAACAGTGCGTCGTTAAACCCAATACAAAAAAAAAAAAAAAGTTTGTAATCGATTGGTTACTTTGTCTGACCGGTACTTATGGCATGCACTTCAAAAAGAAACATAACATCCTTCGAGTATTTTCAGTATGAAATGGAGGTCTCTGCTCATCTAATTATACGAAAATATTTCAAGAATAATATTTGGAATTCCTTATCTCAAACAATATTTTCTTTTACTTGGATTTTATAAATAAATTGATCAGCTTAAGCTAGCAATGAACCAAATAATAAGTACTTGCAACAGATTTACACAAAAATAATACTAAACGAAATTTATTATTGATGTTTCGAATTTCCATTACTATATCGTCTTAATTTTCACTAGTAGAGACAAATAAAAAAATAGAGAGTGAGATTACCTATTTTGTTTGGGTTGAAAGAATTCACTAGGTTCATCTGAAAATTAAAATCATAAGAATGTGGTCTAATTGCACTCTAATTTGATGAACAAAGCAAAGACTACTCACCCCCATTCTTGTCAAGTAGCTGCTAACACTTGTATGTTTGTGTACACTCACCCCCCCCCCCCACTTGAATGACACAGGGAAACTATGAAAAAACTTCTAAGAATGCTCGACACTGAATGACGGTTCAGAGTGATCAACATTTGTGATGTTAACGAGGTGTTTGTATCAGGGACGTCGTTAGGATTTGTGTATTGGGGGGGGGGGGGGGCGCAGGTTGGGCACTAGATGCACGCTAAAATGTTGTCTGGAGCCCCTCAGTGAATTTTTTGTACCATTCTAGAAGTGATTTTGTCGATTTACAAACAATTTTGGAGGCAAATAATTGAATCATAATGGATATTTTCAAAGTTATTTTCAATAATTGAATCATGCAGATTATTTAGCCATTTTTCGATTTTCCCCTCCCCAGCAAAACCCCGCAGGGAATTTTTTGAAATATGGTATTTTTCAAGTGATTGTGGCGATTTACAAGCAGTTTTGGAGGGTAATAGTTGAACCATTATGGACATTTCCGAAGTTATTTACAATCAATATGTTAGCATTCTGGACATTTTCGAAGATATTTTCGTGATATCTCCCAGCAAAATATTTCATTGTGTGTCATTCGTAGGTCAACACGAGTCAACATACATAGGCCTATATATATTTTTTTGTAGAAGGATGAATTATTGGTGGGGCGCAAATGACGATTGGGGGCCGATTGGCGCGCGCCCCACCTTGGACCCCCTAACGACGTCCCTGGTATGTATGAAATGTAAACGAAATCTGCACACCCCGGTCGTGAATCTATTGGATCTTATAAGACTTCTATTTCACTATTGAAAAGTCAGGGGTTACATTTTTTTATGAGGTATACAGACTAATACAAAGTAATCGATTGATCTGAGACTTTTTGTAGACATTGGTGTTATACCAAAATGAACATAATTATTATATATATTTTTTTAATAAAATCTGTTTGAGGTTTTTTGGGAAAAAATTGGAAAGTTTGGTAAATCATCGTAAGAATAGTTTTGGATTCAATTAAAAAATTTAAATTTAATCTGATCAAAATGTAAGTTTACAGAATGTTAATATTGCTCTTATAAAAATGTGTGATGTTTGAAGAAATTTGGTTTGGATGGTTTTAAGAATATGAATGTATTTATTATGAATGGAAAATATTGAGTTTACAAATTGGTGAGAGTTGCATAGCAATTAAAATGATCAATAGGAATTATTCTGAGCTGCTTAACAAAGCCTTATGACTAGTCTAAATCAGTAGTTATTATAAAGTCAATGTCTAAATATTTTCAAAATCAAGGTTTGTAGCTGACGAATATTTTAATATTTACAAATATCTCACTCATTGCTGCGTTTTTCGGAAAACAAATAGTAATAATAATAAAGAAATAAAAAATCCAAGTCCAATTTTACTGTGCATATCCATATAACCGTTGTATCTCCATTTAAAAATGTATTCTATTTATATTTTTGTAAATAAAATTGTGTGAAAATAATTTAAACGCCTTTGTAGTAATCTATATTTGGCAATAGGTAGCGTTAGTGAAAGTTGGTTTTCAATTTCAACTCAATGCACGATTTTTCCTAACAATTTCTTAAAAGTAAACAGTCAATGTATAAATAGGCTCAACTAGTATTTGAGCGATTGCCGGTTGTTTGGTAAGCAGAGTTTTTAATGAATTCGTATGAATTATTGTTACCAAAAGTGTTTCAAAATATGTAATCAATATATAAAGATCGTAACATTTGTGTCATACTCACTAGTATTTTCGTTGTTCAAATGATTATTGTCACTCATTTAGGATGACTCTCGACACAAGCTAGGCCTATGCACTGTGCGCCATAATCTTATTTTCCTCATTGTTTATTTGATTTCAGGTTGAAAGTGATAGGCACATAATAACTAAAATACGATGGATATTCGTCCGAATCACTCGATTTATATTAATAATCTCAATGAGAAGATCAAGAAAGAAGGTAAGTTAGGGTGTTCACTCGATCGAGAATTTTGAAGGTTATGTTTACGCTTGTTGATGTTGACTCCAAGCAGTGCTCAAAGGAGGCCCACTGTCTAGGCCTAGACCAACTCAATGCCTAGCCAGGCCACATAATTCTTGTTGACCTAGTCCTTAATTGTCTGTCAAGTACTAGGCCTATGCACTATTCATTGACCTAGGCCTAGCCATTGAATTTGTAGTGTTAGTTGTTGTTCATTTGCACAACGGCCATTCATTTCTTTGTATCAACTTACGCAGCGCCCCCCATCCCCGTTCCCCTTCCATTACCCAGAAGAAATTACATATCTGATCCTCCTTTCTATATATTTCCAATTCCTGCCATCCCAAGTCTTTGATCATCTCAGATGGACTCTCCAATATTCTTGCCCTCTCCAATATTCTTGCCCTCTCCCCCCATCTCTACCTCCTAACCCTACCTGTAACCCTTCTAACTGCAATCCTTTGCACCCTTTCCACATCCCTTATCTCACCTAATCTATAAGGATCCCAAACTGAAGTAGCATACTCCACCATGGGACGCACTAACAAGAAATATGCTTTTTCCTTTATCTCCATACTTATCCCCAACGGCTCGAAGACAACTCGATAAGTGTCAATCTCACGTTGTATAAATGAAGCAGCTAATCAGGAACGAGTAAAAATATCATTCAAGTAGGCCTATGGTATATTTGATATGTTGGATCACAGGCGACATATGGGACATTACACTTCCTGTTTCTGATTCGTTTATCGCTGTTCTGCCAATTGAGTTTGCGTTTTTAGAAGCTCTCTATCCTCATCCACCCACTCCAATCAACAGTGATTACATTGGTGTGACGTTCACACAACCTATTTCAGGCCATTTGGCCAAGCTAATTGGCAATTGGGACAACTGTAGTTGTCAGTGTGTACTGTGCTTTTAAATAAGATCATTGATGTAGCCTTTAGGCCAATGCCAAGGATAAGAATACAATCTTGAATTCCGTAGGTCAGCTGTATTAATTGCTCTGTATATAATTTGCTCCTTGGTTTCCAGAATTGAAGAAGTCACTTTATGCCATATTCTCCCAATTTGGCCAGATACTGGATATTGTTGCTCTCAAAACCTTAAAGGCGCGTGGTCAAGCTTTCGTCATATTCAAGGAAATTAACAGTGCAACAAATGCTTTACGTTCAATGCAAGGTTTCCCATTCTACGACAAACCAATGGTAAGTGTGATTGTTAATCCCATTTGCTTTCTGGTTTCCCTTCTAATAGGGCCGTCTAGTAGCTTGTACGGTAATATTAAAACTGAATTTGAAGTATATTGTGAGTACGCACATTTAATATGTATAATGTCTACTACCGGTACCCAGGATGATTACTTGATGACAGGTATCTAGTTTAGGTCAATTGAGTTTTAGGCCAGTTGCCCAATCCCCGTTGATTCTAGTCGGCAGTTACTGTGCGCCAGACGATAGACCGGTGTAATGTATTGTGTTCTATTGTTTCCGCAGCGCATCAGCTACAGCAAGACAGACTCGGACGTGATTGCCAAGATGAAGGGCACGTTCTCCGAGCGGCCGAAGAAGCCGAAGAGAGTCGCGCCGGTGCCGGAAGAAGCCGTGGTGGACAACAAGAAGTCGAAACGTAAAGCAGCCAAAGAACAAGCGCGGCTTAACCCGACCGTTGCGGCGCCGGTCGTTGGCGGCTACGGACAACCTGCGCCACTTCCAGGTATTGATCCGTTGAGTGATTTTGTCCGTTTGGAACACGGCTCAATATTATATCATTTTCACTGGTGGTTCAGTCTGATTATTCGAGTAATATATTTTTGTGATGGACGATATGAGAAAAGTTCTAAATTCAAAAAGTTGCGCAAAGTTCAGAATCATTTTGTGTCCAAAACTAATTATTTGAATAATCATTATTGGAAAGTATGCCTTGATTTAAAGAATATATTTTTGTGATAGACGATATGAGAGATGGATGATAGATGATGATACATTGACTACGTATATCACACAGTCGGGAAACGGTTTAGTCAAACCGGTTCAGGCTGAAACGGTTCAACAAATGAGTGTATCACAATAATTCAGAAACACTTTGGCAAACCGCGGTCAAAACGTTTCAGCGCCAGCCATTTCAAATATTTACGTAAGTCAATATATTGGTATATATATTGGTATGTATTGTATATTGGTGACGTAAGTCGTTATATAATCGACAACGAAGCTGGAATTCAACAAGGATCGATTTATCGCTCGCGTTCAAGGTTACCCTGAATCGGTTTGACGTGTATATCAATCGTATCGAGTTCTCCAATTCACTTGCCAAACTGTATTGGAACTAAAGTGTTTTACACCAAAACCGACAGGTATATCACCATCTGTAAACCGTTTCAGCCTGAACCGGTTTGACTAAACCGTTTCCCGACTGTGTGATATACGTAGTCAATGTAAGCGAAGCAAGTGAAACGAGAAATTATTTCTTATAGGGCCTATCACTTGCTTCTCCTACAATCTATCATCATCTATCATCCGTCTCTCATTTCGTCCATCACAAAAATATATTCTTCAAATCAAGGCCTTCTTTCAAATAATGATAATTCAAATAATTAGTTTTGGATACAAAATGATTTTGAACTTTGTGTGCAAGAGATTGTTAGTCTTATTTCATATTGCAATCTTTGTATTCAATGCCGAGCGGACGTTCATGTTCATGTTCCTACATTATTGATTTATTGTGATTGTCATCGTATAGTTTGGAATTTCTCTCTTGGTGGTTAGGAACTTATAAACTAACAACTATTAAGTAGATAAGAAATTATCAAATTACAAAAACCAATAAAAATTATAATGTTGGACAAAAATTATAATTATTTTCTATTTGTTAAAAAAGATTGAAATACCGTAGTCTCAATTATTTCTCTATTCAATTGATAATTTTCATTCAGTATTTTAGAAGATAATTCTCTGCACGGTGTTAAAGCAGTTTCACTACGATATATCCATCCGTAAAGTCACTGCAATCGTTTAAATATATTATTGAAACTAATTAATGTTACGGGGTAGGATCCGCTTAATAGCAGGCCACAACCATTTCTTTCTCACGATCCAAACACTTCATAAAATAACCGTTCATCTCTTCTTTGTTGACGTTATGATCTTGTTTGTCCACAGGAGCGATGCCGTTGTTGTCAGCCGCTGTGCCCGAACAGCCACCCAATCAGATCCTGTTCCTGACAAATCTTCCCGAGGAGACCAACGAGATGATGTTGTCTATGCTGTTCAACCAGTGAGTTCTATTTCTACAGTAAACCCTCGTTAATCTAAGCTCGGTTAATCCGAAATTTTAAGTATTTCGAACTTGAAATTGGTCCCCGGCTAAAGTTATAGGCATTTCAATGTTAATTAATAAGGTTAATCCAAATTCCAGCTAAACCATAATTCAAAGTGATATTTTGTCCCTTCAATTGCTTCAACACTGGTTTCGGATCTAGGATAATGAGTAAATTCCTTGAATTAATAATTATTTTCCCAATTTCCATCCTTTTTATTCGACGCGTAAATCGAAGAATGTTGACGTTTCTGCTGCTTTGCGTGTGTCATATCCGACCGAGTGCGGTCTGACCTTGACGTTGTTGAGCTCGGAACACTCGTTCGTTTGACTCGGGGACGGTCAAGGGCCAATAGAAACGGACCTTATGAGGATCGCGCTTGGAAACAGAATTGTCTTGGCTGGATTTTATTGAAATATCGTGTTGGTAATGACTTTACCACAAAGGAAAATATATCTCCATTCTGATGTGACAGTGTTAATGGTCTCTTGTGTGACGTACTGGTATACTTGCTTTTGCGCGAGTTGAAGGTGTACTACCAACATAACAAATACTGTTATGTTTGCATTGTTGTGAAGTATTAGCGTCAATGGTTCTTGGGAAATAGTAGGTCTAGTTTAGGTTGCTGGAGGCACGACTAGTTCTATTTTGGATAGAGTAACAGTAATTGGAACTAGTTCCTTCATTTGAGGAACTTACTTACCGTACACTGTTCGTGGGTCTACTTAGTAAGACTAGTGTACTCGTACCTGTAATTGTAGCATAATTTCTTCTTCGACAGATTCCCCGGTTTCAAAGAGGTTCGTCTCGTACCCAACCGTCACGACATCGCTTTCGTCGAGTTCGAGAACGAGATGCAGTCAGGGGCGGCGAAAGACGCGTTACAAGGATTCAAAATCACGCCGTCGCATTCGATGAAGATTTCGTTTGCCAAGAAATAAGACGTCATGCCTTTTATTTAATGGAATCCATTGACTTCAAGTTCTCCAGTTTTCTTTACAATTATTTGCAAGTAAATGTGTCTTGGCCATTTTATGTATGTCTGTGTCATCATATTACGTATGATTATTAAATAGAATTATATTGTAGTTTGTAATTCAAATGAGAATAAAGAGTTTTTGCCGTTCAAATTTTTGGTCCGTAGAGCATTGCACTTCGCCTAAACGAGATCAATAATGGCAAGTTGTACATTTTTTACGAATATTTTGATTTTGTTTGTTTCATTGTGTTTTTATTATCCTTAGCCATCCAGTTGAGTTTTGGTGAGGGAAACAAGTTGTGTCCTTTTATAGCATTTATTAGCATCATGAATCAATGCAATGAATATAGTTTTCGAAAATAATTACTGTAAGTAGGCCTACATGTTTATATTTCACAAGTCAGTGTTGTTCTTTAAAGCTGGAGCCATGAAAAACGATATTGTTGCAAAATACAAATGATTCAACTCATGTTTTTAACCTTTTATTTAGTTCTTGTTAGCTGCAGTTGAATATTGGGAGATGAACTAAAAATAGATGGCGTGGGCGTCCTGAAAATTTGAATCTTTAACGCTTAGTACGATCAAGTCGCAACCAGGGGGCGTTAGTTGTATCAGACTATTTTTAGTGCCTATCAAGAAGTTCTAGGTGTTGGGTGTATTTTGTGTTCTTTAGATCATAATTCGTTGTTTTTGACTCCGGTTACTCTTATAAAGTGCTTTTACTTGTTTTTCAACAAGGAATTCTACTGACAAAATGCCGGTGTTTCATACAAAAACTATCGAAAGTATTTTGGAGCCAGTCGCCCAGCAGGTAATGTTGACTTTTACATTTCAAATTTTCTTGGAATGAATCAAGTGCGAACACTTGTATTTCACTGCGTCATAATATTGTGGCGATAGAAAATTATGGTATACGTATTGTGGCAAGAGTTGTCCATTTTACTAGAGGTAGACAGAGCCTGGATTTTTTCATTCTTGCTGATTAATTATTAGACAGTTTTAAGCCAAAATAAACATGAGGGGCGTGGTCATGATCATATTTTGACAAATCACGTTGGCGTAAACAAGTCACGTGATCGCGGCTCAAGTCATCAACATATTGATGACGTCACATCAGTCGACCGCATTGCCAAATGCCATATTTAGCCATGAGTGGACAATAGGCCTACTAACGCAAAGTTACACAACGTTTTTTGCCGCTAATGTTATTCTAGAAAAGTGGGCGCTGGATTAAAGCATTTGGTCTTGATTTATAACTGCCTTGTTTGGATGTCACCTGTTTAACGAAGAACAAGTTTATCTATTTTACATCTAAAGTGAGGTACACGGACGCTGCGAGAACTATTTTTCACTCCAAACCACGTGCATTGTCGTCGACTTTGAGGTTATATTGGTTATATTTCTCGTCTTGTAGCTAGTTTACTTGTGAAAGGACAGTTATTAACAGTTTGAAACATGCCGACGTCGAAGAGAGATAAAAAGGTATCTCTAACGAAGACAGATAAGAAGGGAAGTTTGCTTCTCAAGCAACAATTTAGTGAAACAATAAGAAAATCGGTTGAAGAATATGAAAACCTTTACGTATTTTCCGTTAAAGATATGCGAAATACCAAGTTGAAAGATCTCCGTGTGCAATGGAAACACAGTAGGTTCTATTTCGGCAAGAACGCTATTATGCAATTGGGTCTTGGAAAAACAGCAGAAACAGAAGCTGGTCTTAATCTACACAAGCTTGCAAAAAAGTTGACCGGTCAGTGTGGACTCCTATTTACAAACAAAAGTCGGGATGAAGTTGTACCCTGGTTTGCAGAATACAGCGATACAGATTATGCTCGTTCAGGAGCAGTTGCCACCAGTACGGTCGTTTTACCGGAAGGGCCACTCGAACACTTCCCCTTTTCCATCGAGACATACTTACGTCAGTTAGGAATGCCGACAGAACTCAAGAAAGGAGTCGTTAATCTTCTAAAAGAATATACCGTTTGTAATGCAGGCGATGTTTTGAAACCGGAACAATCCAAGATTCTTGAATTATTGGGAATAAAAATGGCCGAATTCAAGTTGACGTTGAAATGTGTATGGTCGAAAGATGGCACTTTTGAACGATTGAACAAGAAGAGTGAAGATGATAAAGCGGACGAAGCTATGGAAGAAGGTACCGATGAAGATGTTGAAAAAGATGATGGGATCAAGGTGATGCAGACGAAGAGAGTGAAGAGGATGAAGAAGACTAAAGCTATGGAAGAAGGTAGGCCTACCGTTGAAGATGTTGAAAAAGATGATGGGATCGAGGTGATGCAGACGAAGAGAGTGAAGAGGATGAAGAAGACTAAATAGGAACACTTGTTGAATTTACTTGTCAAATATTCCACTTGTTGCAGAATCCATCAGTTGAATTGCACATGTTGTGTTTACAGTGTAGCAGTTTTTATGCATATTCTATTTATTCATGTTCCATAAATGTGTTTAATTAAAAAGTGATAAATACTTATCTGTGGCATTACATTGATCTACATGGCGTAAGCCATGGCCACAGCCTATGAACTTCGTGTGAGCTGAACGAATCTGTACCAGCCTGTTCCCTAAAAAATTATCTGCAACCATGTAGGCCCACTGTCACTAGGCCTATATCACGTTTTTTCTTGTTTTCATTCTAAAATCCTCGGTTGAAATTTCTCATCGGGTTACATCTATAATAATTTGTCTTGATTGACTGCAATATAAAATTTGAAATATTTTAAATCAATATGTTATTCAATTCATATTGGATAAATAATGTGTTAGTATACACGGTCTACGTGTTGTGATTGTGCGTCGCCACAAAAATGTTACAAACTGACTACAGTCTACACTATGCTACAAGATTCTGTCATTATTTATTGTAAAGTCTGATGTTGCAAATAAATATAGGCAGATTCCATCTATCAGGATGCATTATTTTTAACATTGTGCATTTACAAGTTAGCTGGTTCAAGTTAGCTTCATATGTCTTCAAATATGGTTTTCAAGGAAACTGGTATCATATACAATCAGTATCATATACAACAAATAGCAAGCTTGAAACAAACAATCAAATTTCATAATATATAGTAGGCCTAACCATTGCCTAATCACTGAGTTTGTAGTAGGGCCTATCCTATACTACAAACTCAATGGCCCAACTTCACAATAAAGTTCACACCTTGAAAATTATTCTTTAGTCGACACAATATTTTTTCATGTCAGCTGTTCAAGTAATGTAGTATGAACCACAGTAATTATTTGTAAATGTGTAATATAAAAAGGAAATTATTTCTATTGCCATTTTAAACTTGCTGTTGGTTTTTGTGAAATTATATCAACTACATGTATATTAGGCCTATATTAAATCGCTTCAGAATATAATCTACTTTTTCTAGACTAAAATTTACATTGAAATGCATGCGTGTTGCCTTTAGCCAATACTTTAGCCAAGGTCTATCGTGTCATTCAGTGTTATAGAGATGCTATCATCAAGTAATGATGTCATTCCTATTCATCAATTAAACCGGCAATTAAATTGCATCAATTCACTGTATGCTTTTTAGATAGGAAGTTGCGACCATGTTTTATATTTATTTTACCACACTGAATCCTCTAATATTATTAGTGTGTGTAATTCAATTTAATTGAGGTTCAAATCTTTTGACCCTTTGTATGTATTTTTAGGACTTGAAATATGATGAATGAAAAGTGTTATAATGGTTTGGCAAGAAAATAAATATGTTTCCTTTTAAGTTGATAACTATATACTTACATGACTGTATTTATTGAACCTTATCCTTGATATATCCTTATCTTGAATCCTTTAAACTGTAAAAATAGGAAATGTTGACAAAGTAGGGAACTGGTACTGGTATAATTTTTTCTGGCTGAATCTTTTAATATTTCTTGAGAATATTCCGCAACAGTAGCACCCGTTTGTTTGTCTTGCACTATCTGAACTGGTTCTTCAGTTCTTCCACTTTCGTGTTTGTTTGTAACCGTGGTGCTGCACCAAAGCCACACTTTCTTGTTTATTTGTCCGGGTTCACTTGCACTAGTTCAGGTAGTTTAACACCAGCTACGGAGCTGGTGTCCTTAGTTCAGCGCAAGATTGCCGCCGCCAAAATCAAGTTGTAGGCGGGCGCTATGTTGGCTTACAAGTTGTTGACGCCATTGAATTCGTGTTGATGAGAATGAAAAAATATACAGTAATCGAATAAGGGTTGTCATAATTATATATTCATTATTCATTAATCACACTCCATGATATTTAATATCTCTTTCTCCATCAACGGGTCTGCTTCCATTTCAAATTTTGCGTCTAGGAACTGAAAAATCGGCACCTTCGTGTTTGTTTTTCCTCATCATTTTGGTATCATTTCTTGCACAAAACCCGTAATATGATACTCTTTCTTTTTACACTAGCTACACTTTAGTTCAGATAGTGCAACACAAACAAACAGGCCTAGTGGGTGTTTCTTTTTTTAATATTGTCTTTTCTGAAAAGACCTAAAATTATTCAAAGTGACTATTTGCAGACCAAAAATAGGTTTTATTTATTTATTTTATTCAAAAATTACAGCTTTTGACCATTGGTCTGGTGGCAGTTTGCCATAAACACTAGTCCTTATTTTAATAACAATGTCGGAAAGTGTATATACAGTTCATAATACAATTTTATGAACTAGAACAATACTAAAATTGTAGGTATTAGGCCAATTTTAGATTGGTTTTAGTGTAGGATATTTGTTTAGATAGGTTAGGTTCTAAATTAGTTAGTTTGGGTTATTTAGGTAATAGTTTAGGGATTGAACTCAAGGGCTTGTGCAAGTACAACAACATCCACATGACCAACGGTCCGATGAATAGTGGCTGCCAAAATTATTTCTGGCGATCCTTGAATATATGGGTTAGTGAGGGTATCTCGATCCAATCCAGCAGATTAATACCGGTAATTGATTTAATGGATTACTTTTTAGGAATCTTCAGGCCAATAGAATAACGTTAACTACGACTAGCTACTTGGTAACTTCACTTACCAGAGTCATCAAATTTAAAATTTTATATTGTAATTAATGTTACATTAAAATCAAAAGGACCGTTTTCGGACAGTTCCTGTCTGAAAATTGAATTGTTGTTGAATGAAGTTGAATGAAAGTTGAAAATGAATGGAGTTAACATATTTTATTCTCAATATTATGTCAATGTTCATTCCATACTGGTTTTTAGTGTTGGTGTTATTATATATAGATGTTAGTGGTTAGATAGGCCTAGTTAATAAAACACTGAGGATGTTAGTGGTGAGATAATGTATGAAATATTTGAACTATACTTACTGTATTAAATAAGGAAATGAATAATGATATTACTAGACAAACGCAGAATATGCGTTGTAAGATGAGCGAGATATCTATAAACTACAATCTTATTTCTACACACCTTGATCATATAAAATGTACTTCATTCGATACCAACGATTCTAAAGAGCCGTGAATCTATCACTACAACATTTCCCTGCTATTATTTCTATCTATTTGATGAATAAAGAACATGTATTACATTATTTTCCTCGAAACGGCTGATCCGATTTGCATACAAATTTTATAAGTGCATCAAAATCATAAGTGCTGCCTTAAATCAGTCCTCTGTTATTTCATGCACTCGAGAAACCGATGTCAAAATGAGCGTGGAATAGCAATTTTTTTTTTTTTTTTTCATCTTTCATTTTTTTCATTTTTTCATTTATTCAATAGAACCGAATGTAGTACAGAGTTGTTAGACAAAGTAAAACCAGTTATAGAATATGTCATGATTTCAGTAATACATCTATAGTCATCCCTTTGATAATATGGTTACAGTGTGTTTTTGGATGCGGGAAGCAAAGACTCAATTCTATCGTAGGCCTACTCGAAAAATACGCCCAAATAACTTCTTTTTGTTCACGCTCCTCAGCTTAATTGGAAGATTTTTAAAATGAAACTTGGCGTGCTCATATGTCATCATTTCACTCGATACAATAGGCCTACTGTATAGTTGGGAGGCACAATTGGTTGAACAGCTTACAAGAAAAATATATTCAACATTTTTATAAATCTCGTTATAATAACCCAGGAGAGAAAATATGGGGACAGAAAATTTCTCCAAATAAATTCAATTTTTTTCTGAATTAAAGTGCACAAATTATGTTGGGTTGTACATAAATCGGGTAAAGCCTGTAAAATTGAAGCTTTTGAAAAAGCATGTCACGTATCAACAAGTAAAACCAATCAGATTGTAAAACGATTGAAATGATGAATAGGTAAATCAGCAAGGCAGTGAGTTGAATAGATTGAAAATCAAGGTGTGTAGACCCTATATTGCTTTCCTTTACATTTCATATAAAATCTCACTCATCGTACAACGCACATGCTGTATTTTCCTACATAAGATTTAACTATCACCCAAGTAACCCAGCGGTTAGTGAGCAGATATTAACCACTTGACAGCCAGGTTACGAAATCACTACCCTACCTCCCAGGTAGGGGAAAATTCATTCTCCCACCTAGAATGATTTTTCAAAAATAGTCAACACCAATTTTTTATTTATTTATTTATTTATTTACTCATAGTTTGTGAACATTGTCATTGTATAAACCGTGTCAAGTACTAAAATTAATATGAGAATGTGAATGAGTGAATGATGATAAATGGAGATGAAAGTAAAACAATATTTCATTTCAAACACTGGATTGCAGGTATTCGTCAATGCTGTAGAAGTTAAGTTTAAGTAAGAATGTTTTTATCGCAGACTTGAATTCTTGACGCGTTTTCAATATTTTTATGGAGTTTGGTAGAGCGTTGAATATCCTCCTTCCCGACTGCATAACACCTTCCGTGGTCGTCTTCAGCCTGCAGTACTGATGAGGCAGTTCTGCCGCTCCTCGTGTGTTGGGATACCTTTGGCGAATATCTTGGAACAGAGCCAAGTTGTCTTTTACGAACAGACAAATTTCCAGTATGTACAGGCAGGGGAGAGTAAGGATTTGCAACTCATCGAAAGCTGGTCTGCAGGAGTCACGACTCCGGCGGAGTGTCATATTTCGAATAACTCGTTTCAATTCATCCATTTAGCTATTTAAAAACAAAAATTGGGTTTTTAATTCACTCGAAATGCTTGCCTCTGATCATCATCAAAACTATTTGTCGTGTTGTCGTTACTGACGATGTCGTATTTGTCCGCAGGTGTCGCGACTGGTGATTCTCCATGAAGAGGCTGAAGATGGCAACGCAATGCCCGACCTTGAACGACCTGTCATGGCCGTCAGTCGGGCAGTCGCTAATCTTGTCAAGGTACGTTGCTCGCTTCAACTTGCTCTATTTACGGACCCGTGTGCGCGAGTACATGCTCGGATATGATTCGAGTATTTTCAAACGATGTAGAAATGAGGAAAACTAGGTCTACTTGACTCACTAATAAATACTACGTTTATGATTAAGTTAGTAGAGGACAATGAAGTGTATTCATTAAAAAAAATGAACAGTTAATCCTGTCTGTCTATTCTTCTTTTATGTATTTATCTATATCACTTTTGGGTTGAACGACGCACTGAACTGATGACTGGGATCTATTGGCGTCGATGAATGAGATAATGTGATAATGAGATGGAAGGTTATTTTATTATGTGTTTTTGGTTAATAGTGGGAAGGAGTCGGTCGTGGCCTGTTATTAAGGAACCATCCCAGTATTGATCTGAATGACAGAGAAAACCCCCTGTCAGGATGGTCGACCATGGCGGTAATCGAACCCCGGCCTCCTGAATGATGGTCCATTGTGGTAGCCACTCTTCCACACGTCTCAGCTATTGTTCTTTAAATCTTGTTGTGACGTACTATACGAACAAAAATCCCACAAAATGGTTGTTAACAGGCTTAGTAACTTGATGCTTATAGTTCAAGTTACAGCTCTTGAAAGTACACTTAAACCGACAAATTCAAGGTCTATTTAAAATTGATTATCCTTTCGTTTCAATTTCTAAAAGTACGAACAATTGATGCTAATCAGAGTGACGTCCATTTTCCTATACTAATTGAATTTGTGGAACAAGGTCCTATTGAATTAACACCATCTATTAACACTGTCACAGTACAATAGCATGGTACTATCAGTTTTATTACGATGAATCAGATGAATATCAGTTACACCCCGTTCACACTATGTTCGTTACCAACTGACATGAAGTGCTTACTGCTTTTAGAGAACGGGAGTTATTGCACGTGATGTCAGTTAGTACTAAATGTGCTCCGTTCACATTAATTACGTTGCTGATGTCAGTTAGTGGCTTAACATCGGTTAGTGAGCATAGTGTGGGGTTGGGGGTGTAAAGATCGAAAATTCCTTTTTCCCAACATAAATGATTGAACTGTTGATTATTCCTGACCCTATTAGAATAGGATATAATGGAATATCTTTATTGTATCCTTAATTGATCTGAAAACAGATATTGGACATGTCAGAAAATACAGAGATCATCGCAATAAGTACAATTAAAAATATACAAACAGATACAATTGAAAAACAGCAATTATTGTAGGCCTGGATTAGTTAACTATTTACAATTAATTTAAAAATGAGTTACATTATAATTAATTATTTCATTTTGGGGGTGGTAAGATTGCCCTTGTGAAGCACTTGATTCTACATTGTCATCCTTAACCTCAATTGGGGACCATTTGTGTCAAGTTTTCATTGTTATTTAAAAAATTACCTTTTTGCATCAGTTGGCACATTAACATGTGGTTGAGTGGTTAGCACACTGAACCGTCATTCAGGAGACCGGGGTTGGGGAGGATGGGTTCGACCATCCTTACAGAGGTTTTTCGTTGTTTCTCTCTGTCGTTCGGGTTGATACTGGAATAATTCCTTCACATCCCAGAAATTTAGACTGACTATAATAAACACAAATTCAAGCTATTACTTCTAAATTTGATCTAATTGAATAACATTCAATTTTTTTTATTTTTTAGTACAACTAAATTATTTAAATCGGCACAAAGTTACCTAGGTCTCGATATGCCGTAAAACCCAAACATTAATTTCTTTGGGATGGTCCACGACCGATCCGATCTACCTACTAGGCCCTATCCAAAAACACCTAATAAAATAACCTATCATCTCAGCATCCCATCATCTCATATATCATTCACCGACGCCAGTAGATCGCAGTCTTCAGTACAGTGCGTCGTTAAATCCATTATATATAAAGAAAAGCTAAATTCCTACGTCTCTGTATATAACTGACGCTACGACTTGGCTGACGTGGAACGTGTTTGTCGTTAGGTGGGTCGCGAGACAATCAACAGCAGCGACGACGTGATTCTCAAGCAGGACATGCCGTCGGCTCTCGTACGCGTCGAGGGCGCGTCCAAGTTCCTGGAGGAGGCTTCCGGAATGTTGAAGGCCGACCCGTACAGCGGACCTGCAAGGTAACAAACTTGAGAGTCCATGGGAGTCGATTTAGCGGAGTATCAGTTTTTTGGTGATAACTTTTTAACGTTTTGAGATACTAGGAAAACGCCATATGTGTTGTTAGACGAGCGGATAGTAATAGTATGGGTAAAAATGGGTAAAAACTGCTTCGAGTGGTACCAATTTAGCACATTTTATTTGTTTTCTTCAAAATAGCTGACCCGATCAAGCTGAAATTTTTTAGAAATGTGTATCAAAATGTAATCCAACTTCATGCAAAATTTCATTTTTTTGGGTAAATAAAAATATTTTCTTTTTTTTCCCATTGGGTTCTTTCGCTTGAAACACGCCCATTGGATTAACATGGGGGCACATCTTTAAAACGCCACAGTTTCTTTACTACTGCAGCTACACGAAAAAAAATCACATCGGCATGTTCGCTGGCCTTTTCTTATCGTCAAGAGAGCCATACACCAATTCAAAACGTTAACAAATTTAAACTATTTAATGAACAAAAACACCTTGTAATTGCAACGTCGAAAACTTGTACTCAACCGCTCCGTTCCGCGCACGTAAGTGACTGTAAACTCGAAATATTGCAACGCTCAAATGACGGTGATGCCAAGCGTCCCGACTGCTTCTACGGTGTGTCACGGCCCATACGATATTTTTGCCTCGACATGCGCATCACACGTTCAAGGAGGCATTAATAGATCTTATTTCAAAATGGTGTGTTGTTGTGTTCCCGAGTGCTCATTATCAAGCTCAAATTCAACACAGAGCTTTTACAGATTTCCTACGGATCAAAAAGAGTGTACGAAATGGATATAACTTATAAGGTAAGCGCTCCTTGCACTTTTTTCTCGTAAATAGCTTTAATCAGATATATTTCGTACTATTCTTATCGACCTCTAACCTATATTTTTTGAATGGCATTTGAACCGCCATTTTCAAAACTGAACTTTGCGAACATCAACGAAGAAACAGGAAACGGAACTGCTTTTCGTCTATCTCTCTCATACGTTCGCTTGGCAACGTTGCAATTACAAGGTGTTTTTGTTCATTAAATAGTTTAAATTTGTTAACGTTTTGAATTGGTGTATGGCTCTCTTGACGATAAGAAAAGGCCAGCGAACATGCCGATGTAATTTTTTTTCGTGTAGCTGCAGTAGTAAAGAAACTGTGGCGTTTTAAAGATGTGCCCCCATGTTAATCCAATGGGCGTGTTTCAAGCGAAAGAACCCAAATATGCGCGGGTAGGCCTACTACAGTTCCCTATTCTAATGGGAATTTTGAAATTTCTTAAATTCATAAAAAAAAAGTTACTCCCCGATAATGCCACAAAACTATACAGATCTAAGTTAGATGAGGAACCATATTGAAAAAAAGTTTGAGGTTGATAGATGTAGCCGTTTGACCTGTGGAGAACCGAAAAAAAAACATAAAAAAAAAAAAAAAAAAAAACATAAAAACGAACACCAATTTTTTTCAGTATGTCAAATTGAATCCTCGCTAAAGCTCGTCTAATCATAATTGTGAAAATAAGGTAACACAGAAATTGACAACACCTTCCAGATGGTGTAAGTAAGAACTATTCATCTTATATCACATAACTGTCACGCGTATACGGTTAAAGGATGTGTATTTTTAACCGTATATGCCTGACAATCACGAATTTGAGATAAATAGTTATGCATCACACCGTCTGAAAAGTATTGAAAATCTCTGTGTTTCCTTGTTTTCAGAATTTTGATATCTCGTACCGTTCAAAAGTCATCATCAAAAAACTGATATTCCGCTAAATCGACTCCCATGGACTCTTTGACTAGATATACAAATATGAAAGCTTTTGTTTGAGATCATGTTTTAGAAATAGACAATTCTGTGGAAATACCGGTGAAGAACAATATTTATTCAAATGCAACGTATCAATGTAAAGAGAACTTGCATCGTCGTCAGGCGCAAATTAATACTAAAAACTTTTATTCACTTTTGAACATTTTTTTTTAGCATTTCCATGAAACTGACCATTTCTACAAAACAAGATATAGGCCTAAGAACCCTGTGTAAAATGAACTGGTGGTATCGTTGAACGTGGGTTTTAGTCCTGCATAAGGTATGGGTTTTTGTGAAGGTCCTTTCATTTATCATCACTTCATCATTTCATCATATCCTTATATGATGTAGCTGTTGGTGGGGTCATCAAGCAAACAATGATCATCGTTGCAAAGACCTCGACTTGAGCAAAATTGATGTATAATTCAAGTTTAAATCAAGTTTGAAAGTGGTAAAAATTATAGAAAACACTTTACAAATTTAGCTTGTACAAATATAAACCTGCCGCCCCGGTGGCTAAGTCAATTATCGTTAGCGGTAAAAAACTGAAGTCACCGTTGGGCGTGGGTTCGAGTCCCGCATAAGGCATGGGATTTTGTAAACGTCCTTTCACCTATCATCAATTCATCGTTTCATTATCACCCGCTCATTCGTACCCCCGTATAACCTAGCTGTTGGTGGGGTCGTTGAGCAGCATTAAAAAAAAAAAAAAAATATAAACCTGTAGGCCTATATATAAAAGAAAAACACGAAAAAAAAACAAATACTTGAAAAAAAATGTTTAAAAATGTTTGTCAATTATAATTAAAGATATTGACACGCTGATTCGTCTTGCAGGAAGAAATTGATCGAAGGTTCTCGCGGCATCCTCCAGGGCACGTCTGCCCTGTTGCTCTGCTTCGACGAGTCGGAAGTACGCAAGATCATCCGCGAGTGCAAACGCGTGCTCGACTATCTGGCGGTGGCTGAGGTGATCGAGACGATGGAAGACCTCGTGCAGTTCCTCAAAGACCTCAGTCCGTGTCTGAGCAAGGTACGACTCGGAAATATTAGCAACCAGTGGTTTATAAATCAGTGGTTTTACAAGTGTGTTTTTTTTCAATGTGTTTACTTTTCAGCTCGAAAAATCTATTGTTATTTTCGCGAATGTTTGCGAAAATGATGCTTTTTGCGATTTGCCGCGATTACGTATTTTTAGTTATAAATAGTAGGTAGGCCCTACATAAATTTAAAAAAAAAATCAGAGTTGAAGAAAGACATGTAAATCTTTTCAGAAGTTTCCTTGGTATTTCTTGCCTTCATCCTTCAATGAATAATTCATAATAACAGTACATAATGGTAATTATTTACCATCAAATCTTATCCACATGAAAATAATAAAAAAAGTCTCTAAACCGAAATGCGTGAAAATTCACCAAAATGGTGAAAAAACTCCGCAAATTCTTTTTCACTTGAAACAATTTTTGGAAAAATACTCAACACCAATTCACCCCTTTTAGCTATTTAATAACGAAAATTGGGTTTTTAATTGACCCTAAATGCTTGTCTCTGCATGGTCATAATTTATTCAATTTCATTTGACCTTGTATAGGTATTTAACCTTCAAGTTTTGGCAGATTGAATATATTGTTATATTGATAATGAGGTTGCGTTACTCTCCGCCAGGTTTCTCGCGAGGTGGGCGGCCGCGAGAAGGAGCTGACGCATCAAGTACATCGCGTGATCCTCATGAGATGTCTGGACCAAGTGAAAACGCTCGCGCCAATCCTCATCTGCAGCATGAAGATCTTCATCCACATCATCTCGCAGGGTAACGCTTGAAACTATCTACAATCTACGAAACCTCAATCCGTCATTGTTCGAGGGACCAGGAAAATCAAATCAGTGTACTAGCAACTGCTATTTACTCTAGCTGCTCTACCATATGACCTTGACTACGTACTAAATTTAGGTGTACAGTGAAACCTCGATCCATCGTTTTCCAAGGGACCATGAAAATAAAACCATCCATGCAGGAAAACGATCCATCCAGGAAAATTCAACAATGATTGTAATGGGAGTGGGGTGAGGAAAAATGAATGATACAACCAGGAAAACGATGGATCCGGGAACGATGCATACAGGTTTCACTGTACTAATATAATTATTAATGAATGAACGTTATGTATGAAACCGGGAAGAGGGTAAGAATATTGGAGAGTCCATCTGAGATGATCCGAGAGTTGGGATGGCAGGAATTGGAAATACGGAGAAAGGAGGATCGGATATGTAAGGGGGATATGTAAGGGAGGGGGGTGGGGGAAAGCTGCGTAGTTGATTGAAAGAAATGAGTCAGGATATGGGGGTAGGCAAAGTCATGATAGAGCCATAGTTATAAAGGGGGCTAGAAGATGTCGATAAATTTTCTTTCTTGAATAAGACAGGTAGGGACTGGAATGGGCTTAGTAGAAGTATATTTGAGGGGGACAAAATAGGGTTTAAACTATTCTGTCAGAAGGTTAGGGAGGTGGTGGAATAGGATAGATAGGGAAGTTGCCACTGCACATGTATTTGCAATTGTGAGGGTTTAAATAATAATAATAATAATAATAATCTTCCTATCTTTCTATCTTTTTTTTTTGTTATCTTCTATCTTTTGAATGAACTTTCTTCTTTTCAGCTAATGTTAAATTCTCCCCAATGGATCATTTTCCTGCATGAACAATGATTCTTCCCCTACATCAACGATAGATCGATTTTCCATCGTAGCTCGAGTGTTGTAATATCCCCTAACGAACCGTTGAGTAATAATCCCGTGCGATGTTGCCGCGTAGGTGGCAAGGGCGTTGAAGAGGCCGCGGAGAACCGCAACTACCTGTCACAGCGCATGACGGACGAGATCAACGAGATCATCCGCGTCCTGCAGCTGACGACGTACGACGAGGACGAGTGGGACGCGGACAACCTGACGCTGATGAAGCGGGCGCAGAACGCCATCGAGGGGAAGCTGCAGGCGGCACACGATTGGCTGGAGGTGAGTTGCGCCAATAGCTGCGTAAATCAATATGTATTGAGGGTTGCGTTGGTTAGCGGGTCTGTTGTGGTATCTCAATTTCCGATCCCACTGATGTTGAAAATATGTAGCAATTTGCCGACCAAATCTATGGAAATACCAATCAAGAGTTTTCTAGTAGTGATACAAGACAAGGAGCTAACTTTTTTTTAAAAATTAGGGGAAAAAGATTGCCCCTCTAGTGCCCCGTCCGAACGATCATACCTTTCTTCCTTAGCCTTAATTGGGTAACAATGATTCTGAAACAAATTTTGACTTGAGCATAGAGAAAATATGAGCTCAATATTGCTTTCACCATCTAACATAATCATTATTTTACTCATTGTCCGCCCCTGTTTGTTTTGTTGTTGGTGTTAGGCACCCGCTGCTCCCGCGGTGAATCATGGAGATGTCGTCTTTCGCTATGAGAGTAAGAAACCATTGTGAGGGGCCTCAACTACAGCATGCAGGTGACCTTGGTAGCTCCACTGCTGTGCCTTTGTATCACACACACACACATTGCCCTGCCCATAGCAACCAAGAGACACTGTCCAGATGTGCTAGTGTCACATTACTTTGAATGTGCTTTTGACATTTGTTTGTTTCCCTGTTGCTGTTAGAGAGGAAATATTATTTAAATCACATTTGACTTCTTTATTGCCTTTTTAGAATACTGTGCTTTCAATTTGGAATTATTTTGTCCTCATAAAGAATGCACTCATGCAGTCTTGCCTAGCCCCCCCCTAAGGGGCCTCCCATCCATGATCAGCTGTTACTGATGTCCCTGCTATTGCAACATTCTTGTCAGTGACTCAGTGTGCTTCCAAGCCTTGAGAGTGGAGGTCCTGTTGCTCTATAAAGTGATGATTGGATTGAGGAAAATGACGCTTCTTTTCATGAATAAAGGTGAATTGATGCATTGAATTTCAATTTTGGAGATTTTGTGCGCGCATATTAGTCGCACCCGCGTATTAGTCGCACCCCTGTTTTGAGCTCTCAAATTTATAAATATACATGCGACTTATATGCGAGTAAATACGGTATTTTCCCGCACCTGATTGTTGTTGTTGTTGTTGTTGTGTAGGACCCGCTGGCGCTGCGCGGTGGCGTGGGAGAGAAGTCGGTGCGCCAGATCATCGAACACGCGCTCAAGGTGTCGGAGCGATGCCTGCCCGGCGACTGTGAGTCGATACAGAAGCTGTGCTCGAACGTGACCGCCATGACAGATACGTTGTGCGAGCTGCGACAGGACGGCAAGGGCACAACGCCGCAGGTGAGCAATGCCACGATAACACGTGCACGTGTCGAGCTAGTAGAGCGAGAATTTTTCTGCAAGTGGGTTTTTAAATGGGACTGGAAGTGACCAATGAGAACGGCACGATTTGTGACGTCATGACTTCAATACCGATCTGTACTACCTAAAGTAATAATAGAGTATAAACCTAAAGTATAATAAAGTAGCAGTATACGTGGCATATGTCTGTGTGGCGCTACTGTTAGTATTTATTCTGAGTTAAGTTTAGGTTGTTTGTAAAATGCGTGAGCATTGAGTAATTTTTTTATAAGTTGTCATACTGATTTGGCACGTTGGCCAAATGAACTAATATTAGGCCTACTCAAAATAATTGTATGCTTTTCATAAGTTTAAAATTTTTGCTTTGTCCAATATTTAGTCTTTTTAAATTTAAAGCTTGTTCTCAAAGTTTATTCATGACGTAGCTGCTTCATAGTTTCATCATCATTTATATCTTGAGATGAAAAATGAAATATTTAGGAAGTCTCAAAGAAGTTTTTCCCACTTGGAACTTGCGGTTTGCCGTACTAACTGCACTCGTGTCTGTTTCCTCGCAGGCGGAGAGTCTCTCCCGCAGCATCCAGACGAAGCTCGGAGAGCTGATCCAGCTGGTATCCAACGCCATCGTGCGCGTGGACAAGTCCGGACTCCAGCAGCCGGCGCACACCGTCTCCGGAAGACTGGAGCAGGCCCGGAAGTGGCTGGCTAACCCGGAGCGGGACGACAGGGGCTTGGGCAGGCAGGCCATACAGCTGATCGTGCAGGAGGGAAACAAGGTAGGGCCGTTGTGTGAATAAACCTTGACCTTGGTCTCACCTTGATAGAGAGTGATAGAGAGATCTAGAGATTTATTGTGTTGTATTTTTGGATTTGGATTTTTTGGATTTTATTATCAACTCGGGAAATGCCAGTTCTAACAGAGGCTAATATTTACGGTGGTTGAAAGATGAACTAACTCACTTACCTAAGTATAACCTTTGAATTAACCCAAGTATAAAAAAGATAATAGAAAATTGAATTAGTAAAATAAGGATAGGTGAATAAAATTCAATTCAATTATACTAGGAGTGTTGAAAGTAAGACGTTGAGTTGTCCCATAGTTGAAATTGACGTCATCTGCGCTCGTGGAAGGCTATTCCAATGACGTAATCTCTAGGGCCATTGCGTAAATACGTAGATATGCTTACGGGATTGAATAGTCTCACCTCGAGGTAGGGTCCAGTGGCTGTTAACAAATAGTACTCTTGTACACTGTTGAATAAGGTCACTGTTTGGGTAGATAAAATTAGTTGAAGAGTCCATAGGAGTTGATTTAACGGAATATCAGTTTTTCTGATTTTGATTTCTGGCTTTCTTTAGAGTTAAAAATAAAAATATCGTCATTATTCGTTGAAATCCCGTTTCAGGATTGTGATATCCGTCAAGTTGATTATTCAACAGATTCCACAAATTATGTTATTTAATATTTGTGGAGAAATATAGAAGTACCCGTAATTTAAATAAAACTGAAAATAAACCGTATTGTTCAATAGGCCAATACAGTGAAACCTCTATCCATCGTGTTTCAAGGGACCAGGAAAATAAAACCATCCATGCAGGAAAACAATCCATCCAGGAAAATATAACATTGATTGTATAGGAGTGGGGTATTACCATTAAATTAATTGTACAAGCAGGAAAACGATGGATCCGGGAACGATGTATACTGTATAGAAGTTTCACTGTATATAGAATATTGTGGTTAGCTTGCTGAATTGTTTACATTGTGTTGCACGTGTCTTGAAGGAATTGAATGAATGTGTGTGCATTAGCGTTGATACGTAGACCGAAGTATGCTGGCGTAATGTTTGTCAATGCTTTTCATGCTGTCATTCATCGTCAAGGATCACAGAAAGGTTTGTTCATTCACACAAGGCTGCTGAAACTCATACTGACTTGACGCTGCAATGTGTTTAGTTAATAGATTTAGTGATTATATTATTAGTTATGCTCTAATAATAATTTTTTTCAAGGATTTTTAAATCAGTTTTTTTTTACATAGATTTAGGTACAATTTTGTAGACCACATACGGTATATAGAGACCACACATAGCCATAATAATAATAATAATGAAGTTTTTGGAAAGTATGGTTTGATTTAAAAGAATTTCAATTTATGATGGATGATATGAGAGATCAATATAAAAACAAAACATTTTATGTGTGTAATTTTATTTACATACATTATTATGTAATTGAAAAGTAGATGAACTCACATACGATGAAAAGCTCACATAAATACGAGTATTATGCGGTATTATTTTCAATAATTAACATAAATTAATATCTATGTTCTTAACTTATAATGTCTAGCCTAGTTTTTATAGGTTTTAAACTCACTTCAATATGATGGTTCTTGGATCGTCGTCTGTATTTTGCCACATGTTTGTATTGTATTTTTATAATTACTGTATTTTTATATTTTCATTTTATTACTGTAATTATATGTAAAGGCTTTTGGTCGCTGGTTGTGGTCCCAGTCCTATTTTTTTTTCGTAAACACATTGAAATTATTTTTGTGCACTTCCATGTTGTGAGTTTCATGTAGTTACGTAAAGATCATTACAAAATTTACTGCATTCTGTTAGTGTTTGTGTTTGTCGTTGAGCTAGCTTGTTTGTTGTCGTCAGGTTGGCGAGGGTCTGACCGGGGTACACAAGGCCGAGATGCTGGGCCTGTGCAACGAGGTCGAGACGTTGTCGCGCCAGCTGAACGACTTGTGCCGTCGCGGCCAGGGCAACAGCCCGCAAGCACAGGAAATAGCAAGGTAAATGTGTTGTCTCGTCTTTCGGTTGTCAGACTATCAGTAATCTTGATGACTATTTTCGAAAAATGAAAAGGGAGTTTGAATTTGTCAGGATAAGAATGCGGTCGTTAGGGTTGCGGTTAGTAAAAATTGTACACAGACAGTGGATGAATGAAAATAAGTATATATGTATTGATAAAGAATATTGACGACGGTAATTACGGACAAACTTATTGACGATGATATGATAATATACGGTAATGACAATACTTAACAAAGCCTAGCCGAACTGCCGGTATGCAGGTTTGCTTTACATGTTTGTTTACGTGACAAGTGCTGTTCTTCAACTGTGTCGTTCTATCAACTATCGCCGACGGCGCCCCCTATCAACGACTAGTAAAAGTTCATACTGAATGGAGCGATGGACAAGGCGGTGAGAATTTAGGTTACTAAAATAAGGTGGTAATTTGAATTACGTGAAAATACAAGCTATTGACTACAAACGCAAAGGCAACAATCATCTCTACGTGTCATGAGGATTATAGACTTGAGTAACGATTCCTGCGTTAAATAAAAAAAATAAAAAATTAACCACTTAACAGTCGTGGACGAGTAAGTGCGTATCGTGCTACACCGATCTTGAATGCATACGCGTTCTTACACTTTCCAATACGTTGTAATTAATATGTCGAACGCATTACGTCATATAGACATGGGACTTGTACTGATGAGTTGGATTGAGGAATTGCTGTCGATTTTTTTGGCCAATAGAATACTCTAGTATTGAAAAATGGTTAAATACAGTCAGCTGTTGTTTCAAAACCTTGTGCATGTGTCAAATTGACAAGCCTCTGAATGCCAATTTTGAAGAAAGTACAAGAACTGCAAAGGAATTACTAGTATTCAGGAAAATAATATAATTTAATAATAAAAAGATCTTGCCACCGTGCATCTAGCACATCTTTTATAGTGTTGATAAAATACAAATACAAATGAACAATAGTGATATTAGCCCATTTATTGTTTCACATATCAAGTGCAACAATATATCAAGTTGTACGACGTGCTTGTCTTGTTCGTAGGGCGTTGTCACAGAAGTTGTACGAGCTGAAAGAACGGATCCAGAACGCCGTCGTCAGCCGCGTCGTCGAGGACTTCATCGACATCAGCTCGCCGCTGAAACACTTCACCGACGCCGTTCACGTGCCCGAAGGTACGTTCAAATCTCGCTGTCGTGTTGTGTGGCTCGAACTGCGGGTAGCCGTCTAGCTGGTTCAGACAGTAAAGGCTTTTTCATGATTTTTTTCATTTGGGGTTTATAAGTTCTCGGCACTTTTTTTTTTTTTTTTTTAAATAACATCGGAACTTGATACAAAATCATTGTTCCCCTATTAAGGCTAAGGATGAGAGTAGGATCGTTAGGACGGGGCACCACAAGGGCGATCTTACCACCCCATTTTATTATTGTTTTATGATCAGGAAACAATTATACATAGAGTTTTGCTGATGGCCGTGCACACAATTTTTCTTCCAAGGTTCCTGCATTCTACTGAGTGATTTTCAGACTTTTAGGACCCAAATATCTTGAAAATCCTAAAAAAAAAAGAAATGTGCCCATATAAATCTATGCCAAATGAAATATATTAATTTGGTCAAAGGTAAATAAAGAACAGCAGCTTACCAAGATTTATGAGTAGAAATACTCATAGTGGAGAGCCCGTTTATGTAACACAGAGATGATTAGGTGCACATGAGATTTTGACGTTTCGGCTATTGACTCGGTCACAGTAGACTAGGTCATCTCCGTGGTCTATCAACGTATCTCCTCTATGAGTGGGTTTATCTACTTATGAACCTCGGCTAGCTGCTCTTCTCTTTTTCATTTTTACTCAATTCACTGATGAACAATAATTATAACCGCCCTCGGTAGCTCAGTCAGCTGAGGCACCGCTTCAGAAACTGAAGTCATCCTTGGGTGTGGGTTCGAGTCCCGCATAAGGCATGGGTTTTTGTAAACGCCTTTTCACCTGTCATCACTTCATAGTTTCATTATCACCCGCTCATTCGTACCCCCGTATAACCTAGCTGTTGGTGGGGTCGTTGATCAGCATTAAAAAAAAAATTGTAACTATCATCGAGATTGTGGTAATATGAAGCACTAGGAATATTATTCATGTATTTGAAATTTTGTATTTTACTTGCATTTCAAAGCTTATTTATCACCGCTGCGTGTGTTGTTCTCAGGCACGCCCGGGCGCGAGCAGAACTTTGCGGACCGCGCCCAGCAGCTGCAGCAGTTCTCCGGGCGCGCGGCCAAGACGGCTCGCATGGTGGCGGCGGGCGGCAGCGGCGGCAACAAGAAGCTGGCCGAGGCTCTGCTCACAGCGGCCAATCAGGTACGAACGACTCCGCGGGGATGATTTCAGCGGGAACAACATTGCGATACGAGATTATTTCTATTGATTTATTTAGAGTCGGTTGTGCGAACTCGTAGTCGAAATATATTCTTGGTACACAAGGTCGCAAGGGGAGAGGGGAGGGCATGGTGCACTCGCTCGAAGTGTCCTTGACGCAACGACTGGCTGGGGTCAGCTGGCGAGGTGTGTAGATGTGGCGTCACTGACGTTTGTTTGCGTTTGCGCCAGGTGGAGAGCCTGATGAAAACTTATAGCTGCGTAGTTTCAGCACCAAGGTGTGTAGATGTGTCGTCACTGACGTTTGTTTGTGTTTGCGCCAGGTGGAGAGCCTTACACCACAGCTGATCAGCGCCGGGCGGATCCGTCTGAACTACACGGGCAGCAAGGCGGCCGAGGAGCACTTCGACAACCTGGTGGCGCAGTACGCGGAGAGCATCCAGCGGGCGCGGGCGCTCTGCGACGAGGCAACGCCCTCCGCAGACTTCATTCGCGTCTCAGGTACACTAAATGTTCTCCTCTGGGGTTATTCCGAGGGGTTAATGACCAAAAAAATCAGGTGTACACTTTGGAAAAAATAATAAAAAAATCACGGAAAATCAAAATTTCACAAAAATACAAAAAATCGAAAAACAATGAAAAAATCACGAAAAATAAAAAAGATCATATAAAATCAGAAGATTACGGAAAACCAGGCAAATCAAGAAAAATAACAGAAAATAAAAAAAAAATGAAAGAGAATAAGAAAAATCATGAAAAATAAAAAAAAGAACACGAAAGCTCAATCTACATCTACAGACCTTGGATTACTTCAGACTTTCAATTTTTTTTATGAAAAACCGTCCAACCGATATTTCTGAAAAACAATCCGTACCTATTCTGGTGTGACACCAATATTCAAAAAAAGTTTGGAGTCGATTGGTCTCTTTTCCTGACCTGTATGCCGCGTACAAAATTACAAAAAAAAAAAAAAAAGACAATTTTTTTTTGGTATGTGAAATGGAAGTCTTTGCTACGCCCATCTAAAAAATTCCTGTAAATGTTACAGAGGAACAGAAGAATTTTCCCCTCTGGCTCATTCTTATACGGCTCTTACTTGTAATGGGTTTTCTCTCAAATGGTGCTAGCAAATGCGCCTCAAAACTAGACAGTACCGGTATTGAATTAGATGATGACACTTGTGTATAATCACCTTCTGGCTCAGTCTATCGAGGCTGTGCTTTATAACCTGATGATTCGGGCTTTAGTTGCCAAGTTTCCACTGATTTTGTACTTTTGTTTGACCTGTGGAGCGCAAACGAAAGAAGAAACGTTTTTTTTTTTCGAGTATGATAAAATTGATTATTTGCTTCTCTCATCTAATATTTGCGTATGTATTACAGAGGAGCAGATCCAGATGCACACGATACTGTGCGAGGAGGCGATCCGCAAGAACCAGCCGCAGAAGATGGTGGACAACACGTCCAGCATAGCTCGCTTGGCTAACCGGGTGCTGATGGTGGCCAAGCAGGAGTCGGACAACTCGGAGGAGCCGGAGTTCATCGCACGAGTCAACCGAGCCTCGGACAACGTGCAAGCCAGTGAGTAGATAGGCCCACTTCCACTTGATAATAATGTGCATTTAGCAATTATGCTATAACTTTTTACAAGAGAGATTATACAATATGTAGGCCTTTATTATAATGAAAAATAATTTTGATCTATTGATTTACCTATTGAATATTTAACACATTGATTATATGGGAGTGGGGTGATGAAAAATGAATGGTACAAGCAGGAAAACGATGGATCCGGGAACAATGCGTAGAGGTTTCACTGTACTAGTGTGTGTAGGAAGCCAGCTACAGTGTTGCATTTGTTGTCAACAGGTGTCACCCCGATGGTCCAGGACGCTAAGTCCGTCGCGATGAACACGCAAGACGGTCACGCGGTCGCTCGGTGGAAAGAGTCAAACAGAGCGGTAAGTCCGTTAGCATTCACACTGATAGAAGGCCTACGTTTGATTTTTGTTTACCGAAGTCCATTAAAAAAGAGAATGCATTAAAATTCAAATCAACATTGAAAGAATATCTTATTGAAAAAATGTTTCTATAAAGTGAATGATTTCGTTCAATTTTAATTCTATTTATATGTTCTTCATATTAGAAGAATTAGTAATCTTTTCTGTTATTTCCAATGATATTTATATGACTGAAGTGATGTTTTCAGAGATTTCACATTATTTCGTATACATTGTGAGGAATTTTAACTTAATCGTGTTATTAATGTGAAATATGTTGAAGAATGTTTTGTATTTATAGGCCTAATAGGAATTGACTTGTCCAATACCGTACTTGTTATGTTTAAATTCTGGACCAAGTTATTATTATTATTATAGGTATTGGTCGAGCAACACACTAATCTTAAGGTTTATATTTTTGTGATGGACGACATGAGAGATGGATGATAGATGATGATACATTGTAGGAGAAGCTAGTGATATGAGAAATAATGAGTTGGGTACAGGTTGGAGGAAAAACATAGGACAGAGCACAAAAACACACACACAAAATGGACTGGACATGAGTGCTGGGAAGTAGGTTCAAATAATACACTTGCCTGATAGGATCCAAAGAGATCGAAACATGTCGTGAGTTTTAATTTATTATTAATGTTCCTGTGATTTTTGCCTGGCGGTTATTTCCTTCAGAGTCCGTGGAAAACGTAGCGGGAAACTTGAGTTTGTTGACTCTTGTGAAACCTTGTGAAGGGGGTGTGGTCAGCTGATGCCTACTACAAGAATAAAGGAAACGAAATAAACGGCGCAAATATTCTTTATTGTTTTCAAATGTAGTAACGTTTTTTTTTGGTGTTATTTTGTTTTAGCTGTTGTCAGCAGTGGGTCAGGTCCGCCAGGCTGTCACGCCCCACATGCCACCCGACATGAACAACCTTCACATCAACGGTAAGTCAACGTTTGTACAATCGCTGCGTATTTCACTCGGTTCACTCAAACTCTTCACCCCGTATTGCAAGTCGCGACGTTTATTGTCGCCATCAAACCTACCTAGTCGGGATATACTTTTAACCACCAAAGAAGAAGTTCTCGTACCAACTGAATATTTGTAAAATCTTGTCTAATTTTATTGAAGTTCCCTAAAACTTTGAACATTGAATGCTTTTCAAAGATGTAGTTGCTTTTCTAATTGTAAATCTCACCATAAGAAATAATTATTGATGAAAAATTATCAAAGCAATACAAATATTATAGTGGTAATTTTGTTTTTAATGTTTGTAGACCTTCTTTTGTGGATACAGGTATAATAACATCTTTCATTGCGGGTTATTATTATTGCCAATTTAATTGATAAAATTTTCCAATTTCAAAGTACATTACCATATTAATTTAATTTTCAATTCGATAAATGACAAAGAAATATGTCAGTTGCTGTTGATTTTTAATAGTCGAATCATTATTAATACTCATAGGACCGGTTTTCCGATGGTTTGATAAAATGACACAAGTAAAATAACAAGTTGACTGTTAGGTTGGTTTTTAACGAATCATTCGTTAACCCGTTAACGATTCGTTAACGAATCATTCGGCCTTGCTCCGATTTTTCAGTGGTTGATTAAATCTTAACCGATTCTTGATTTTTACCTCTCTTATCAGTCAATTATACTTGACAGATTTTTATTGCAAACCATGGAAATACCCAGTCTTACTCATACATTTTTCATATTACTGCAGCTACGACATTTTATTCATTTTCCACATTTACATAAAATTATAAAATGATTCTACTAACGTTATTGATTATTGAAATTTTTCGAATTCTTTTCGTTCATTTTATATGTTATTTAACGTTTCGAGTTCTATTTCTTGTGTCCTGTTGATCAATGTATTCATGTACATTAACGTGTGGTGCCAAATTAATAAAAACTGTACATATTTTCAATTTTCTCGTCTACTTACCAATCTAATCTAAGTGCTTACTCACTGTGGGAAAATTGATTAATTTTGTTCCTTTTATTTTTCTCATCCAATTTATTATTTTTTTTTTTTCTGCTAAAAATCAAATTATTATGAATACTTTGATTTCATAATTACCTGATCATATGTACAAACTTCAATATATAATTTTCTGCAGTAAAAACTATTTAATTATTGGTATGATTTGTGAAGAGCTAGTATGCCTAAATTCGTCTGGACTTTTCCCCAAATTCACGTCTTCAAACTATGTTATGTTCATCACTTATTTTTAGCAGTTTCTTGATGAAAAAATGTTCAAGGGAAATCTGTAAGTGATCTGCTTCCATATTCAAAAATATAAAGTTAATAATTCCCAGTTTTGCTAATTAAAAGTACACATTCCCAATTGCAATCTTGAAAAGTAAAATTCTAAAGTTAATATTATTTTGAAAAACTTTTTCTTGTTATTTGTCTCGTACGAGCTCTTGCCAATTAACTTCTCCACTTTCTTCTTCTACGACTGTATTTAATACGAATTTTATTTATGTGCTTAGTTGGAGTTTGCAAGAATAGATTTAATGAAGTGTCAGCACTTTGGTTACTATAGAACAATATACACAATATCTGTAGTTATTTTATGGGTAGGCCTACTACTTGGATACTCCATTTGATAGTTTTTGAAGAAATATGTATTTTATGTTATTATTATTTCTTATGTTGTATGTTGCATTGTTTATATATGGTAATGTAGAATAAGAATGAAAAAAAAAAAGAACATGAAACTTTGGGATCTCAAACCATTTGAAGGTTGGGCCAATTGAGGTAATGAGTATTTTACTGAATCCATTCTTGCAAGCTCTCAAATTCATTGTTTTGTTTTGTTTTGTTAATCTATTATTTCTCTGTAGATCCTGATTTTGACGACATATTTAATGTGGATTTTAACGCCATATTTAACCGAGGTATTTTCCAAGTTTAACCTGGTTTTTGCGTGCAACCAATCTTCGGCTTGTCTTTCTAACCTCTTTGGCAGACCGTCACTTCCTGTTCACACGTTTGTACTGAACAAGAGACTTCAAACAAATATGGAGTGCTTTGCACACCAACCTTGCCCCTTGCCTGTATATTATAGACTTGCAAATACATATTTTATAGGCCTATATCATTCGTACGGCATGTGACCAAAATTGTGCCCAAGATTTAAAAGTCCATGGCGGTCGATTTAGTAGAATATAATTTTTTTTGGTGATAACTTTTGAACAATACGAGATATCAAAATTCTAACAAAGAGGAAACACAGATATTTTCAATACCTTCAAGATGGTGTAAGTAATAACTATTTATCTCATATCGCATAATTGTCAATCGTACAGGATTGAAAAATGTTTTTTTTTTAGCTGTAAACGCGTGACAATTAGGCGATGTGAGATAAATAGTATTTAACTCTATGTGGGAAATTTGTTTAGATTTCCCCCTTTTCTTTGTTTGTTTTGTCCATAAAATTACAAAAAAATGATGGCCGGCAAAATCGACTCCCGGGACTCTAAGGACGGCAGGAAACCGACATGGGCCACAGCTGGGGAATGGGGAGGTTCAGTAGGAAGGCTCCTGGAATTGAGCCGTGTATATAATCTTCTTTTTGGTATTCAATTTATGACCAAAAATGGTAAATTTGGAAAAATAAGTTAAAAAATTCGTAAAAAAACTTAAAATAAAACATTGTTTTGGAAAAAAGAGGAATCAGGGTAACAAATTGATAAAAAAGGCAATAAAAAATTTGTTTAATTCAGGAATGGAAAATTCATAAAAAGTAAACAATTTGTAATCAATCAAATACTTGTTTCATTAAGTTTAATTTTTTATAGAAAGAAATAATTAACAAAATCCGGTCATCTCACCTTTTCAAAAAATTTTTTAAAATTGCTTTTTTAAAAAAGTAGGGGATAAATTACCAAAAGTTGGATTTTTTTTGTAGAAGGAATTTTCAGCATTTAAAAATTTTTAAATTTCCAAGAAACAAAAATTTCCCTGATTTCTCTAAGGGCTAAAATGGAAATTGGTTTTCTCCATGGTTAGCATTCAAATCAACATACCGTAATTATGATACACTGGGGTATAATCACCTTCTGGTCATCTATGAGGCTGTGCTTTATACTAAATTCGGCTTGTTGCCAAGTTTCACTGATTGTACTTTGTTTGGGAGCCTCGTACGCAAACGAAAGAAACTTTTTTTTGGATATGATAAAATTGATTATTCTTCTTCTCATCTATTGGTTTGTCAACAGCAGCCAGATCGACAACCTGTCGAGGAGTCATCCGAAACCAGCCCGAAGATGGGGACAAAGTCAAAATAGCCGCTTGGCAAAATTGATGTGGCCAGAAATGTCGGTTGGTAGAAACAGTTCCCCGACAAACCCGGCCTGGAATCAACTGAAGTAGAATTCACTATGAAACTTTGCATTTATGAATTATGCTATACTTTTATAAGGAGATTATACATATGAGTCTTTATATAATGAAAAATAATTTGTTATTATATTTTTAATATAATATATACCAATTATTATGTGGAGGGATAAGAAATGAAAGGTAGAAACAGGGATCCGGGAAATGGTAGAGGTTCACTGTACTAGTGTGTAGGAAGCAGCTACTGCGATTGTTGTCAACAGGTGTCACCCGATGGCCAGGACGCTAAGTCTGTCGCGATGAACCCGCAAGACGTCACGCGGTCGCTCGGTGGAAAGAGTCAACAGAGCGGTAAGTACGTTAGCATTCACACTGATTAGAAGGCCTACGTTTGATTTTTGTTTACCGAAGTCCATTAAAAAAGAGAATGCATTAAAATTCAAATCAACTTGAAGGAAATCTTATTGAAAAAATGTTTCTTAAAGTGAATGATTCTGTTCAATTTTAATTTATTTATCTGTTCTTCATATTAGAAGAATTAGTAATCTTTTCTATTATTTTCAATGATATTTATATGACTGAAGTGATGTTTTCAGAGATTTCACATTATTTCATACATTGTGAGGAATTTTAACTTAATCGTGTTATCGTTGTGAAATATGTTGAAGAATGTTTTGTATTTATAATAGGAATTGACTTGTCCAATACCGTACTTGTTATGTTTAAATTCTGGACCAATAAAGTTATTATTATTATTTGTATTATATTAATATAGGTATTGGTCTAGCAACGCACTTATGTTAAGGTTATATTTTTGTGATGGACGACATGAGAGATTGATGATAGATGATGATACATTGTAGAGAGATAGAGATATGAGAAAATAGGTGGGTAATTTGAGGAAAACATTAAAAGCCAAAAACACCCAAAATAGACGAAAAATTAGGTTCAAAACACACTGCCTGATGAGTTCCAAGATCTTCAGTATTGGCAATTTAATTAATGTTCCTGTTTGCGGCGGTTATTCCTTCGTGTCCTCCGTGAAAACTTACGGAAGAACTTGAGTAAATCAAAAACTTAAAAGGGGTGTGTCACTTAATCACTCAAAAAAAGAAAAACTTTCGGCGCAATTTTCTTTTGTTTCACAGTAACGTTCTTGAATATTTTGTTTTCATTTCAAGCCATTTCCCAGCTCCATTCACCCTCACATGCACCCATAAAACTTACACAATCAAGATACTTTTACATACACGTTATTTCATCTGTCCGGTCATCACTTTCCCCCTTTTAACTAATTTCTTAATCACAAAACGTGATCCTTTATCCCCAAAAGTCTCCGTACTGAATCTAAAAATCGTTCTAATTTTATTGAAGTTCCCTAAACTTTGAACCATTGAATGCTTTTCAAAGAAGTAGTTGCTTTTCTAATTGTTAAATCTCACCATAAGAAATAATTATTGATGAAAATTATCAAGCCATACAAATATATAGTGGTAATTTTGTTTTTAATGTTGTAGACCTTCTTTTTGTGGATACAGGTATAATACATCTTTACATGCGGGTTATTATTATTGCCAATTTAATTGATAAAATTTTCCAATTTCAAAGTACATTACCATATTAATTAATTTCATTTGATAAGTGACAAAGAAAAATGTCAGTTGCTGTTGATTTTTAATAGTCGATTCATTATTAATACTCATAGGACCGGTTTTCCGATAGTTTGATAAAATAACTCAAGCAAATGACAAGTTGACTCTTAGGTTGGTTTTTAACGAATCATTCGTTAACCGGACCCTTGCCCTGATTTTTCAGTGGTTGATTAAATCTTAACCGACTCTTGATTTTTTATCTCCCATATCGGTCAATTATACTTGAGATTTTTATTGCAAACCATTGAAATACCAGTCTTACTCATCATTTTTCATATTATTGTAGCTATGACCATTTTATTCATTTTCCACAATTACATATAATTTATAAAATGATTCTACTAACGTTATTGATTATTGAAATTTTTTCGAATTCTTTTCGTTCATTTTATATGTTATTTAACGTTTCGAGTTCTATTTCTTGTGTCCTGTTGATCAATGTATTCATGTACATTAACGTGTGGTGCCAAATTAATAAAAACTGTACATATTTTCAATTTTCTCGTCTACTTACCAATCTAATCTAAGTGCTTACTCACTGTGGGAAAATTGATTAATTTGTTCCTTTTTATTTTTCTCATCCAATTTATTATTATTTATTTTTTTGGTAAAAATCAAATTATTATGAATACTTTGATTTCATAATTACCTGATCATATGTACAAACTTCAATATATAATTTTCTACAGTAAAAACTATTAAATTATTGGTATGATTTGTGAAGAGCTAGTATGTCTAAATTCGTCTGGGCTTTTCCCCAAATTCACGTCTTCAAACTATGTTATGTTCATCACTTATCTTTAGCAGTTTCTTGATGAAAAAATGTTCCAAAAAAAACTGTAAGTGGTCTGCTTCCATATTCAAAATATAAAATTAATAATTCCCAGTTTTGCTAATAAAAGTACACATTCCCAATTACAATCTTGAAAAATAAAATTCTAAAGTTAATATTATTTTGAAAAACTTTTTCTTGTTATTTGTCTCGTACGAGCTCTTGCCAATTAACTTCTCCACTTTCTTCTTCTACGACTGTATTTAATACGAATTTTTCTTATGTGCTTAGTTGGAGTTTGCAAGAATAGATTTAATGAAGTGTCAGCACTTTGGTTACTATAGAACAATATACACAATAACTGTAGTTTTTTATGGGTAGGCCTACTACTTGGATACTCCATTTGATAGTTTTTGAAGAAATATGTATTTTATGTTATTTTTATTTCTTATGTTGTATGTTGCATTGTTTATATATGGTAATGTAGAATAAGAATAAAATTTAAGTAAAAAAAAAAGAGATTGTGAAACTTTGGGATCTCAAACCATTTGAAGGTTGGGCCAATTGAGGTAATGAGTATTTTACTGAATCCATTCTTGCAAGCTCTCAAATTCATTGTTTTGTTTTGTTTTGTTAATCTATTATTTCTCTGTAGATCCTGATTTTGACGACATATTTAATGTGGATTTTAACGCCATATTTAACCGAGGTATTTTCCAAGTTTAACCTGGTTTTTGCGTGCAACCAATCTTCGGCTTGTCTTTCTAACCTCTTTGGCAGACCGTCACTTCCTGTTTACACTTTTTGTACTGAACAAAAGACTTCAAACAAATGTTCAGTTCTTTGCACTCCAACCTTGCCCCTTGCCTGTATATTATGGACTCGCAATACATATTAATACGTATTTTATAGGCCTATATCATTCGTACGGCATGTGACCAAAATTGTACCCAAGATTTAAACGTCCATGGCGGTCGATTTAGTAGAATATAATTTTTTTTGGTGATAACTTTTGAACAATACGAGATATCAAAATTCTAAAGAAAGGAAAATACAGATATTTTCAATACCTTCAGGATGGTGTAGGTAAGTAATAACTATATATCTCATATCGCATAATTGTCAATCGTACACGATTGAAAAATGTTTTTTTTTTAGCTGTAAACGCGTGACAATTAGGCGATATAAGATAAATAGTTATTAGTTACTCATATGTCGTGAAGATATTGAAAATATCTCTTCCTCCTCTTCATTAGAATTTTGATATCTTGTACCATTCAAAAGTTATCATCAAAAAACTGATATTCCGCTAAATCGACTCCCATGGACTCTTAATTGACGTTTTGCATGTAAACCGCGACTATGATTCCACTAAGCTTAGTCAGGATGATTGTATGTAGCTTACAGATATTGTTAAGGCTCTGACACCTTAGTTGTCTGCCATAATTGTCATCCAGGAGACCAGGGTTCGATTCCCGTCATGATTTTCCTCAGTCGTTGAAGTGAATACTGGTATGGTTCCTTCAGAGCACAACTGTCTCCTATCTGATTAATTTTTGTCAATGTTTATAGCTCTTGGTTATCATTACAGTGTGTCGTTGAACTTGATATAAATAAAAAATACAGCTAATAATATGTAATTTGTGATGGTTGAATATATCAACTGTAGGTTTAGATGATGATGAATTAAATTTTAGATAACTGTCTCTGTGCCATCAATCCAATACGGTCGCTCTGATCAGAATTAAATTAGAACTACATTAATATTCGCATATATTTATATTTTATTTTTTATTTATATTTGGATTTTCTCATATTTGGATTTTGGTATTTTATTATATTAATTTTTAGAGTCTAGGCCTCATCGTTCATTGCTAGAGTTTAAAATCTTGTACGAACAGATCAATTAGCCTGACAAAGCTTCGTGTTTCCACCGTAATCGTGCGTAGATGGTTTCGTGCGAAACGTCAATTCTTTTGCGAATGCCGTCTAATCTGTACAATCTGATCTGATCTGAAGTGATCAGATCTGACGCTGTACAATTATTGCAAAGCTTCAGCATTTTTCCAAGCCTCCATAAATTGAAAATGTTTGCCTATTTGCACAAAAACCCAATCCGGTTTACATTTTATTTTCAGTGCTTGTCACCCATTTGACACTAATTGTTACGTCATTTTATGTGTCAATTCAGGGCCACCTGAAGAGCTTATACCGGAATAAAGTATACTCGGCTGTGTGACGTGGGTTCTGATGTTAAACCTTACCTGAACCCTAACCATCCATTTGAGATAACCACCAGAGCCCATGTCACACGACCGAGTACCGGTATACATTATTCCAGTATACGCTCTTGAAGCGTTCCCCCAATTCATTCTGCTACTTCCATTTGAACGTTCCCCAAGACATATTTCGTTTGCATCGTTTATGCTGTCATGAGAAAATAGGCTTTTCTCTAAACTTTCCCTCTTTTGCATCAATAAAGTGAAGTATTTGAATAATCGGTCAACTTTTACGAATGTTATTATTGATTTTTAGATCTAAATCATAATATGCGAGGAAATTTGTGCATGACTTGCAAAGTCCAAATCGGTCCAAAACGGACTATCGATTATAAAATTATATTTATTGACTTGGGTTCAAATCCAACTTAACATCCCTTTACATGGAATGACATTATTATATGTTTTACATAAATTTGTTATTTAAGAAAAACATTTTCAGACTGTTGATTGAATTAACATTTAAAAAAGTAAGCATTTTCACTTAGGCCTGGTATTACCGAGTCCAGTGAGCCTTTATCTGAGAGTTAGTAAAAAAACAAAAACACATGTAACCATGGTGATAACAACTTTAAACTGCCAGTTAGAGCTACTCCCACGTTGGTAATTCCGGCTCTTACAGTAATACGCGCGCCTGCAGATCTGTAATAAATAAATACCGGATAAACTGTAGTAAAGTTCAAGTTTTGATATTGAATTTTTGTTTTCTTCAAGTCTGATATATTGAATTTTGGTTCAAATAATTTTTGTGTTCTTAATTAAATTGAATGTTGCGGTCGACAGCTAGGCCATTTTGTTGTTTTCTTTTTATATTTGGTATTTAATTTACCAGTAGATTATATTTAGAAGTATTATTTATTCAATTTCAAACATGTTCAAGTTTACATAGACCATAACTATTTTTTTAAAACCCATTTGTAAAATATGCTTCATTGAAAACAGCTCAATCCTCCATCTCTCTCTATTAACCTCACTACTAATGCATCTCCTTGTCTATCTATCTCTCTCTTGCGCTCGTGATCGTGATCTTATTGGTCGGTGATGGGATGTATTTCAGAGGAGCCGCGAGTACAGAAACAACAGCAACAGCCGCAGTACAACTTCTTCACAGAGAAAGGTACACGTTTACTTGACGTAGACGTAGACGTAGTGACGTGCATGCGACGTGATTTGAGAGTTGGATTTATTTCTTGTCGGTTGAATATTTATAATGTTTATTTTTTTGTGATTAAAGGGGTGCGTGCACGGTGCTTACACAAATCGAGAAATTTATCTTTACTATTTATTTCTATTTTCAAAAACCAGTGTAATTGAATGAAAAGTTCACATCTCCAAGATAATTTTATGCTCTTTAATTAATATGACATTTTATATTTGTGGATTCAATCAGTTTTGAGATAATACGTCAATGAATTTCATCACATTCTTTTTATTCATTGACGTATTTCAAAATTGATTGAATTCCCTGCAATAGAATGTCATATTCATTAAAGAGCATAAAATTATCTTGGAGATGTGAACTTTTCATTCAATTAATATGGTTTTTGGACATTGAAAAATATAAGTGAATGTGAATTTCTCTTTTTTTATCAGCACCGTGCACGCACCCCCTTAAGGTAAATTCAGTATTTTTTATTTACCATTCTAGTGATTGTCGTTTTAATTATTTTCGTGATAAATGATCATGGCCGCTACCGAACTGCCACTTGAATAGTTCTGAGGCCCTCACCTAATAAATGTCTGCTAGTCCTGCTAGCTCCAAGAGGCTAGGACTATGATTGGTTACCTGTCATGGCAACATCTCTAGTCTCTGTGTACTTCCATTGTTGTTAGCACAGAATCCCAGCTCTGCTCTTGAGATAGGCTACGAAGTGGTTAATTATTGCAATCCAAGAGACCGTTACTTTCTTTTTAAAATTGTCATTGTTGTACTTCTTTTCGTAAACATTAACCAATCGAAGTCCTAGCCTCTTGGAGCCAGCAACCCTGGCACGATACTCGAAGCAGTTTATTAGGTAAGGGTTCTCAGCAGGGCTTTGCTAGCTCCAAGAGACTAAGGACTTTGATTGGTTCCTATTCACTAGTAGAGCTAAGTACCATGGCAACATGTCCAGTTCTTGTGTATTTCCATTGTTGTTAGCACAAAATCCTAGCACTGCTCTTGAGGCGGGCTAAAAATAGGTCACATCTTTGCGATCTAAGAGACCGTGACTGTTATTATCTCGTACTGCCATTTTATTTAGCTCTCCTAGAGAACATTATCCAATCAAAGTCCTTGGCTAGCTAGGCGTAGGACGTTATTTTGAATGTCAGTCGCGGTAGGGGTTGTGATTTCAATTTTCTACGTCAGTCGTTTAATTCCTTGGAATTTAATTCTTTCAGTTTAAACTCACAGATATTTCCATTTTGGATTTAATTACACATTCGTTGAGATTTTCTTGAATTATTTTCACAATCTTTCACTTTTAAACACGTAGTATTAGCTCGGTTTTTGTGTGAATTGCTAATTATTTAAAGATGTTTTGGATTCACCTGAGTTTCTTAACAAATGAAAATACGTTGAATCAAAGATAGTTTTTAGTTTTAGTGACAGTTGCATTTTAATTCTACTAGGAAATTCCAGTATTTTATCAAACCTTTCATTGTTAGTTTAACGAACCAAACTATCATTGATTAAGGATTAATACTCGTTATTCTGGGTAGATATAAAATGCTTAATGTAACCGGTTATTAGATTGGAATTAATACTAAAATAAAAACCGGATTACACTACAGAATTCACACCGAGTACAATTAAATTCAAAACCTAATTTTTTTGTTATACATAATCTCAATCTCAATAATCCTCGATATAAGTGTAATGATCGGAATTTCGGTCGAGATTTTATACAAACGAAAAATATAAACGCGAAAGAAAATACTACAAACTGAATACATATGTATATTAGTAAAAGACAGAGAAATTTAAATCATCATTTGTAAATAGCATGTTTGAATTCATTATATTTAGACCCAAGTAGATGATTTATTTTTGTGTAAACTCTTTATTAGGCTTTTGAGAAGTATTACCGTAAACTAAACGTATAAAACGTTATGTAATACATCTTGTACACACTTGTACAGAACGCCCTTTCCAGTATTATTCTCAAACCTTTTTATTTTTCAACCGTACCGTCTGCTAGTTCATACTTTCAAAACAAACAGTCTAGGGCTGTGCGAGGTGAGAATTGAAGGTTCGAGTCGAGTTAGAGTTCGAGTTAGTTTCGCTAGTTCCAATTTTGAGTTCATAAAAAATTTAAATAATTTAGTAGGCCCCATTAAATATTGAGTTTCCAATTGGTTTTGAGTGAAGTACAAATTACTATGGAGCAGCCATTTTCTACACGCTGTACGTTTAGTATACAGTGAAACCTCTATCCATCGTTTTCAAGGGACCAGGAAAATAAAACCATCCATGCAGGAAAACCATCCATCCAGGAAAATTTAACATTGATTATATGGAAGTGCGGTGAGAAAAAATGAATGATACAAGCAGGAAAACGATGGATCCGGGAACGATGCATAGAGGTTTCACTGTACACCGCCCAATTACAAAATAAAAATGTGTTTTTGACCGGTGCTAGGCCGAGATTCGTGTATCAGTGGACCCTAAAATTCGGGAAAAATCACGTTTTATATTCGGAACAATACAGGTACAAGAAAACTAGAGAAAAATGAAAAAGTTTTAAAAATCAAACTGTACATTTTCTGAGTTCAGCTAAATTTGAACTCAAACTCGAATCTCAAACTCGAAAATTCAGATGCTTGCACTCCCCTTACAAAAACCAATAATGATCAAATCATATTCATTTTAGTAATGAATGTCATACTGATGGTATTATTTTAGATATTTATAATTACAAGTGGATATTGTCGAATGTTGCTTTGGATGTTTCGATGTCGTATTGACGTTGTGGTTATGGTCCAGTGGGTCAGTCTATGCGCGGTCAACCGTCGCCCGGCGGAACATTGTCTCCGACGTCGATGGGCGAACACAGATCTCAGAACAATCGGCCAATCAGTCCGTTGCCCAAGTGGGGCAGAGGTGCGTTCACTTCGTTCAGTTCGTTCAGTTAGGATTCATTGTCCTTCAGGCATTAACTTCCGTAACGCATATCCAAGGACCGGTACCAATTTTTATATATTTTCACACATCATTTAAAAAAATTGGCATTTGAATTTATTTAGAAAAATTTTAGGATTTATCGTCATTCAGGCGTAAATTTCCGTACCGTACGTCTAAGAACCGGTACCAAATTTAACATATTTTCAAAACCATTTTTAAAAAAATTGGCATTGAAATTATTTTTAAAAGAATTTCAATGTAAAAGTAATGCATACAATTCATTGTTGATATATTTTACTCGTGAACTGAAGTAAAATTGAAGTATGCTTTTGTGAGAATACTTTCCATATTTCATATAATAACTTCACTTTAATTTAAATCTTTTCTTATTCAAACATTCATTAAAATATAATAATTTATTTTCAATTTCACTTTCTATCGTTGATAATTATTCAACGGTCAAAATGTCCAACGTTGGTTATTGTTTTTGTCCAGGCGAAAACGCAGATCTCTTGTTCGAAGAGCTGTCGTCGGAATCCGAACTCACTCACCGAGGTATTTGAGGTTAGGTTGTCTCTTAGCATCGTGACCCGGTTATGAAACGCGCAGGGGGCGGGGGCTTGGAACCGTTGTTGTTGCATTTTGTTGCACTTTTAGCACCGTTTTAGCGGTTATTCTAGAGCTGACTTGCACCGTATCGGTTAATAGTGTATAGCAGAGCAAACTTCCTGTGCACAACATGTTTACATTGATTTAACTCTGTGGTACGAATTGATTGCATATTATCTAGGACTATATACGATTGATACGCAACTTGGACTTCTCCCATGTTCTCCCAGCTGACGATCATCTCCAGTGCTAAGAACCTCGACGCCACCTAGATCGCCTATATAAGCTAGCTACAGGCTCTACAGGGCTCTGATGGCCCGAGTAGTCGATCTCAGTGGCTTAGATCGGTTTCATAGATCCAGAACAACGTCGCTCTCAGTTGCGGATCCATCGTAGATATAGCTAAAATCCTAGGTGTTATGAAAGTCGATTAAAAACTAAATTACTACACCAAACGAAAAGAGATGAATATGTAGGCGTATGTATGTATAAACAATTATTAATGATCCTATTAAAGATACTGGTCTGGACCTAATGTATTTATTTTAATAAATTTATCAGTTCATTTAGTAAATACTACATAGATTGGTATTCATAAATACGTAGGTAATCTATTTATTGAAATATTGGTTCAACATAAAAAAATGTTTTAGCCCTGAAAGTTCCAAATGTAGACACACCATTACATATTTGTTATACAAATTTCATCAATTAATAATTCAAACAAACGTACGGAATTTGTTTCCTTAAATTCAAAATACGGCCTCGTTCCGATGTTAAGATACTCGTGACTTATAATGTTTTGGATTATTTATTTTATTAGTAATTGAGTATTCTATGTAGGTCTTTCGTACCGCAGAGTTATATATATCCTACCCGATAAAGTAATCGTTTACTCTATCGTCATGGTTACAATGTAAACAGTATCTAGAATAGTTGCACCACTGGGCTTAGAATTGTTGCACCGTGATCCTCGTTTATTAGCACCGGACGTTTGCACCTTGTAATGCGTATCGTAGTTCGTTGTGTACTTCTTTCCACTAGTACTGGCCAAGGTTCCGATCCGTTGGTTCGTTCGATCCGTTGGTTCGTTCGATCCGTGAGAGAGAAATATTGTCTACCAACTACATGAATGTAATAGCATCGGTAATTGTAGAGTAACGCAATGCAGCTTCGATCAGTCCCTAGCATTTCGGACGGCCGAGATCTGATTTCCACGATGGTCAACCATCCTGGCAAAACAGTGTTATTGTGTCCCTCTATCGTTATATTGAATACAGGGACTGTCCGTGACCATTCACTTCTCACTGTTCAAAACACTCAATAAAATAATCGTCGTCGGTGTAATCAATTCATCATCCACCGATACCAATAGATCTTGGTCATCATTATAGTTTGTTGTAGAACCAAATGAAAATTCAAACTCACTCTGAAACATTTTTTGAAAAATGAAGGTGTGTTTCAAATTATTGTTAATCTTGTCCTAAAAAATTGTCCATCTCAATTTACTACAGCTAGACACAAATATATTGGTGATATTTATTTTCGTTATGTTGGTAGACAATTTTCTTCTGGATACAGGTGTACCAATGATCAGATTTGTTGAAATGTCAATACTATGGAATGATGTACAAGCATGATTTTATTAAGTTGATATCCATATCCAGGTATAATAGAATTAAAAGTTATATATTGAAGTATTATTCGTACTATTAAACTGGATTTGTTGATCAATTTCTGCACACCCCCGAATGACGAAGAATGTTATGCTTTATAAATCAGAAAATGGAACCTTTTTGAAGTTTGTGTGAACCCATACTAGATCAACCATTGATTAGAATGAACAGTATTATTTTACGTTTTGGATAAAATTATTTTTCAGATTTTGAACAAAATGTCGCAACCATTGATATTTAACTTTGAAATGTTTTCAAATATTATTCTCTATTTCTACTATTCATGCAGACTCTAATTATATTTTTAATCCTTGCAAATTGTAACCTATTAATATCAGAGAACTTATTCCTGTATCTTTTCTACTCTTGGATATATTCATGAATAGGAAATGAAAGATTTGGAAGTTGGGTTAGGTGATCACTTGTGATAGTCACAACATGAAGCTCCATGAAGCCCTCGGGCAAAACATGATCTTCAAATTCATCTCAAAATAATTAAACCACTTAAGAGTCCATGGGAGTCGATTTAGCGGAATATCAGTTTTTTGGTGATAACTTTTGAATGGTGAAAGATATCAAAATTCTGAAAACAAGGAAACACAGATATTTTCAATATCTTAATGATAGTGTAAGTAATAACTATTCATCTCGAATCGTCTGATTGCAGGCGTATACGCTTAAAAATATACATTTTTTAAGTGTCTACGCCTGACAATTATGCGATGTGAGATAAATAGTTATTACTAACATCATATTGAAGTTATTGAAAATATCTGTGTTTCCTAGTTGCCAGAATTTTGATTTCAAAAGTCATCACTAAAAAACTGATATTCCGCTAAATCGACTCCCATGGACTCTTAACTAGAACTAACTAAAACTAAATTAAACTGCTAGGTTCTCATAGTCTGATTCAATTAGCTGCGCTAAACATCCTTGCATCATCCCTGCGTACTTGTATGCATCGGTCACCCGTTCCGTTGTTGTCATTGTTTCTACTCTGTATTACCGCAAGTAGGTTGTGACCTATTCTTCTATCTTTAATAGCGTTCAGCGTAGCATTTACCTGTTGTTGCACTAAATTATCGGTATTCTTCAAGCGTATAAGATTGAATTGACATGTATTAAGTAACGAACTTAGTTTTTGTTACTTTAGTATTTGAATAAAAATGTATGGGAGTTGATTTGGGGAAATCGTTTTTTGTGATATCTTTTTTGAACAAGTAAAGATGTCAAAATTCTAATACAAAATAATAATAATAACACAGATCTTTTTAATTCCGTAAAAATAGTGTGTACATAATTATTTATCGCGATTCGAACATTTTCATAGATACACAGGTAGAAAATTGAGTTTTTTGGTCGTATAAATGTGAAAATTATGTGATATAAATGTAAGTTGAGCCGCCCTCGTTGGCTCAGTCAGCTGAGGCACGCTTCAGACACTGAAGTTACAGTTGGGCGTGGGTTCGAATCCCGCATAAGGCATGGGTTTTTGTGAAGGTCCTTTCACTTATCATCACTTCATAGTTTCATATTCACCTGCTCATTCGTACCCCCGTATAACCTAGCTGTTGGTGGGGTCGTTAAGCAAGCAATAATCAAATGTAAGTTGGTACCGTCTCGAGAATATTACAAAGATCTGTGGTTTTGACATCTCTATATGTTCAAAAGTTGAAACAAAAACTGAATTTTTTCTAAATCAACTCCCTCTCACTTTTTAAGTTATCAACTGTATGTAAGACTACGTCATAGGGTGGAAGTGTAGATTGTCGTTGATACCATATCACTTTATCGCACTTGACTTCTGTAAATATAAACTGTTATCATTTTATCGGTGTAAATAGCATGATTTAACGCATGGATTTTGTTATTTTAACGTCCTAGTCAAAGCAATATGTACTGGGTAATGACAGAAGAATAAATCGTACTCTAATCGTTACTGAATAAAAGTTGTGACGTATTATGTGTGAATTTTAAAACTTAATTTTCTACGTTAATTTTATGTCACACAATACAATTTCGAATCGACATAACCATATATTAGAACTTTTTAATTTATCAAAATTAGAATATACCAATTATAGTTTGAAGTATTGTCTACAAGCAATGAAAAATCTATCATTACCCAACCGTACGTTTGATTGGACGTTGAACGTTACTCGTAGTTTATTGAGAGCGCATGAGAATCTATCGAGCGATAGATCAGTTTTTGAAGATCGATATAATATGTCAAAATAATATGGCACAAATCTCTTTAATACCTTCGAAGTAAAGTACTACTTCAAGTTATTAATCTTCAATACTAACATTCTCATAGGTATAGTCGACACACTGAGAGAATAGGATTCTACCGTGGCGCATCCTGGTATCACTTTGGTGCACTGAATAATTTCCAACATGACAATACTAAAATCAGCTAAGCATGTTACACACTAATAGCAGGCTCTCTTGATTTTTTAAATCCAATAGATATGGCGTTTATTGAATTATTTTCAGGTCAACTTGACAAAACAAATTTATGAATTCAAATCACAGGTAATCTTAAATTATATTATTTTTAGCTGATTCGCATGGAAACATTGCTTGTTCACGAACCTGTATGGTTAACAGAACCACCAACCATCTGACAGAAACAAAGAATGAAATACACGTTAAACATACCCGTATTTTCACTGCTCCTTTCGTTTAAGTGCACAAAATACATTTTTATATTTCAAATATATTAATTTTCAATCATTATAATTATTGAAAACAACCAATAACGAGTATATTTGTGAAATATCTCATTTTTCTATATCGATGAAGTTTCCTTGTGGTGGCTGCACGAATCCTATTCTCTCAGTGTGTCGACTTGTATATAGCTAAAATATTATATTTTTTACTGGTGTACCTATATAAATTATATAAGTAGAAGAGTTCTTAAAAATACCATATTGACAGTATTTAAAAGATCCGTGTTTCTATTGTAATAGAATAAGGTAATTGTATGCAATTTATTATTTTCATGAGTCTCATACCTTCCGAAAATTATCTTCAAAACCTGATATTTTGCTCCGTCGATTCGCTTGCGTGTAGATCGTTGTACATTAGTAGTGTGATATAAAGTTCTAACAGATGATTTCTTTTAGCATGACGGCATGGTGGGCGTACAGTGTGCTGCGTGCGGGGATTGAGAGTTAGTAGTTTGTTGATTTGTTTGTTTGTTTGTTTGTTTATTACTGTGATTTCTATGTTTGTTTACATGTCTGGTTTCTGGTTACTAGGGTATTATTATTATGAAGATGGTAAGTCTAACATCTTAATACAGTCTTACAATGCTTATTGTATGTCAATTATTTACTAACTTGAATTTTTATGACAAAATCATGTTGATTTGGTTTTGAAATTTGTTGCGGTTGTTTTGAGTCATTAAACTATTTTAAAGAAAATGTCGAGATTTCTCTGGTCTTGGAAATTTTTACGTGAATAACTCTTGTAATCTTTTTAACATTTCTAGCTTACTTATATGAGTCTTTCTGAAATATCGATATAATTAATGTATAGAAAAAATTGTAATCTATTTATGAATCGAATTGTTATTGTGGTAAATTAATTGAATATTTATGGTGTACATTTATTACCAAAAATATTCATTTTAGTTTTCTTATTTTAGTTGAATAATTCATTCATTCAAACAGATCAACTCAGAACTGTTTGCTATTCAACAAAAATTTCTTTGAAATTGTAAACAAATTTCTTCAAAATTTCATGCAAATTTCTTCAAAATTGTATACAAATTTCTTCAAAATTGTATACAAATTTCTTCAAAATTTTATAAAAATTTCTTCAAAATTTTATAAAAATTATAAAATTTCTTCAAAATTTTATAAAAATTTCTTCAAAATTTTATACAAATTTCTTCAAAATTATATTCAAATAATTTTATACAAATATCTCCAAAATTTTATATAAATTTCTCTGATCTAGACCTACAATTCCTACTTTTGCTACTAGAATAAAAGCTTTTGGCTACTCAAAACTTACTCGCTTCTTGCTCAGCCTAGTTTACTGAGATTCTAATCCGTGATTGGTTGCTAGACTTTGCGCCACCCCGCCCGCCCCTCCCCGGCGGTGAACTTGCGCCGCCCCGCCCGCCGCCCCCAGAGACGGACGACGAAGACGAGCTGTTCATGCACGCTCCGCAGCCCAACCAGCCCATCATGGTCAGTACACAGCGCGCTAGTTCACTACTATCAATCTGTATCAATACTAATCAAGGCTGTAGAGAACGTACAGAGGGTTGCTGCGAGGAGGGTATTGGGGAGAGTCAAGAGATAGAGGACTGTTAGGAATAGCAAGGGAGTGATCCAGAAAGAATTAGTAAGACCAACCATAATGATTGAACAACTGAAATGGGAAACGCTGGAAACAAGGAGACGAAGGGCTAGACTGTGCAACTTCTTTAAAGCAAGACACAACTGTACCGGATGGGAAGAACTAGGCAGAAGAGTTGGAAAGGGGATTCAAAGAAGTAATAGGGGAGGAGAAAGAATGGAGGTGGAGAGAGTTTACACTAATATAGGGAGAAACGGTTTCGTACAGAGGACAATGAAGGATTGGAACAATCTTGAAGAAAGTGCAAGAACGGCAAAGGAATTAATAGTATTCAAGAAAATAATATAATATAATGATAGAAAGATCTTGCCACCGTGCATATAGCACATCTGCAAGAGTGTTCAATAATACAAATAATACAAATAATACATTCAGACCGGGTTTTACCAATAATACAAATGTGACCATTTGGCCAAGGGGCTGTCCATAAATGACGTCCACATTTTTTTTTGGGGGGGGATTATAGTTATAGTTTATATAGTTTATTATAGTTTATTAATTTGTAAGCCAACTTGAAGCTACTTTGATATAGCTTTCCCATTAATAGCGTTAATTAGCCAACTTATTCAAATATATGTAACAAAAAGTTATTATTAAATGATACTAAATATAAATTACAGTAGAACATCTTTGGTAAGTTTCTCTTCAGTACATTTACTACTTTGGAAAATTTTATTTTCTGATTCTGTCCATATGTTGAATAGTTTCTTTGCTAGGTTTTTCACTCGAATAATAATGATAATATATAATCATGTTGATAATAATGCTGATCATAGACTAAAGAGATACAAAGACAGTTCACCCAACGTTGAATTAAGATTCATCCTCACTCTTATCCCCACTCCTTTGTCTCTACCCTCCCCATTACCCCTTACCCTGTAGTTCCTGCAATCACCGCTAAGAGCGCTCAGAACGGTTTCAACGATTGTGCGTCAGTCGACAGTTAGATGCATACTGTCTTGCTTGTCTGGCAAGTCTCCAACGTGACTGCTAGCAGCGCTCTAGGAATGTGTAGCGACCATTGAAGTAACTTCAGATAATAATGAAAGGGTTTTGAATCTCGCTCAGTAACTTACGTGAGACGTCTTGAGTATCTCTTTAGTCAATGTGCTGATGTTATCGTGTAGATGGCAGCGCACGGTCTCCACCAAGAGGTGAACCAGTGGTCGAGCAAGGACAACGAGATCATCGCGGCCGCCAAGAAGATGGCCAAGCTGATGGCGGAGCTCTCGAAGCTGGTACGCGGCGAGGGCGGCAGCAAGCGACAGCTGATCGCATGCGCCAAGGCCATCGCCGAGTCTTCCGACGAGGTCGCACGACTGGCGAAGATGCTGGCGAGAGATTGTACCGACAAGAGGATGAGGACGGTGAGTGGTGTGGGAATGTGGACAAGATTTCTATTTCGGTTGGCTTTATATGGATTTTATTTATTGACAGTGGAAACTTACATTTGAAACTTACTATGTTATTCTAACATGTATTTTTGAAATTTCTAAAATTCCTAAAAGAAAAAGTTACCCCCCGATAATGCCACAAAACTATACAGATCTAAGTTAGATGAGGAACCATATTGAAAAAAAGTTTGAAGTTGATAGCTGTAGCCGTTTGACCTGTGGAGAACCGACAAAAAAACATAACAAACACCAATTTTTTTCAGTATGTCAAAAAAAAAAAAAAAAAATAAAAACGAACACCAATTTTTTTTCAGCACGTCAAATTGAATCCTCGCTAAAGCTCGTCTAATTAAGGATAAGGATGAATTAGTAACACAATTTTGAAGCAGCATCTCTTGGTTGTTATAATAATAATAATAATAATAATAATAATAATATTCATTTATTACCAGAAGACTGTACAATTACAGAATGATAATCGTCATGAGATAAGGTGAACATACGCAAGAAATAACTGAAATTAATAATCAATTAGTAGGGCCTACATAGGTATTTGTCAACAGAATAAAATGATTTTTCAAGTAGAAACTTCTTTATAATTGACTTGAAATTGGATACACTCTTTATTTCTTTATACTCGGCTGGTAAGTGGTTGTATAAACGTTATCAACAAACCTTGTTGGTTGTAGGTGTAAAATATCAACAGAATTCAAAAACATTTTTTTCCAAATGTTTGAAAGAATTATACAGCAAAGATTTGTGACGAAAATTAAAAAGAAAAATTCTAATTTGAGAGGTATTTTGAAAGTAACATACTTGAAATGTCACATAATAATGTGAATAAAACTGTTGACAAATTACTGAATCGTCCTCTGACTTTTCTCACCTTCCTATTCTGTCCGCAGAACCTGTTGCAAGTGTGCGAGCGCATCCCCACGATCGGCACGCAGCTCAAGATCCTGTCAACAGTCAAGGCCACCATGCTGGGCGCTCAAGGTAAGCTGGCTGTTGTACTCGATCACTTCCCTCTCGACGTATACGCGTGTTGTAGACGCCCAGGCTAGGTTCACAACAGTGGAGAACGTATTACGATGTTTTGTCAAACGAATTTCTATTCGGTTCCAAATAGAGCAACTGAGTCCAGTAATTCATGTTTGTATGAACGGGAAAACATGACACAAAACGTTTGATGGACAAAGTTTTTAAAGTAGTTAAAAAATACTATATTGTAGTTTGAAAGTTTTTTGTGGACTTTATCATGTTGGTTATATATAGGATTCAATGAAAAAATGTACGACGACCATTTTTTCTACTTCTCGTACTTCTCCGTTCAACATCTTCTCCTGGAGGATGTTCAGTTAAAAGAGTTTGATGACTTTGAGAATTTTATTTATTCTCAAAGAAATTATTTGATTGTTTGTATTACAAAACATCATAATAATGACTTTAAAATTTTATAAACTTGTCGTAATTAATCTCTAATTCAGCTTAGATAAATATATTTGTGTATATATTACTGTAAAAATTATAATATATAATAATACCTTGAGATGTATATTTAAGTGTTTTAAAACTTACATGTACATTTTATTGCACTTCTACCATTATCAGTTCTACATTACCGTAGTTAAAGCACATCACAACCCTGAAACTAGATTTTAATGAATAATGACAATTATTTCCTTTAATGTAGAGAAACTATAAAACATCATCTCAATTACAGAAATTGTAATTAATTTAATTGTCCTCTAAGACCCAGCTTTTTTTCGTAGTCATGACGTACACATTACTCGATACAGAATCGGTAATGCCTACGTCATGACTTATGGTCTCTGGAGGACAAAAAAATTAATTATAATTCCTGAAATTGAGATGATGATTTCTAGTTTTCACTAAAATTAGGGAAATAAATATTGTCATTATCCATTAAAATCTAGTTTCAGGGTTTTGATATCCTTTAATGATTCGGGACTATACGAACGTGTGACTTGTAAATATCGGAAACTGTAACGTGAAGTTGCCGTAAAATGTACCTGTGTTTGTATTATTGAACCGTAAATAATCCTGTAATACTTACTTTGATAATTTAACCAGGGCTAAGAACTAATAAGAGTTATAACGTTACTAATTTCCGTGTATTATTAATTGTTTTATCTTGTCAATAACTGGTTTGATGTGTATAAATATTTATGCTGTAACTTCTCATAAGTTCTCGCAAAGAAATTTAATAAGAAGACAGTAACAAGTCTTAATTGTGTGAACGTCACATGGTTTAAAAAAAAAACGTACTTGAATAATTACAATTTAGTCGTTTTACTTGTATCCGTGAAGAATTCACGAATCCAATGATGAATACATTAATCACGATACCTTGTCATAACTCGAGTCTTAGTAGAAGTTTTGTCCTGCCATAATTAATCACATGCCAAGTTAGTTTACAAGCAATATATCAGTTCTTAGCCCACGGTACGTTATCTAGGTGCTAGTGCGATCCTTCGAAAACTGTCCGCTACGTTCTTTCAAGTTACCGTCGAGTAAAACCGGCTGTTTCACTTGATTATGTCACTGATTGTAAGCTGACGAGGTACCTACGCCTGATATACATTTGTAGCTACGTTGAGTTTTGGAATCTCTCAAGCTGAAAATTTCCAGAAATGTGTATCAAAATGTAATTTAACTTCACGCAAAATTTCATTTCTTTGGAAAATGAGAAAAAAACTTTTTTTTTTACGCTGTGTTATTCTAATGGGTATTTTTGAAATGTCTAAAATTCATAAAAATGGTAGTTACCCTCTGATAATGCCACAAAACTATACAGGTCTAAGTTAGATGAGGAACCATAATGAAAAGAAGTTTGAAGTTGATGGCTGTAGCCGTTTGACCTGTGGAGAACCGACAAAAAAACATTAAAAAAAAAAACGGAACACCAATTTTTTTCAGTATGTCAAATTGAATTCTCGCTGAAGCTCGTCTAACAAATAAATTGAGTAGTATGTATTCGTCAAGATTGTAATGAGAACATATATAACAACATAATTTAGAAGGTTAGAGCTTGAAATCGTTCGTTTTTTCTCAAAAGTTGTCCCCCAAGTAAGTTTTTGTTCATTTAAATAGCAAGTTCCCAATTCACTGTGAAAATTGTCACGCATACGTGTAACAACAAATGTACAAATCTACAAATGTATGTCTGGTGTAAACCTATCAGCAACAATCTGCCATATATAAGTATATATAAATGCTATAACAAATCTAACGACGGTGAAAAAACTACTAAGCTGTTATCATTGTTGTAAAGCTATGTACGAACGAAAGAAACCACCGTTCTAGTACCAAGTGGTAAAATCACCGCTCAGTACGATGCATCAAAAAGTTGCTTCACGATAGCCAAACAGTCAGGTCGTCTGATCGTAATAATCGAGTGGCAAAAAATAGCGTTAGCTTCACAACGAGTTGTAAACGAAACTAAATTGTCGTAATTGACGACTTTCGGTTCCCCGCCTCTTTCACATCCTGACGACTGTGCAATATACAGAAAAATAGAAAATGTCAATGATAAAGTGAATCTACAGAATGATGTAAATATAATATATAATAGACTTATTGATATGGGATTGGAACTCAATTGTGCAAAAAGTGAACAGCTGACAATAGGAGCGAAAAGGGAAAATGAGACTGAGGTACAATACTACAAAATAGGGACAGAAATTGTAATGAAAAAGAAGTTTGCTAAATACCTTGGGCTTACAATAGATGAACAGTTAGACTGGAGCAAACATATAGACATAATCACAAACCAGGCATCCAGAAAATTACATTTTGTAATGAGAAACCTGGCCAGAAGTAGCAAAAAGGCAAAGGAGAAGGCATATCTCACACTAGTAAGGCCCAAGCTAGAATATGCTGCTGCTATCTGGGATTCCGGTACAAATGGAATACTAAATCAAAAAAAAATAGAAGCGGTCCAAAGACGAGCAGCCAAATATGTTCTAGGGGGAAGGCAAGTGCGGCTAAATATAGAAAAAGTAAGCATTGATGACCTAAACATAATTAATTTAAAAGAACAGCTGAAAATTAGAAAGTTAAAAGTTGATGGAAATAGGGCTGACCTAATCATTAAACTTAAGGAATCACAAAGCGAGGAGATGAATGAAGTAGAAGGAGAAATAGATATCAAAACTTACAAATATAGGAGTGTCACTAAACTACTTGAAAATTTAAAATGGGAGAGCTTGCCTCAAAGAAGAAAAATGGCACGGCTTACTTGCTTATATAAAGCATATGTGGGGAAAAATGCATGGAAGGAAATAGGAGGCAGACTAGAAAAAGCAAGTTATATTGGGAGAAAAGACCATGTACATAAACATAATAGAAAACATTTTGGAAAACGAAAAAGCAAAAACTCTTTGATTGAAAAAGGTACGTCCGAATGGAATGAAATAACTGCCGGTAATGCTTGGAGATATATTTAAATCACTCAACAGCTTCAAAAAAGGTATTAAACGTTTGTACAGTACGCAATAGACTGAAAAATGAAGGCTAAAACGTAAGATGTAGAATGTAAAGTGAAATAATATGTTATTGAAATATCTTAATTATCCCCTCAGGAGGAAACATCACATAGAATATAAGTAGACCCATCAGGAATTAGAAAACAAACTCAGTCACTGTAATTGTTAAACATACTTCATGTAATTACTAATCTGTTTTAATAAATATACATATACATCACAGAAGATAACATCCAATCAAATGAGCTTTTTGAATTGTGCTAAATTTAAATATCCAATTAGAGCCAGTTTTTCAAAGTCCCGTTAGAGTGGTCGTCAGAAGTTAACCTCCGGTTGCGCGAGTTTTTCGTTTTTCGACCTGCCGTCAGCGATAACGCGCACCTGACCGACGGTTATCTACTCACAAAGATAAACCTTGGGTCTTCGTTTAAGTGCCCGTTACTGCACTGCCATCGTCGCCCTGTTCACTGCCTTCTAGCATACAATTTTGCATACGCATTTAAGCACAACCAATCAGAATCGTCGTTGTTTTGGTCAGGTTCTCGTTAGAACGAACAGATAACCGGGAGTTGAAAAACGATCCTGTCGTTACAGGTCGGGGTTAGACATAACCGTCGGTCAGCTAACGCAGACCTAACGAGGACTATTGAAAAACCGGCTCTTAGTGTCTCTAAATGACCACAAATGGTATAGGTCTAACTGGCCGATTAATTATTCGGGGATATCAAGTTCGTTTGTTGATTGAAAAGAAGAATAGCGTACCACGAATAATTTAACAGAAGCGTAATACTGGACTCTCTATTCTGATACTTGTCAAGAATAAAATCAGAAACAATATTTCTGCAAGGCTTCTCTTGCCTTCGTTAGGTATCAATTACTGCTGCTGATTTTATTCTTGTCTATTACCAGGGAAGAAAATCCAATAGTACTTCTGTTCGACTAAATTATCGTAGTTTTCATGTTCACCATTTTTACCGTAAAGAAACAGTACCGTTTCTCGGCACCCTGAATTTCGATTTTAGAATTCGTTAGAAATATATTGACTATTCAATCTTCCTGATTTAAAATAAATGCCCTATTGCAAGACATCATTGAATGCGGTTTCTAGATTGTCCTCCTTTTTCCCCGTATCTAGATCGGTGATGGACCCTCAGCGCTACAACCACCGAGAAATTTGAGAAATTATGATCAATTCATTTGTCCTCGAGTACTCGTCCTTTGTCTCGAAACGTTACGCAGACTGTCGTGTTTCTATACAGAAACGGTAATGCCTACTCGTTGTCTCTGGAGGACGAAAAAATTAATTATAATTTTGGAAATTGAGTGGATGATTTCTAGTTTTCTCTAACATCAGGGAGATAAATATTGTGATCATTCGTTAAAATCTAGCCCTAGGATTGTGATGTCCTTTAACAATGGTGGGATAAGAAGTTGAGAGTCCATGGGAGTCGATTTAGCGGAATATCAGTTTCTTGGGGATAACTTTTGAACGATGTGAGATATCGAAATTCTGAAAACGAGGAAACACAGATATTTTCAATACCTTCAAGATGATGTAAGTAATAACTATCTGTCTCAAATCGCCTGATTGTCAGGCATATACGCTTAAAAATACACATTTTCAACCGTATATGCTTGACAATCATGCTATATGAAATACATAGTTATTAAATACACCTTTTTGAAGGTACTGAAAATATTTATCTTTCCTCGTTTTCAGAATTTCAATATCTCGCACTGTTCAAAAGTTATCACGTAGAAACTGATATTCCGCTAAATCGACTCCCATAGACTCCATAACAGACCGGCAAACCAACGCAACCCTCAATACATCTCAACTCAATCAATTAATAAATCAAAATAGAATATATTTTCAATTTATTCACAACTGACGTTATCTCTTGCCACTCGATACCGCTTCAGCTGTAGATAAACGCTTGTACGACGTTTGACCTTCACCTATCAGCTGGTACAGTCCGCTACATAATGCTTGTACTATTTGCCCCGACCACAGCTGGTACAGTCCCGTTAATGGCCGTGCTACATACTGGCGAGTTTACCGGGGGTAATGACATGTTGACTAACTATACGCTACATTTAACCGATCGTGTAAACCAGCATGAGCCTGCTGCCTGGCAACGTTGTAAAATGCATCCATTTGACTCGTTGACGAGTAAGTGTTGGACGGTTTAAACCGCATGTCCGTCGTAGTTGATGTTGTAGTTAATTGTTGTAGTAAACAATGTGGTAGACATTGTAGTTAATTGTTGTAGTTAGGATTGTAGTTAACATATTGATGAGATGTGTTATTCAACTGCACTTTTTGTTCAGTCAGGTAGTTTCAAATATTTTATATATTCCGTAATATTCCATTTTATATTTATAAACTTTCTGATATAAATAAAACCCAAACCCAATTACAAACTATACAATAAAGTCAATAATCCAAATTTGTATTTCTATACAAAAAATATCATTCTTTTTCTCAAGTAAATGTATGTTTACTGTAACCAAAAAAAGTTCAATCCAAAGAGATTTTTTTTTTAAAGTATTGAAACTTTTTTTCAATATTTGTTTGAAAAATCCCCTGTACAATGTACCTTACCATTATGTGACACATTCATTGTTAGGCCAATGATTGTAACTGATGACTATTGTTGATACCGTACTATAAGATTTTATGTTGTAGGCTATATTTAGTCACTAATCTGTTCTAAATGACCTTTTGATGTTTGGTTGCGGATGGAATGCTATAAAGACTCGAGGATCGAACAATTGTTTTTGCATTCTCTGCATGATATATATCTAAAAGATAATAATTTTATTTTATCTACAAACTTTTTCTGTGTGTAAGGTACAGTATGCCAATCTCCCTTCATAATTAATAGTGTTTAATAATAAAACTTGAAATGTGTTGCATGCCAAATGTTTCTTAAATGTTATACCATTTTTCTATCCATCTTCTTTTTCTCTTTTTTTCATTGACTCTTGTTGTAACTCAATAATATATGTAATTAATAATTAGAATGTGCTCTTCGAGTAGTGTTTTACACAATACAGTTAAATTCATAACCGTACAATAACACATGAAGTTTCTGTTCAAGTATGGTTCCCGCTTCGATTTTTCTCCGTGACAATAACGTTATCGAATGAGATGAATAGTTATTACTTACACCGTCTTGAAGGCATTGAAATTATCTGTGTATCCTCTTTAGTAAAATTTTGATATCTCATACCGTTCAAAAGTTATCATCATAAAACTGATTTTCCGCTAAATCGACTCTTAAGTCAGTCATTATCGGACCGGCACATGTAGCGCAGTGATTAACGCGCTCGCTTCATGTGATCCGGGAGGTGAGGGGACTTTGAATCCAGTTCGATCCCTGCCGCCGATCATATTTACAGGTTTTTTTTATGGTTTCCCTCTGTAGTCTAGGCAAATGCTGGGATGGTTCCTACAATAAGTCGGCCTTCCTTCCCACTATCCTTCCCATTACCCAAAAACCTTCATCTCGTCATCCCATCATCTCATTAATCAGCCATCCAACGCCATTAGATCTGTGCTATCATAACAGTGCGTCGTTAAACCTAATATATTAAAAAAAAATATATATATCATCGGTCATAAAAATCACATCAAACGGCAACCCAGTAAATTTTAATCACTAACAACTGCCTAACAACTGTTAACGACTGCCGATAAATAATCATCACGGGAACCATATTCTGTAACTGTATGTACGTGTTAACTATGTGAACTGTTTATGAATGGAACTGTACTGTGATTTGTGTGACGTTGACATTTTTCACTCTCGTTTATTTGCTACGTGGAATTGCAGATAGCATGATAGGAAACAGTAAGTAAATGGTTTCATTTTGGTTGGAATGGTCGGTGATTGATGCGCAGTACTGGCTTGAAGAAGTATCCATTCTTTAGCCAAAAATTATCCATAAATTGTGTAGGCTCATTTCATGATTTCCATGCCATTAAAGTTGACTTATATAAAAGTGATCGTTACTATTTTAAATTATAGATAAATATCAATTCGTTCATTAACTCAAGTCAACGGCAAATCGCCTAACTGCAAAATGACCTAAAACGAATATAATTCGAAAAAATAATAAACGAACAATCTGAAACTGATTCAGTTTAACTTTGTACTTTTTCCTAATTGAACTGTAACTGATGAATGCTGACATTTCACATTTCAGTTTATTTGCACTTGAATTGTCACTTGTGGACCAGTAAGTAAAGTGGGCGTTTATTTTAATGATGTCAGGTCGTGTCGATCTTGTTTGGCACTGACTTCGGTCAGTAAGGTTGGGAGGAAAAGATGCAGAACTGTGTCTGTACTTGATTTCATATGTACCGGTAGTTAAAAGATGAAACATTAATTATAATATATTAAGATATCTTACTTTTTTAACAGTTTCATAGATAAAATATACAAATTAATTCATTTTCTTCAAGTACTAGGCATAAATACGCCTAATGCTGAATAATGGAGAAGAAAAAACATAATATAATTATAATAAAATAATTAAACGATATCACAACCCTGAAACTAGATTTCAATAAATGTTGATACTTATTTCCCTAATTTTGAAGAAAACTAGAAATCACCATCTCAATTTCAGAGATTATAATTAACTTTTTGTCCTTGTGAGACCATGAGTCATGACGTGGGCGTTAACTATTCTGTCTAGAAACATGAACAGAATCAGGTAATGTCTACGTCACAACTTGGCTAGAGGGCCGAGACATACAGTAATTTCTGAAATTGAGATGATGATTCCTAGTTTTCTCTAAAATTAAGGAAATAAATATCGTCAGTAATCGTTGGAATATAGTTTCAGGATTGTAATGTCCTTTAAACACTTAATGAGTTGAATTCTAAATAATAATGATAGATCAATGAGCCAGGTATAATATTTATTGTACATTGCACAGTTCATTTTACATTGTTCCTCAATAGGGCAAAGTTTGTTGTTGCTCCAATTAGGTTTTCAGGGAAATGACTGGAATTTTATTTATTCGTACATAAAATTACTGCTGTAACTACACCAGGCCTACCAAATTACCAACCATACATTGTAGGCAAACTTCTTATCCATGACTAATGTAGAAAAGTTAGATATCCATTGTTACGACTCAATAATAGTGTAGTTACACAATTAGAGTTTACAGTTGAATTACGTTGTTGATTTCTGAACACTAATAGCATACAAGTTTGCATGTAGAAAACTGTCAGTATATTTTCTATTCCATTGTGGTATATATGCATTTGAAAAGTCATTAAAATGAATTACATTTCATCAGTTTGAAACCGACAATTTTTTTTTCTACAGTATACAGTAGGCCTATACTCTAAAATACGAACAAAAATTCATTCTGAAGCTGTACAAGAACTAAATTAAATTTTAAATGATGTATAGCAATTTCAACAATATTCAAATAATTTTTAAATTATTCTAATAGTTGAATAGTTTAAATATATTCTAATAGTTGTTTTACAAACAAATGAATTTGGATCTGGAAAGGGCTTTCAAAATATAACAACTCTCCCACTCACACACATTGCTTGTGGGAGTATTTACTCACAGTTGTGTTGAAACTCACCGAGTTATATGCAAATACAAATAAATATTTCTTTCGACAATTTGGTAGCAAGCCTAAATAATTACCAGTACCACAATAAATTAGTGTTGTATTCAGACCCTCCCTAATGATAGTCATCTTGAATCCCCGCTAATCTAGTTCCTTTTCTGTCCACCCGCGCAGCGACGGAAGAAGACCAAGAGGCAACCGACATGTTGGTCGGTAACGCGCAGAACCTCATGCAGTCGGTCAAGGAGACGGTCCGAGCGGCCGAGTCTGCGAGCATCAAGATCAGGACCGACGCTGGCGTCCGGTTGAGATGGGTCAGGCGACAGCCGTGGTATCAGTACTAGACTGCCTGGTAGCGAGTGCTATTGCCTGGTATCAGCACTAGAGTGCCTGGTATTAGGGTACTTGTATCAGTGCTATAGGCTTCTGTCAAGTGATGTCACTCATTGTTGTGAGAGAGAATCAACAATGTCCACCAATTGATATCAACCAATCACAATCTGTGTTAGTCCACCAGTTTGCTATATTGCCATGGTAACGATTGTTGGCCATTTGTTACTTGACAGAAGCCTATTGCCAGGTATATTTGCCTGGTATTTGTATCACTACTAGGAGAGCTGATGATCAGCACTAACCCTGTTATGCTTGTTATATGGCTGCTGAGATAGTCATCAAGCTTACCAACTTTCCCCCAAAAAATAGAACACTTTTATTATTTTGAATTGATATTATTGTAAAGTTGATACACCTGCTAAAATCAGTAATTATAAATTGTTACAAAGGAACATGAATTAGAGCTGATTGGTTAGAATTCATTAGCTATTTCACCGACTATTTAAAAGAAAACTAACTAAATATTGAAATATAACCCTAACACGAAGCTGAATATGAATAAATGAATACAATCTGATTCTTTAAATGTGCTGAAAGTTTCGTAACAGTATCAGGCCTATCAAGTTCCATAGATGAAAATTATGTTGATGTGTATCAATGATTATAAAAGTTATATTTTTATTGGGAAATTCAGTCAGGTCGATTCTATCTCGGCCAACAATTGTTGTTCAGGTTACAGAACAAATCAACACCCTAATGTCAGTATTTTGGCTATCCTGTCTTCCAGCGAAGCAATCTGCGTACTAGAAGGGAAGCCGTTGAATGCATAAGTAAGTGACTTAGTACCCATTCAGTTTATAATCTTGGTTTGTCTCAAAAAGTTGTATTGCAAGATAATTGCTTATGACTTCTATGATAGCTTTTATAACCCGTATCGTGGAAACAAAATCTGTGGACAAATTACTTGTGAGTCGTGACGACAGATTGTTAATGTATAATATTCATCCCTGGATGAGGTATTGATACTAGGGAGTTTTGTTCTACAATTGGTTAACCTGATTGCACACAAAGACAATGTCCTAGTGGTGGTTAAGTGAACTAGGAAGGTACAAAGAAGTGATAATGAGGCAACACGATGACAAGAAAGAGGATAAAAGGAATTGAAGTGACAGTTTTGTGTCGATAAATGATTAAAATATATGTTTAGTTTTGTACTAGATAGATGAAGCCAATACGATAATTGAGACAGGTGTAGATTTGTTGTAAAATAACAAGTTTTATTTGTTTTGATGGTGACTCTTTTGAATTTCAAGTGGATTGTAGGTTTTTGTGAATGCCTCATCATTCAGGTACGTTTAGCCTCTTGCTTATGGCCCCAAATTATCTAGCTCCAGTGGGAGTCGTTCAACAAGAACGACAACCGCTTCGTATTTATTTCCGTTCTCTCAATTGTAAATTACCTACAATATGATCAATGCTATTCTAATAACACATGAAATTGTATTGTTCAAGAGACGAGGTAAGTTTTCAGTGTAATTTTATCACTTTGTATTCAGTTTCATCACCATGACGACTAGAAACAAACGTTTGAACGTTAACATTTGTCTACATCTGTCTTTTTATCCAGCGTTTGTCTCTCTAGTACTTTTGATGCTGTGAAGTGTAGAAACTATGAAACTATGACAAGATCGGTGCTAAGAAAATGTAAAACGAATACTGTAGTATCGGGTTTTAAATGCGTACTACATGTTGCCCTGCTCTGCCTATGTCTAGATGTTGAAGGCTATCAGTGATACCAGTATTTCAAAACTTGGAAGATATTTAAAAAATAATATTGCCATTTGAATAGTTTCGCAGGTTTTATGAATATTTTTGGGAGGAAAAATTACGGTGGAAACGATTGTCAGCATTCTTACCGTTCTTTCAATAATGTAGCTTTTACTAAAATATTAAAATAGAGAATTGTTTTTATTTGCCAAAGATGTGATCAGCTCTGATAATTTTGATTCTTTTGTAGCCTAGCGTACAATTTTGTGTTTATAGTAGACCTACTGGTAATCACTGTGAGTAGACCCGAATGGTTTGACGAGATTTGAAAAAATAAGGTACCGGTACTAGTAATAGAAAACAGCATAGAAACTGAGGCAAATACTTTGATGCTTTCAAATGTTCAAAAATAAGTTGAGCTAATATAGGTATCACTGATATGACTTTGGCAATTAATTGATTTGGAAAATGAAATGACAATTTAAGAAACGATAATCATAAAATAAGGACATATTATTTATTTATTATTTCATGTATTTCTCATCGGAAAACCCGGCTCATATTTTTATAGTCAATCGCACCACGTACATGATTTTGTTGAAATATATTTTTATTTTTAAATAGCTCTTTTATAGTATAATATAATTATCAATTTATTGTATTTCAATTTAGGTTTTGTTGAGAACAAGTCAAATCCTAAGAAATATTGAAGTCCACTGAGAGTTAGGTATTCAACTTTTAAAGAATTTTAGTTTTTCTATGAATCGAGCTGGCATTATGTATGATAAACGAGTTCGATAACATGTAGGCGCTTGAGCTTATCAACGTTGACGACTGATTTCGGTTCGAGATTAAAATATTCACTTACGTTGAGTCGAACCGCATTTGATGCAGCTCAAAAATCGACCATTTTCTATTCAGGAGATTAATTATCCCAAAATTTATTCTTCGTACTCGATTCTGGGAGACATTTATTACTCTCACTACGTATGTAATGACAGTATTATCAGCTCGGTCAAGCGTCTTACAATCTTCGTTGCGTTTTTCTAACTAAATCCCGATTCTTAGAAATTCTACGATTGTTATCACTTGATGGTATCGTACTTTGAATCGCATTCGTTCACGTTCGTCTACCAACAACAGCATGAATGTAAACAAATCTATTACTACAAGTCTGTATGTAAATTGTGCTGTTTCATTCTTGACACGATAAATTCCAAAACTTTTATTTTTATTATATGTTTTCATAAAAGTTGATTGCGAAAAATTAAGTAATGAAAGATTATCTTGAATTTTAAATAATTACTTACATAAATTTTCAATTATACCCCTATATAATAAATTAATAATTTATAGCCAAAGATTCATAAATACAATATTTTACGACCAACTCAATATTTTTGTTTAGTTGGTAGACGACCTTTAACATCATGTGTAACACGTCGATAAAATTCTAATGATAAACTTCGGTTTGAGAAATTAATAATTTTTTCTTGAGATTGCTCACTCTTATGTATTTGAACTTATAACAATAGTTAATCTAAGTTTAAATTAGGTCAGTGTCCTTGCCAAATTACGTGAAACAACACTAATCGGATTTGAGTTTACGTAACAATTTTTAATTATATTTGTTAATTATAAATAATATATTAATTATTCTAACTTGTAAAATAATAAGGGGAAAGCCTAAAAAGCCTTTTGAGTTTGTAAAAATGGATTCTTTTATTTTAGATAAAGACACTATAGTAGGTAAATAGGCCTAGTGTGTTTGATCTAAGACCAATCAGGATACGGTACATTGGTTCAATGCCTGCTCAGATCTATACATTTCGACAATTTGATGCACCAATTACATTGAATTTCATCATTTTTTTTCTAATTTCAATGGCACCAATAATTTTAATGGCACTGATATCAGTGCCAAATGGGCTGTTTCAGAGCTATAAAGGACTAAAAAATCTGTCTTGGTGGTCCAATCCCTTACTCCCTTAGTGACCCTAGTGATGACGAAAATAGTGCTTGGAGCTATAGTACTTTGAATTAACTTTTTGTCAGGCCAGCCGATCCCATGTTATTTAGGAGCCAAGGTCCGGTGTAATGACGAAGTTTGTTTGCATTCAAAGTGTGTAAGCTTCGCATTATGGACTTCTTAAGAGTTCACGGGAGCCGATTTAACGGAATGTAAGTTTTTTGGTGATAACTTTTGAAAAGTATGAGATATCAGTAATTCTAATAAAGAGGAAAGACAGATATTTTAAATACCTTTAAGATGATGTAAGTAATAACTATTTACCTTATATCGCCTAGTTGTCATGTGTAGGTTGAAAAATGAGTTTATTTAGTCGTATTCACGTGATAACCATGCGGTATAAATAGAATGAAGTTATTACTTATACCATCTTGAAGGTATTGAAAATATCTGTGGATTCCCCTGATTAGTACTTTGATATCTCATACCATTCAAAAGTTATCACCATAAAACTGATATTCCTCTAAATCGACTCCCATGTACACTTAACGATCAAACGCCTCACCCTAACCTGGACGTCACATTGACGTGGTATAAATATACGTGGTCCTGAATAAAGAAAGTCACCGTACCAGCATTGTTGACGGAGTGAAAGATCGCGTCGGGCATTGATTTGTTCAACCGTTGTGGATTGATCTTCCATCAGAAAGCCGTTTAACGGTATTATCGCGCTACGAATTATACGAAAACCATTCGACATTTATACATTTCGAATGAGTAGGCCTACTAGAGATTTTTGTTATACACTTTTGTTAATTTCTTACGTTTTAATCGTATAAGGTTTGTTTTGGAACAATAAATAACTCGAATAATATAGTATTTAAATATAAAGCCTTATAAATAGTCAAGGGTTGAAACAACAATCGAAGCTACTAGAAGTATTAACGAAACAATATTCTAACGATAGTAAACTAGATAATAAATAGTAAAAGTATGTTTTTGAAATTAATTCAATTTTTTTATGTGTGTAAAATTGACGTTACGGGAGAAATCGTTCTGTACTATTTTTTATTATGATCGGTGTTTTGTAATTGATTTCGTTTCCTCCCGTAGAGACAGTTTTATATTGGGTATTGTTGGTTTGTAATTTTTGTTTTTTAATAACGAATTTAAATGTATACAATTTTAGATCCATTTTTCATTAAGGTTTATAGGGTACATATTCGTGTAGCTTACAAGATGTAACTTCTAATGTATTAATATAATATTGAAAACTTGATGCAACAGCATTGTTCCCCAATTGATGATAAAACGATACGGTAGTGTTTAAACGAAGCACTACAGTGGCAATCTAACCACCCCAAAAATTCGTCGTACACAAGTCAAAACGGGCTCAGCCGCCAAATAGAATATAAATTCATTGTAGATACTTCCATCACTACTCGTATGAATTCTGAAGTGGAACTGAAACTTTATTAAAAAATATGCATACGAAAAAATGTACAGCCTAACGAAGATAAAATGAGTCTTTATTGTCGTTGGATCCCCACTATGCGGTGACGAATTAACAGATTTATAAATTATAAGAAACATCGTGATAATTGATCATCAACAAACTTGAATTGCAAATGGGTCTGAATTTTTATATATTCAATTGAGCATGATTAAGACACAATATATTGCATTAATAAATTATTTACATGTAGGCATAATTTATTGTATTAATTTTAATAGTTACAAAAAGTATTTAATTATAATTGGTTGTTAATCCCAACGAAGCGAGATAGAACAAACTTTATCAGGGCCTACCCTACATATATTCAATAAAAATTACATTCATTTTTCCTTGATAATAAAATGATATATAGTAACGAAATGATTAATATATGTAATAAAATTAGAGAAACTACAATATACAATAATGCTGAATTATAGAGCATGCAGGTGCGCAGAAAACACTTTCAATCGTTTATAACTAATTTACAAACAGAAGTTGATTAAATCAAAATGATTAGACTACTACATGCTCTTGTCGTAGACGTTCTGGCAATGTAGTCCGTGTATGTATTACAGCTTCCTACGTTTGAAACGGAAACGCCCAGTTTACTGGCGAACCTATTTGCGCTTTATACCGGAACAAACCCAGTCCATACGTCAAGTTCGACAGATAATAAATACACAAGCATTTATAATACCTCGTAGGATTCTAATACGTACAAGAAAATAGATGATAATAATATGCTTTCATTGCCATACTTTAATTATAATAGTAATACCAACTAGATAACAATGTAAAGCTACATATATGTTGATATGCGTTTCTTGCAATTTGTGAAATGTGGTAAATATAATAGCAACTTTCTTAAGAGTCCCTGGGAGTCGATGTAGCGGAATATCAGTATTTTTGGTGATGACTTTTGAACGGTATGAGATATCAAAATTCTGAAAACAGGAAACACAGATCTGTACCTTCAATACCTTTCAGATGGTATAATAAGTAATAACTATCTCATATTACATAATTGTCAGGCGTTTATGGTTGACAAATTTGTATTTTTAACCGTATACGTCTGATAATGAAGTGATTTGAGATGAATAATTAATTAATCATCACTTACATCGCCTTGAAGGTATTGAAAATATCTGTGCTGACTTGTATTCAGAATTTTGATATCTCATTCCGTTCAAAAGTTATCACCAAAAAACTCATATTCCGCTAAATCGACTCCCATGGACTCTTAGTTTAGACTGTGCTTTTCTTCTCAGTAGGCCTAACTTTTTAATTGATCTTAATTAGAGTTCTAGATTTCAAATAATCATTCAATCAAAAATGTGATGAGAACAAACTTTAAGAACTGTGAGAGTTGACTACTAGTTTACAAGTTTCGAGTGCAAATAACGCAAATCGATTAGAGTAGTTGAATATATTTTTCTATGCTAACGCTGTAATAATTGTTAGTGGATAAAGACTAAAAAATGCCTATTGTTGTGCAATAATTAGATCCTATCAAGATTACCGAAGGATCAGCTTTGCTTGTTCGTAGAAACTCGAGTGAATTCGATATAACGTGTGTCATTTGCACTATCCGCCTTCCGACCTCCCTCATTTTGCCGAGTGAATCATACTTCACAGGCAAACCACTCAAGTTACTAGCTTCGTTCAACGATAAAAGTATTAATGGTATATAAAATATAAAGACTGGTTTTTTGAAAATGTAAAATGACACCACAACATTTAAAATATGGAGAATGATAATTGAAAAAAACTATTTTGACATGAAGATACAAAAGTGTACTCTGTACTGATAAGCATGACTACACCTATATTTTATGCTGCTTTTAGTTGGAACAAATATGGTAAAGAATTTTGAATGATGTAACCACAAACTAATCGTATTTTATAATTAAAAATTGTGTTTTTTTGAAAGGGATTTTATGACCATTGACCATACAATTAGATTATAGGTGCACTATATAAAATATTTACTGGTACTAAAAAGTGTTGTACTAACAATATATTGTGCCAATTATGTAGTTTATAATTTGTTAGAAAATAAATATATATGTCTACTACAATTCATTGTCTGTCAGGTATGTAGCCTACTAAAAATAGAGATAATTGAATATTCCTATTAACTTGTATCCACAAAAGAAGATGGTTGTCTATCAACACAACTGTCGTATAGCTGCCGTATTTTTAGGATACGGGGGGGGACATTCATGTATGTCTAGTAAGCTCTAGCAAGGCTTGCTAGAGCTTGCTAGGCTTTGCTTGATGTTCACAAACTCTGTTTGGCGGCAATCTACTTTCAACTTTGCGGGGAGGTTTTTGATGATCGCAACTTGCGACCACTACGGTAGGAACTTGCGACCACTACGGTAGGAACTTGTGACTTGCTAGCCATATTTTGCTAGACGTACATGAATGCTCCCCCAGTATTATAATTTTTTAGAACAAGGTGGACAATAAGATATGCACTTTACAAAAGCGTATGAACATCAACGTTGAAGCGGAATTATATATTTACTGAAGTTTTTACAACTATTTAGTTCATAGACTACCTTCTTCTTTCGTGATACAATACCCTACCTATTGCTATCTCTGAAATCAACTCTCCTTGGCAGAGAAGGGACGGTTCTAGTACGGTACCGGTAACCTGATGATGATTCCCATGATGACCATTGACGATTGACAACAGATCTCAGACTTGCCTCGTAATTTGTAAGAAACCTTACGTGCATCAGAAAGTTATTTGTGCTTATACACGCGCGCGCTGATAACCACGCCGTTGAGCGCCCTTAAACATCACCAAATTTATTTGTTTTGAGCAAAAACTTTTTCCAATACTGTATATCATAAAATAGACAATAAGAATGGGGAAAACATAATAGGTAGGCTTGTAGAAGAATCATTGAGAAGGGAGGACTTTAATGCACATTATAATTTAGACGGTAACATTTTATAGGAAGCAGATGCCTGAATAAGTACCTTGGAATTAACTTACATTCACATTTGGGGTGAGAGGAACATTTAGAAAATGAGAAATCTTAAGAAAACGTCCAATGGTAGAATACGCTGGCTCGGTCTGGGATCCTTACAGCACCAACCTGAATAAGGAAGAATTGTACAGACGGTGGCCGGCAGCAGGATGCGTAAAAGGATTCAGAATAAAAATAAATGACTAGATAAGTCGAAAAACCAAGATGACGGCATTGAGATTCTACAATCTCAATGATGACGGCCCAGTGAGATGGTGAATGAATTAGGTTGGTAAAAATAACGTAATTTATTTAACGTTTTTATGGCAAGCAATGGTTATACAGGATGGGAATAAGTGAGAGAGGATAAGGATGAGAGTCAAGAGGAAGGAAACAGTTTGCTGTGGAAATGAATAGAATTGGGAAGGAATGGTTTCACCCAAAGAACTTGAGTGGAATGGTCTGAGCATGGAAACAAGAGGAGCTGATAACCTTGGAAGAGTTCAAGAACACGCACGAGGAGGGAAAACAGCTACAAATATGCGCAGCGCAACTGCGGTGAAAAACCAAATACTGAAACTGCTACATTCAAAGGAATGAGATTTTAATAAAAGATACTTGTACCGTAATAATTTATACATTCTGTAAGGTGGATGCATGAACTGTATGATTAGTTATTTTATACTGCTGGATAGACTTTATCTTATATTGTGAGAAATGTTTCAAGTTACTGTTTTAACCTTGGTTATTATTACATATATGTAATGTACCTTATTGTTATGCATTACACAATATATCACAAAACCAAATTGAAATACGGTACCGGTACCTTCCTTTTGGTATGATACGGTAACTTAATTAAATCACTGATGAGAAGTCTACATCATGCGTTAATAATCGAGTAAAGTATTCCGGCAATCACACCAGCTACGGGTTGATACGGGGGTAACCTACGGGTTGTTGCAAGGTGGGCTTATCATAATAATTAACAGGTGAAAATTATGCAAAACACAATTTTATTAAAATCATAATTACATCTGTATCGATTTTATGATTGAATTACAATAAAAAGAAATTAATTTGCAGTTACAGGTCGCTTAACTGAGAAGTGTACAAAAATTTCTTGTAAATAATTTTAATTCCGCAACGCGACCCTAACCTTACATCGAAACAATTCTGTATAAGTTTACGTATTCAGACATCGATCGATTTGGCAGACGCGTTGGGATCGCGTTACTTCTTGATAAATTCATGCCAATAAGACTTGCTAACATAATTGTCTTTGTAAACAACCGACTCGGTCCCTTGGAATTAATCGTAACTCGGATCCATGCTTCATGAAGACATTACCAGCCGTCTGTTGAGGGTTGATTCCAACACCGTCATCTGTGATTATTGCAGACGTTGCAGGTGTAACTTTGAATTCTTCCGCTGCATATTTCAGTACTGCTGTGAAGGGTGTGGTTTCAGGAACACTCAGAACTTTGAAGGGTAATTTTGGATCTGATGTTAACACAATCTTAAATGTGACCTTGGACGTCATGCTTGGAAATGACTATCAAAATGAAAACAGATGTAGTTTACCACGTAATCAAGCAGGTCTAGGGCCTACCGTACTTGTAATATTATAGGTTACGCTTATTGTTCAAAAGAGCACTGTAGTTTCTCAATAACCCCTATTTTGAATTGACACGTAACCTATTTGTCATACTTTGCACGACCACAATAACAATCCATATGTTCGCAACTTGATCTCTAGTTATTTGACAGGTTTCGCAGCTGATCGTGCAACGCCCCTTTTACACCTACGTCATCATTCTACTCGGAGAAAGTGCAAGCACGCAAAGCAGGTAACAAATTCAATATTTATATCTACAATAGAGAATTGAACCATAGAAATCGTGTATACCTTATGTTACCCAAATAAACTATTGAATAAGTGCAACAGGTAAAACTACTAGTTACGTTAAGTATAAGAGCCAAATAACCGGCACACTTTCCAAGCGACCGTGTGGCCTAATGGATAAGGCGTCGGACTTCGAATCCGAAGATTGCAGGTTCGAGTCCTGTCACGGTCGAAATATTTTTGCTTCACTTTTATTGAAGAATTTTGTTTATTGATGTATCACTGTAGATAAAATGTATTCTGTTGCGATAATTGTTGATTATTTTTAATAATTTAAAAAATTGTTACATTACAAAACGAGCCAGAACCTTATCATTTTCATGATGTTTGTATTGTTCACCTGTAGCTATCTCTTCAATAAAATAAATACATTATCATCATTATTCATTTTAGAAAATCATACATCAAGATAGTACAGGTGGGAGCTTCTGAGCTTCATCTTAATTCACTCTCGAGACCAAGTATTAGTAGTAGTAGATATTTATAACACTGGCTAGGTGTGACAAAATTATCAAACGAGTGTGTTCTGACAGATGAAACGAAATCTTAGAGCTGCCCCGGTGGTTCAGTCAACTATCGCTAGCGATAGAAACTGAAATCACCGTTGGGCATGGGTTCGAGTCCCGCATAAGGCATTGTTTTTTGTAAACGTCACTTCATCATTCCATCATCACCCGCTCGTTTGTACCCCCGTATAACCTAGCTGTCGGTGGGGTTGTTAACTCAGCATTAAAATAAACAAAATCTTAGAATACAGTAATACAATAATTATCATTAATTTTAAAATATTAGTTTCTATGAACTTGACACCCAGTCCACCCGTGTAAACATTAATCAGCGAGTCAATTTCTCATAACCCTCGGTCACCAATATAGTGGAACCTTTCTAGTACAGTTTTCAGGAGACCATACTAAAACAATAAAACATTATAAAAACTTATCAATGATACTATTTGACATGGGGTGGATCAAAAAATAAAACTAATTGATACACTTTCAACAAAATTTAAAATTGTTCCAACATTGATTTTTATTTACATATAGATACATAAATATTGACAATAGAAAGAATATAGTCACACCGAAGGCATGCCTATAAAAACAGTAACAAGTCATACCTTAAAATGAAGTAAAAAAGAGCGGAAAACTCTAAAATACATTTGATTTAGTCGACATATTTAATAATTCAATAAATGTAGCACTGACCTAATTCAATAAACAGTGACAATGTGTGCATGAATAAACCAGGTGACCAACTAGGGCACATATTACGAGCAGTTAAAAGTGCATGGGAGTCGATTTAGTGAAATATCATTTTTTGAATACTTTCGAACAATATCAAAATTCTAATATTACAGAAATATCGATTTCTTTCAATACATTCAAAATTATATGGTATGCATAGGAAAATAGTCTGAGACTGAATTGGGTAAAAGGTAAAGAAAGAACAGGAGTTTACCGAAGTTATCGAGTCGAGAAACTAGTCATACAGAGCTTGCCGACAGAATATATATATATATATATATATATATATATATATATAAAGGTCTATTTACAGAATGTCTTTACAGTGACCCAGGCAGTAGCCGAAACATCTTAATATCGCGTGTGTTTTTGTGAATATATTTATTCTGTCCGCTGGCTCCTCTGCACTAATAGTATCTTTACTCATAAACTTTGGTAAGCTGCTGTTCTTTTTTTTCTGTTTTGCCCAGCTTATGTAATAGACTTACATAATAATAATATTATTGCGTTAAAATGGTAACTCTTGGATACTAACATTTTCATGTACTGGTGCCCATATGTGTACCTTATGTAGCCTACCCATATGTATACCTGAAATATGGTATTTTACCAGTATTACTGTAAATATTATGATAGGCCTATGGGCTATAGGCCTAAGGCAAAAAGTTCACAACTATATGGACCATCTCAAAAGTATAAAAAAGATGGCTCTTTCAATTGTACTATAATTTTGATAACTCATCAAGTTCAGAACCAATCACCAAAAAACTGATATTTCGCTAAATCGACTCTCATACGCTGTCAACATAACCTGTTTCTACAGTTGCCTAATCATCGTACATTTATTTTCATTCCATTTTAAACGGAAATCAATAAAACAGACGCAATGATACACGTTAAACATCGTCATCAGAACTGGTGAAATCATAATCACCTCCTACCAAAGATACATTGTTTGAAACCCCATCTTTTGTTTCTTCTTTTTTACACAAATTATCAGGAATAAGAACATCATTTGGTACAATAACTTCAGGACTATTAGACGTTCCGTCGCACGCAATAATACTCATTTTCACATCGTTTTTCTCTTTCACGTCTTCAACGCTGTCATCTCGGTGGTTGGGACTTTCGACTTTACAGCTTACATCGGGATCAAGTTTTAATTTCTTGTTTTTAATACCTAATATCGAATGATTTAAAGTTTGATCGAGATGTTTTGAGGCTCGGAGTCCCATGAATGTTGTGGAGTTTCCGGAACAACTTGGTAAGGCCGGGCGATTGATGATGTCATCCCGGGTCTGATTCTTTCTTTCAGTTGAACCTGGAACAGAAAACAGAACATGATCAATATAATTAGGGTCAGTTTTGGGAAATATTTATTAGGGATTAAGTAAATTGAATTCCTCAGTTGCACCTAGTTGATTGCAACCACAGGTTGTAATAAAGTAGCAATCCTTCCATACTTCTGTGGGTTACAATGTCTTGTCATACGAATTTCTTCAAAGACCAAAAAAATTAATGGTATCGTGTATTGAATGTGTGTATTGACCTGACATGCAAGTTATAAAAGTCAAAAGTTGAAACTATATCTTTGGAAAAAGGTAATCCATTTTTTTTTCTGTACTCGAAGCTTATCACCCATCATTTTATATAGGCCTATAATTTGTAGATTCAAAAAGTTGAATATGCCGACAAAAGACCAGACTCTTATGTGTGAGCAATATTACTGGGATGTCTAGTGTTAGTGGAGTTCTTTCGAAAACCGACCCCACTCATTATCACGAGCCATCACCACACGATAGTTTCGAGCTTTCTAGTACTCAGTAAAATTATAATATGTCAAGTTATATGTCAACTAGCAAAATATGCCAAGTTTTACTACAGTACATAGTCTACATACTTTATCTACAACTGGGTGCCAAAAAATGAAAACTTATTGAATAATCTCATTACGATACAATTTTATATTAAATTATGATATACTCGATTCCGATTTTACTCGACACAATCTCAGATGAATAATTTCGATTCCAGTTTTCATAAATTTTGAATAGAAATTCTAATACCAATTTCGATCCATAAAAATATCAAATAATTCTGATGTCAATTCCGATTTCACTTGGTGTCCATGCTTATAGGCCCTAACTGTTCATATTGAAACAAAATTAATAAGTTTCTTAATCGACTAGCTATACTTTGATTCACAATTAATCGACCAGTTACATACTTTTAGACGGAGCTAATGCCAAAAGTGAAGCCATTTTCTTGTCCTCTTCAGTTTCTGGAAGTAAAGCTATTTCAAGGCTTGACCTGGCAAGCAGAGCCAAGTCCTTCTCGGCACTTGCCTTCAACTCTCGACGTTTTATCTGGAATCAAACAGAGTATCGGTAAAATACAATTAGGGATAGGCCTACCGGTTAAAATAGTTACCGTTATTTATATTTTAGTTATTAGGCCTAGTCTAAAAGTTATAAAATATGCAAATTACACAGAAACAATAAAATGATGAATATTATAAACAATTTGGTTATCAGACATAGCTAAAAAAAAAGTGATTTGAGGATGGGTAGAATAGAACATTGCTCAGAGGATTTTTTCTACGATTGAACATCTAGTGACAGTATGATCTTTTAAGCACTCATACCCTGAATTTCTCCCTCAATGCACAGTTGGCCGAGTAATCGTCGTGCCACCGTTCTTCTCTCAGCATTTCCAAACGTCCCAAGGCAGATTTAACAGTTTTAGCTTGACCCTTATCTTTCTCGCCATGCTCTAGCTTGAACATAGCATCGTCAAATAAACGTTTCTGTACGTCCTTATCGTCGGGAACGACTTGGCCATTATCGGTCGGGTCCCATCGGTTTTCTTGTCGTCGTGCTCCGCTCACAATCAAGTAGTCTAAATTCTGTAAGGAAATAGAGGAGATTGGTAGATTAGTTCTACGACCATGATTTTATAAAGACAAACAGAGAGAAATATGAACCACTACATTATACAACTATCACGTTCTGTTATTAATAAACTTTAAAAGTGGAAGCTATACAGAACATCCAAAGAACTAGGTTCAAAAAGATAATTACTGAACAAAATGTAGCCTACTTACGCCTGGATCCGTTTTTATGACATAATGATTGTCACACATAGTGCACTTCATTTTGAACTGATATACTGGTGTAGAGTAATACATTCCTACTTTGGTCTTCTCTGCATTGTAACTGAAACATTAAGCAAATAATTAATGACATATTTAAAAAATAATCGAACAGTATTTTATAATGGAGTTCTCAAGATTTTACGTAGGTCCTAGTACTAACATGAGTTAGGGCCTATCTTTTGGCCAGGAGAGTATGGTGGGATACCAACTTGGTATCTACTATGTCTAGTACTAAGAGGCTGATGAACAACCATAGGCCCTACACTGAAACAAAGCCAACATAATTTTACTAGTCGTACTAGACAATACAAATAGTAGATTTGGGGCCTAGTATGTTTCAAGGGACTGGAGTACTTACTAGATCATTTCAATTTCCCTAGGCCTACATCATGCTTACGCTAAAATATCTTGACACTCGTAACACTCAATGTTGCACTTACCGAACACCCATGCCAACATGATTTTCACAACCTTCACACCAGATGTTATATGGCATTTCAAAACGGATAATCAAAATGCCTTGGTCAAGTTTCCGGGCCCTCTCCCGAAGCGCATGTGTCCCCAGAAATTTGTTGAGCCCTCCCTTCTTTGGATCATAATCGGGCGGGTAATAGTGGTTTTGCCCTTTACGTTCACCCATTTTGGCTGTTTATAATATGCCAAAGATCGAAAACCTGAAAAAAAAAAAAAGTTAGGTTATGTTGAGATATCTCATGCTTCAACATGTTAGTTCTTACATTCAAGTGCACAAAATAATAAAAATAATATATCAACATAATTAAGGTATACATACTGCTAATATCTATATGCGTACAGAGAAAATTGACTTATTATTTTCGAAAAAATCTATTAAAACGTTAACTTGACGATGAGAACCAAGTACTTCTTGACCCTCTTGACAGCACTCTCTTGATGATGATGACGAAATATAACCAGCTGTCAATATTTTGTTTTGATATCATCTGATTGGCCATTGGGTGACATGACTTTGTAATTCGTGAATTTCATCCAATCAGACACCAAGAATCCGCAATATGTTGCGGCTTTCATTGTGCTTACTTGCTACCAGGTGGTGCTACACGTCTAGTCCAATATGGCGATTGTACAGTGTAACTCACCTCTTTGGTGTAACTAGAGCGGCTCGAAATTATATTCATTGTGCCCTTTTTTGAGTGATTTCTTTTATTTACTTTGTTTGCAAGCGTAATATCAAGTATGGCTTCAACTGCTGCAACATCAGCTTCCATAACCGAGTATAATATTCGGGTTCCCAAGTATGTATAGGCCCAAAACCACAGTATTGACACAGTGTAGGCCTAGCCATTGGCCTAGCCATTAAGTATATATAGCCATGGCCTAGCAGAAGCAGGCCTACAAATTCTATGGCAGAATGTAGGCTAGACCATTTGGCATTTTGTATTAAAGAACTTCTGCACTCAGTCGTGGCAAAAGGCCCTCGGCGCCGGCCGTACCAGTGCAGCTGCTATTAGTACAATACTTATTTATTCGTCACTCAAGCAGGCTTATTCAGTGGTTTGTATCCAGGCCTACCCCTAGGAATGCCCTAGGTCTTTTGGACCTTTTCAATTCCTCTCTTCATAGAGAGGTAAAAGTAAAATAGATGGAGTGGAGTGCACAAGGAAATCAAGCAACTAGCACGCTACCGGTACTGGCAGTTCGTGGCAGTAGGCCCAAGTCTATTCGGCCTACCGCTGTGTCTAACTAGCCGGCCATCCCGCAAAATAATGAAAAGTTATTCAGCCGGCCACCGCCTCTTGACTAACTTTCATTGACCTTAGCAGTGCCTGTTCTTCATAACTTTTCACAGACACATTTACGGGGTTTTTGATACAGGCCTACCGGCACACTAGTACCGGTACTTCTCACAATCTTTCCGTAGGCTACTTCACCACTAGACCTAGGCAAGACTTTTTCTGCAATTCAGTTTTTAAATGGAGCAAAAACTAACCAATGGGAAGACTAACTTTTGTGACGTCATCAATTAGTTACCAACCCAAGCTACCTTATAATGAAGCAACAGTATGCAGAGCATATGTTGCTGTGAGGCTACTGTTAGCGCCACAGCTAACACATGCACTTGCATATATTCACGTGCTGAGGGTCCATGGTTCGAATCCCGACGCAGTTACTTCGTTTTTTGAAACAAAATAACTATTAGGCCTAAATGTCTCGAATGCAGTGTTATATATTTTTTAAATTTTGACCTTGGGAAAAAAATCTATAGGCCTGCACATGTGATTTTTATCTATTGTTTTTCATCCCATTTAAAAAACGACCTGCAGAAAAATTGTCGCTATCATAGGTATAGAGGAAGGAGTGCTTTGGATATCCTTGTTGTTCATACTCCATGACACTTGAAGGTTTTTATTAATGTATATATTCATTATTTTCAGGAATCAAAAGAAGAAATATCAAGTTATGCGATACAACTCGTCGTTGAATATAGATTTTCAGAAATGGTCCCAAGTGAAGATCGATCGAGAAAACAACATGAGAGAACAGAAAGGCTTTGACGACGCTGAACAGCCGAAGTATGTGTACCTTAACTCACGTAGCTTCAGTCTAGAAATTATGCCTTCCTACTTAGCTCAGTCAGCTAAGGCAATCGTTCAGAAACTGAAGTCACCGTCGGACATGAGTTTGTGTCTTCCATAAGGCATGGATTTCTATAACCGTCCTTTGACTTATATCATCACTCCATAGGTTCATCATATGCTCATTTGTACCCCCATATAACCTAGCTGTTGGTGGGGTCGTTGAGCAAACAATAAATGTAGAAATTGTGTATCTAAATGGACGGAAATTCTGCTGCCAAGTGGACACGGAAAAATCAAATACATTTCATTAATTATTCAATTAGAATCGAAGAATTCAAAGTTATAATAAAACAGTAGAACAATATTTGAGAACATTAAACAGTATACGTCCACATCACGAGTCGGTAGTTGAGGATAATCGTGGCTGGGTAGGATCGTTCGGACGTGGCACAAAGTAATTTAAAGAATTCAATCTAGAAAATTCAACTAGTTCTAAGAAGTGCAAAAATAATCGATGACAGTGAAGTTTGAAGTTCATGATGAAAAAATCATGTAAATCCCAAAGAATCAAAACATTCAAACCTAGCTTATTGTGTGCAGTGAAATCCAGTGCCTTCTTAAAGCTCATGATCAGAAGTCAGTTGACCAAAATTATTTCGGGCATTTTCATTGAAGTTCCCAACTTTCCCAAAATGATTTCGGACCAAAATACACAACTTATTTCGGTGGCATTCTGAATTATGGTTGGTCAAAGTGGAATTTCGGTCTGAAATTTTGCTGTACAACAAAAAAGAAACCGAGTGGGAACCCTGCTCCAAACATATTTTTGTAAATATTTGTCAAATATTTTGAATCTCACTTCGAATTGTGAGATCCGAGGCCTATTAACAAATAAACTGATTCCGTTCAAAGTTAGAGAATGTGTGCTCAGGTTGTGTGATACTGGTTACTGTTTCCGCCACCAGGTTCGGGGCGGGCAGCGAGTTTGGCCGAGACGCGAGGGAGGAAGCGAGACGGAAGAAGTTCGGCATCGTCAATCGTCGCTACAAAACCGACGCCCAGCCGTGGCTTCTCAAGGTCAAACAGGCTGGCAAGAACTACGGGTGAGTTGATACTACCAACAAGTGTCTAATTGATAACTTTAATGCCGCCCTCAGTAGCTCAGTCAGCTGAGGCACCGCTTTAGAAACTGATGTTACCGTTGGGCGTGGGTTCGAGTCCCGCATAAGGCATGGGTTTTTGTAAACATTCTTTCACTCATCATCACCTGCTCATTCGTACCCCCGTATAACCTAGCTGTTGGTGGGATCGTTAAGCAAACAATAATCATCAGATAACTTTAATCTAGGACGATAGCTATCTACGATGGATACTTAGCTGAGCTCAACGTTGTTCTGGATCTATGAAACCGATTTCATAGGCAACCAAGATCGACTACTCAGGCATTCAGCTAATTTGTAGGCGATCTAGGCAGCGATGTTTCAATTTTACGTTGACTACTCAGGCCATCAGAGAGCCTGTAGCTAGCTTTCTTAATACTTTCTTAGTACTGAAGGTTTCTTAGTACTGGAGATGATCGTCAGCTGGGAGAACATGAGAGAAGTCCAAGTTGCGTATCCATCGTAGATAGCTATAGTCCTAGCTTTGATGGACATGAAGTACTGTAAACATTCACAGAATTTGGAGTGTTCTGAAACTACTGCATTTTGATGACTGTTGACTCCCAACTAATAACAATGCCAATTTTATGTATTCGAAAAAGTATACTAGTTACAGAAAGCGCTGACCCGATGTCAAAGTTCATTTTTTTCAATTTCAAATAATTTCACCTTAGATCACCTCAGCCTATATTATTTTTTTTTTTTTTGATTTTGTTCTTTTGGTAGCTCTATGAGGTATAAAGGTGATATTTTGACATCTTAAATCTTAATTGTGAAACAGTTATCTAATAGAAAGATTTCAAGGCTAATCGAAAATTGCTAGGATCAAAGTTGGTAACTCGAGGTAAGCTGATGGTAACTCGAGGTAAGCTGATGGTGTTGTAACGTCCGCAGGTATCGAGGCGTGCGAGAAGGCGGTATCGCGGAGAACGCGTCGTACTACGTGTTCACGCACGCGCCCGACGGGGGGATCGACGCGTACCCGCTCCAGGAGTGGTACAACTTCCAGCCGGTGCAGCGGTACAAGGCGCTGTCGGCAGAGGAGGCCGAGGAAGAGTTCGGGAGGTGAGCCAGCGACACGATGCGGGGACATTCACTCAATACGCAAACGCAGGCGTTTATATTTAATTTTAACCTACGTAAAACGAAGATTTTAGATAGATTCAAGTAATAGGAAGTAAAAAATATGGTGAAAAAATAAGTGGTTGTGTGGCTTTCATACTGAACCGTCATTCAGGAGTCCGGGATTCGATTCCCGCCATGGTCGACTATCCAGACAGGAGTTTTTGTGGTATCCCTCCGTCATTCAAGTCGTTCAGGTTCACAATCAACTCCTTCCGCTATCCGAAAACACTAATAAAATAATCTTTACTCTCATCATCCCATTATCTCGTATATCACTCACCAACGCCAATAGATCCGTGTCGTGGCCTGTTGTTAAGGAACCATCCCAGTATTGACCTGAACCACAGAGGAAAACCACGAAAAACCACTGTCATCCCCTGTCTCTTGAGCGACGGTTCAGTGAGCTAGCCACTCAACCACTGACCTAAGTTTCAATAATAAGGCAGCCAAAACTATTGACGCAAATATTATATATATTTCTCAAAACCCAGATAACCAATTAAATTGGTCTGGGGGTGTTTCCACCACTTCTTCTACGGCAGAGTTCTTATATCAATCTGTTCCTGCCAGGTCTGACTTCTTCTTCTTCTTCAATTTTATTCTATTCCAAAAGTAAAATACATGAGTGAGGCCTACATGGCTACGAACTAGACAACTAGTGTTATTGATAGTCGAAGGTTACATATACATAATTATAACACAACTAGCCCTAGCCACGCGTTTGAAAACACGGGAAGCCGCCCCGTTGGTCAAGTCAATTATCGCTAGCGATAGTAACTGAAGTCACCGTTGGGCGTGGGTTTGAGTCCCGCATAAGGCATGGGTTTTTGTAACCGTCCTTTCAACTATCATCTCTTCATCGTTTCATTATCACCCGCTCATTCGTACCCCCGTATAACCTAGCTGTTGGTGGGGTCGTTTGAAAGCAACAAAAACATAGAAAACACGGGGTCTCTCTCTCTCTGTTGTTACTATATCTCCCACTACTATTGTTATAACTTGAACGTCAGCCTCGTTACACACTAACCCAATTGCGCGTAAATTCCACAGAGCGACACCGATCGCACCTTCCGTCCTCTCCCAGAATGTCTTGGAACGTTCGGAACCGGTTAAGCACAGACAGACGCCAACGAAATTCTATATATTCACTATAAATACTCCTACCCAACTCTGCTTCTTCTCTTCCTATGAGTTCCCTCCACCGTTTTCAATATTACCGCTGAAATGTGACAGTGTAGATACGTACCGCTTTAATCGGCCGTGAAACGTTTCAGACGCAACAAGTTGATGAACTACTTCTCCGTGATGACTCGCAAACGTTGCCGCGGTAAGGACGACGACGCCGAGCTGGACGACCCTGAGGAGGCCAAGCTGAAGAAGGGGGGCACAAAGAAGAAAGGTACGTACTGAGCGTGACTTGGGGGGCCATCGTGGGAATACAGTGAAACCTCTATGCATCGTTTTTCAAGGGACCAGGAAAATAAAACCATCCATGTAGGAAAACGATCCATCCAGGAAAATGTAACATTGATTGTATGGGAGTGGGATGAGAAAAAATGAATGATACAAGCAGGAAAACGACGGATCCGGGAACGATGCATAGAGGTTTCACTGTACCTCGTATAATCCCCATTTGACGTAGTTGTTGATGGGGTGGTTAAAGGACATCACAATACTGAAACTAGATTTTATCGAATAATGACGGTATTTATTTTACTAATTTTAGAGAAAACTTGAAATCATAATCCCAATTTCAGACATTTTAATTTCGTAATCTAAGCCTAGGACGTTATTTCAAGTTACCGTGTGGTAAGGGCCTCTTGGAGCTAGCCAGGCCTAGGACTTATTCGAAGCGACAGTCGCGGTAAGGGTCCAGGTTATCAACAGGTTCTGTTCAGTGTGTTGTTACCTGCCATGCGACGCAGCAGTCGTAGCCTGTTTCTGTAACCGCCCGGTCTGTTTTCAGAGCTGAAGATATCGGACATGGACGACTGGATGGACTCGAGCGAGGAGGACGAGTCGGGCTCCGACAAGGGCGATGACGACAACGACAAGGAGGAGGCCAAACAGGAGAAGGACAAGAAGAAGAAGCAGAAAGAGAAAGGTATAGTTTGGTTGTTCACGGCATTCATTCGTAACGGGTAGTCGAGGCTCACGTCGAAAATTGAAGTCAAGTCGGGCGTTGGGTTGAGTCCCGTTGAATGACTAGGTTTTTGTTATCATTATTCATCTACTATTCGTACTTTCGGTAACCCCAAATAATCTTGCAGTTGATGGGGTCGTTGATCAAACAATAACCAACTTTTGTAAGAAATCAGTGCGAGGTGGTGCTAGGTTGTTTTGTGTATAGTTTCTAGGCACTCCAGTTGGCCTACCGACTAGTCAAGTTAGAACATTCAGTATCCGTAATCATACCACTGCTATTGTGTAATTATTAAGTATAATATAAGCTAGCCTACTAGTAAATAACACGTAAGGACGGTAAGGTTGATACAGGTGTTTGCCATATTCAATCTTCGACATATTCAATAATCTTAGACTTTGGCTCAGCTGTAGCAACAGTTATCTGTAATGCCAATATTTAAGGTACATAGAAAGTATGACTCAAAGTTTCAAATTCTACACTGGGTAGATCAGTGATTGGTAGATTCAAGGACAGTACTCATTGAAGTGGAAGTTGAATCACCATAAGAGACCGACCGATGAACGCAACCATCAATACATCTTGAATTATAGCTATATTACTGAGGGGAGTTTTCATAACTTACTTATTACCGAGTGAAAGGTTTAGGCTAGGTAGCGTACAGTAGTTTTTGTCGAGCTATTATATTGATTGTGTTTTGTGTTTGTCCCGCCAGCCAAGAACATCAAGAAGAAGAAGAAGAAGCGTGATGTGGACGACGAAGCGTTCGAGGAGAGTGACGACGGGGATGAAGAGGGGAGGGAGGTGGACTACATCTCGGACTCTTCCGACAGGTAAGCTGGTCGCCAGGCTAGGTCAGGTGTTTCACGTCTGATGGTCGCGGGGAAGAATGATGACCGAGGGATTTAAGGATTTCAAATATTGATAAGCAAAGTTGAACTTAAGGATGTTCCTTTGTAAAAATATTCTACTATCATTTGCTAACCAGGAATTTAACAATGAAAACCATCAAATTAGACACATTTTGATTCAATTGTTATTCTGTCTAGAAATTATTTCCCAAAATTCAACATGACATATCTAATTGTGATGGTATTATTAATTGATTGCAATTGACTGCAAGTCCGTGATGTTTGTAGTTCTTGAGATATATGTTGCCAAAGTGCACCCTGTAAATCTGCCCAAGATGCGGGCTCTTAATTGGGGAATTTTGCATCTAATTTCAATTTTGCCAAAAAAATGTGTGTTTATGAAATGCGTATGAACGTGATGTGTGTGTGTGTTCCAGCGAGTCAGACAACGAGGGCAAGGCCAACAAGGAGCTGAAGGGCGTGTCGGAGGAGAAGGCGCTGCGGAACCTGCTCTCGTCCGGATCCTCCTCGGAGGACGAGGACGACAAGAAGGAGAAGGAGCGGGAGAGCGACAACGAGGAGGAGAAGAAGAAGGACGGGGAGAAGGAGGGCAAGGCGGCCAAGGACGGGGAGAAGGACGGCAAGGCCAGCAAGAAGAAGAAGAAGAAGGGGGATAAGAAGTCGGCTGGGAAGAAAGAGGATACGAAACGAGGTAAGCTGCTGGTTGTTTGTGTGAATAACGAGGTGATCCGTATGTTTTTTGGTTTGAATTATTGTTGCTCCTCGATGTATCACCTTATATCGATTATCGTTAACGTCACATCGATAATTAATCGTATTGTGGTGATTTTTTTCTCTCATTCAATAATTGTATTGCATATCATATCGGATTGGAATTTTACATTTATTTTCGTCGTTACAAAAGCAGGTCTCATTGGCTTTAGAGAGTGTTCAATAGAAGACTCAATTTTTAGTTACTCGTCATCATATAAATAATATTACCAATCATATTAAATATCACCCAACAAAACAGAATAAAACAAAATATCATATCAATATAGGCCCTACCAATACAAACATTACCGTCATATTACCAAAGTCCAGAAAACCTGTTGTCGGGGTCTTTGAATGAAAGCTAATCATCACCTTTTACTGTATGCCGAGTCCTGGCGTGTTTAGATAAACAAGTCTGGTTGACCTTGTCTCATTGACTTAGCCTCGTTGACCTTATCTCCATTGACCTTGTCTCGTTGACCTTGATGTGCTTGTTTTCAGCGTCGTCGAGCGACTTCAGCTCTGACAGCGACACCGACGAGGAAATGGAAGCGAAGAGGAAGGCGAAGAAGGAGGGTGGCAAGGGGAGCGGCAAGGAGAAGGAGGGGGTGAAGGGGGGTAAGGAGAAGGACGGATCGAAGGGGGCCAAGGAGAAAGACTCGAAGGATACGAAAGATCTGAAGGGAGCGAAAGAGGCGAAGGAAGCAAACGAAGTGAAAGAATCGACAAGGTAAGTGTGTTGGTGTGTTTAATTTGAAGTGTTATATAGGCCTACATGACATTAAAGACTGCTCGTCAATTATTGGCTGCCGTTGCAACACCGAATAACAAAACAAGTCATATCAATTATCATAAAATAAGAAATAGTATTTAGAATGAACTGCCATCGGACAAATGGTCCAAAGCTGTAATGAAATAAACTAGGAAAACGCCATATATGCTTTGTAAGACGAGCGGATAGTAATAGTGCGGATGTATGGGTAAAAATGGGTAAAAACTGTTTCGAGTGGTACCAATTTAGCACATTTTATGTTTTTTCTTCAAAATGGCTGACCCGATCAAGCTGAAAATTTTTAGAAAAGTGTACCAAAATGTAATTAAACTTCACGCAAAATTTCATTTTTTTGGAAAATATTTTTTTTTTTTTTTTTTGGCCATGTTATTCCAATGAGAATTTTTTAAATTTCTTGAATTCATAAAAAAAAAGTTACCCCCCGATAATGCCACAAAACTATACAGATCTAAGTTAGATGAGGAACCATGTTGAAAAAAAGTTTGAAGTTGATAGATGTAGCCGTTCAACCTGTGGAGAACCGACAAAAAAAAAAATAAAAAAAAAATAAAAACAAACACAATTTTTTTTAAGTATGTCAAATTAAACCTACTAGTACTTCTAATGATGAATAAAATGTAGGAATATAAATAAATATATGTATGTATATTTAGCTTCAACTTCTTTCATTTATTGGACTTTGGTCGATCTACAAAAGTATAAATTGAAGTGCAATGTTTATATGACATTAGAAAGCAGGACAATGTATTCAAATACTACATAGTAGACGTGTTGGTAGGTTCCGGACAATAGACGCTACATGAAAAGAACATTTGTAGTGGAAGTCAATCACCACTAGCTCGACAGAGTTGAACAACCTCATCATCTGAATTAACATATTTCCGAGGGCCGTTCAATAACTACTTATTTACGAGTAAAGGTTTAGGCTAATTAGCTTATACTAGTTTTTGTCGAGCTGTTGTATTGATTGTGTTTTGTGTTTGTCCCGCCAGCCAAGAACATCAAGAAGAAGAAGAAGAAGCGTGATGTGGACGACGAAGCGTTCGAGGAGAGTGACGACGGTGACGAGGAGGGGAGGGAGGTGGACTACATCTCGGACTCTTCCGACAGGTAAGCTGGTCCCCAGGCTCGGTCAGGTGTTTCACGTCTGATGGTCGCGGGGAAGAATGATGACTGAGGGATTTCAGGATTTCAAATATTGATAAGCAAAGTTGAACTTGAGGATGTTCCTTTGTAAAAAAATTCTACTATCATTTGCTAACCAGGAATTATAACAATGAAAACCATCAAATTAGACACATTTTGATTCAATTGTTATTCTTTCTTGAAATTATTTCCCGAAATTCAACATGACATATCTAATTGTGAGAGTATTATTAATTGATTGCAACTTACCGCAAGTCCGTGATGTTTGTAGTTCTCGAGATATATGTTGCCAAAGTGCACCCTGTAAATCTGTCCAAGATGCAGGCTCTTAATTGGGGAATTTTGCATCAAATTTCAATTTTGCCAAAAAAAATGTGTGTTTTTGAAGATGCGTATCAACGTGTTGTGTGTTTGTGTTCCAGCGAGTCGGACAACGAGGGCAAGGCCAACAAGGAGCTGAAGGGCGTGTCGGAAGAGAAGGCGCTGCGGAACCTGCTCTCGTCGGGCTCCTCCTCGGAGGACGAGGACGACAAGAAGGAGAAGGAGCGGGAGAGCGACAACGAGGAGGAGAAGAAGAAGGACGGAGAGAAGGAGGGCAAGGCGGCCAAGGACGGGGAGAAGGACGGCAAGGCTAGCAAGAAGAAGAAGAAGAAGGGGGATAAGAAGTCGGCTGGGAAGAAGGAGGATGCGAAACGAGGTAAGCTGCTGGTTGTTTGTGTGAATAACGAGGTGATCCGTGTGTTTTTTGGTTTGAATTATTGTTGCTCCTCGATGTTGCACCTCATATCGATTATCGTTAAAGTCACATCGATAATTAATCGTATTGTGGTGATATTTTTTCTCTCATTCAATAATTGTATTGAATATCATATCGTATTGGAATTTTACATTTATTTTCGTCGTTACAAAAGCAGGTCTCATTGGCTTTAGAGAGTGTTCAATAGAAGACTCAATTTTTAGTTATTCGTCATCATATAAATAATATTACCAATCATATTAAATATCACCCAACTAAACCGAATAAAAGAGAATAATATATCAATATCGACCCTACCAATACAAACATTACCGTCATATTACCAAAGTCCAAAAAACCTGTTGTCAGGGTCTTTGAATGAAAGCTAATTATCACCTTTTACTTTATGCCGATTCCTGGCGTGTTTAGATTAACAAGTCTCATTGACCTTGTCTGGTTGACCTTGTCTCATTGACCTAGCCTCGTTGACCTTGTCTCATTGACCTAGCCTCGTTGACCTTATCTCCAAATTGACCTTATCTCCATTGACCTTGACTCGTTGACCTTGTCTTGTTGACCTTATCTCCATTGACCTTATCTCCGTTGACCTTGTCCTGTTGTTCTTGTCTCGTTGACCTTGATGTGCTTGTTTTCAGCGTCGTCGAGCGACTTCAGCTCTGACAGCGACACCGACGAGGAAATGGAAGCGAAGAGGAAGGCGAAGAAGGAGGGTGGCAAGGGGAGCGGCAAGGAGAAGGAGGGGGTGAAGGGGGGTAAGGAGAAGGACGGATCGAAGGGGGCCAAGGAGAAAGACACAAAGGATACGAAAGATCTGAAGGGAGCGAAAGAGGCGAAGGAAGCAAACGAAGTGAAAGAGTCGACAAGGTAAAGTGTCTTGGTCTGTTTAATTTGAAGTGTTATATAGGCCTACATGATGTACATTAACCCTTTCACTGTTGGCTAGTATTGTCATGGTTGACCATGCTATGTTAGCCTATAGGCCTAATCAATATTTTTAGAAATATTGTATCTCATTAGGTAATGCGTGAGTCCCAGATTTTTGCCAATTTCCATGTTTATACTAACTTGGATATTATTACTAAAATAACAAATGTGTATTGGGGAATCTAATCGGAATAATAGATCTAGGTCCATCCTAAAGGTTGTTGCTGGTTTTCTACCCGAAATGTCGAGGCATGACGTAGGCCTACCTGTCATCATCATTATTAGGCGCATCAGAGTAACTAAAATCCTCAAGCTCATCATCACTTGACTCAAGATCACTGGCATCATCTCTATATGCTCTAAAGTATCTACATTCATGTATATTTACTTAATTTTTTCATATTTTGGTAGGGCAGTGGGAGGTGTACAACAAAAAGACATCCTCTTGAAAATTTTCAGTAATTTTACTCTGACTTTGCTCTCATTTATGTAAAATTTTTGAAAGAAACAAAAAGAACACACCCGCTTGAATGTCCAATTGAAATAGGTCTCTCTATCCAGCGTAAATCCGACTCACTATTTGAATATATCAGTTGACAAAACACAAATGAGTTCTCTGTAATTGAGTCAGCTGTTGAACCGTCGACTCGTTGTTTCAGTGGCGGCAGCTCTCGGTCCGGCACGCCCACGAGAGAGGTCGGAGACAGCAACAAGCGCAAGCTGACGTCGACGCCCGAGCCCAGCCTCAGCAAGAAGCTGCGTCTCGACAACTTCGCTTCTGCCCCGTACTCCGCCAGCCCCGTCGTCAACAAGTGAGTCACCTTCTTATACCTCCTTCACACTGTGATCTCTATCAGCTGTTACTGAGACGTGTGGTCGAGTGGTCACCCCACTGAACAATCATTAAGGAGACCGGGGTTTGATTCCCACCATGGTCGACCATCCTGACTGGTTATTTTCGTGGTTTCCCTGTGTCGTTACGGTCAGTACTGGGATGGTTCCGTAACAACAGCCAGGACCGACTCCTTCCCACTATCCGAAAGCACCTAATAAAATAACCTGTTATCTCATTATCCTATCATCTCATATTTCATTCACCGACGCCAATAGATTGTAGCCATCAGTATAGTGCGTAGGTAAACCCAATATAAAAAGAAATATATCAGCTGTTGAGCCAGTAACTGATGTTAGCAACGTAATGTGAACAGAACGCAGTCAGTACTAACCTACATCAAGCCCTAACTTCGTTCTGTAAACACAGTTAGCTTATAACAGAGATCAAAATACTGAATACAAAATTCTGAAGAACAACATCATTTGCATCGTCACAGTGTTGGTTAAAGCAAGGCCATCTTTATTATTCACATCATGTAAATAATATGGATGGCCTTGTTCAAAGGCAGTGCAAGATATGGACAGAAAATCTGTAAATCTATGAATACAATATAGAAATTAACAGTAAATCAAACAGGAAGGTAGCGGTGCATGACGTCTCCAACAACCCTTTTATCGATATTAGTTTGAACACCTTACCACCTTGGTAACAATATCATCCATGATGTAATACGACCATCCAGGTAACTGCTGAACTTGGCTTAACGCCAGTTAGTTATCATACTGTGAACGGTCTATTGCACGTTATTCAGCACACAGAGATGTTTTTACATCTTCAGCGTTTCCGGTCATTCATTTACCATTGCCATACTACTCAGGTTGAAATAAATCTTGCCAGCGGAATTCTATTGCTTTACACATGCCGACAGCCTACTTTTACAGTCGGACAAATCATCCTCAACATCACTTTACTGTTACACTATTGTTATCCCTCTCAAAATATTCTAAAAGACTTACACTAGGCAAACGCGGAATGTGCGTTGTAAGATAAGCGAAACTCTACACACCTTGATCATATAAAATGAACTTTATCCCATGCCAATGGATCTATGAAGCCGTGAATTTAACAATGCAATATTTTTCCACTAATATTTCTATCTTTTCTATAAATAAAAAACATGTATTAAATTATTTTCATTGAAACGGCTGGTCCGAATTACACGTCAATTTTTATTAATGTGTATTATTTCTGTGTTCACATTTGAGAAAAATTTGAATTATATTGGAGAGATTTTATTTTTCAATTTTTTTTCGTTCAGCCTAATCTTATGGGGTTTTTAGAAACTTTGAAATGATCTTTCTCAAAAATGGTCCAACCGATTTGACCCCAAAACTATACAGTTCCAAGTTGGATGAGTTTGTGCATAAAAAAAAAGTTTCATGTCGATCGGTCAAACCCTGCGACCTGTGCAGTGCTTAAAAACAAACAACAACAAGAAAAGAACACCCAGACAAAGCTCCGTAAGAGTTGCATGGCAACTCTTCGCTAACGCTCATCGAATTATCTATTGTCCAATTTGGAATTGTTGAAAACATCAATGAAACACAAACATGGAAGAGAGGCAATCATCTTTGTTGAATTTTACAGTTCTAGTTCCAAGATGATTTTCTTTGTATAATATATTGAATGTTTGAAGAATTCAATTTGCGATGGACGATATGAGAGATGCTGGAAGAATTTTTCTTTAATAGCATTTAGAATTTGAAAAGTAGCAATTTGGTGCTTGTATTTCCTCCATGTGTGCGTAATGTAAGGGAGGGACGTATATGTATCTAACGCTGTTGTGCGTGTGCGTGTAGCGAGGCTGGTATCACGGAGGACGCGGTGCGGCGCTACCTGATGCGCAAGCCGATGACGACCACCGAGCTGCTGCAGAAGTTCAAGTCGAAGAAGACGGGACTCAGTTCCGAGCAGCTCGTCAACATCATGACGCAGATCCTCAAGCGGATCAATCCCGTCAAGCAGACCATCAAGGGCAAGATGTATCTGTCGATCAAACGTTGACGGGCGGACACACGTCAAGGTAACAGATGGGGTGGAAGAATGGTTGCTGGAAATTAGGGGTGTACAAGCACTCAATTTTCGGGTTCGAGTTCGAAGTAAAATTTAGCTGAACTCGACAAATTCAAGTTGGACTTTTAAAATTGGAAAAAAAAAGTTTTGTTGTAGACCTACCTGTATTGTTTCGAATATAGAACGTGATTTTCCCCAAATTGTCGAGTCCAGAAGTCGATACTTATGTGCGTATCTCGGCTTAGCGTCGGTCAAAAACACGTTTTTTGGGGGGAATTGGGCGGTGTATCCCTACTAAAAGTATGGTGTGTTGAAAATGGTCGCTCTATAGTAACGTGGGTTCGAGTTCCGCATGAGGCATGGATTTTTGTGAACGTCCTTTAACCCATCGTCACATTATTATTTCATTATCACACGCTCATTCTTACCCCTGTATTGCCTAGATGTTGGTGGGGTCGTTAAGCATCATTTAAAAAAATCATTTCGTGCAATCATCGCAGTTGATAACCACAAGTACGAACTCGTCAGTAAAATTGATTTTTTTTTTTTCCAGAATGTGGTCGTATCGTTCTATCGCCTGAATGAAGGCGGTTCGCTCGCTGAAATCTTCGCGCGGGCAATTAAGGTAATCCTAGCCGACGAGTGCGGTAATCCGAAATGAAATGCTGCCAACACGAAAAAAAATGCATTGAATGGTCGCATTGTGGCAGAGTTTACAGACATCTCCATTGAATTATTTGAGAAGGATATTACGTGTTCCATTTTTTAATTTATTGGTCTGTTTTAACGACGCTAGATTTATTTATTTAATAAATTGATTTAGATTAATTTCGTGATTGTGCTCTGACATAATTCAGGGCTCGAAAGATAATTTACTTGGGCCCAGTTTTACAAATTGATAGTTAGTGGAAAGCAATAGTTAGGCCCGGTATTACGAATAATGAATTTGTTGATTAAGCGATAATTAGTGGATTAGCTTGTTATTACCCTTGGTTACCACGTTATTTTTGTACTGAAATTGATAAATAAGCTTAATTAACACATTTTTATTATTGGTAATATGGGCTCTTAGGGGATTAACTTGTTATCAATCACCCTTGGTTACATATGTTATTTTTGTACCTTCAACTAATATGTAGCAGACTAGTACTTACCCTAACTAAGATTCGTAAAACTGGCCCCTAATTAATTAGGGATAAATATTTTCTTCCAATTGGCAGTGAGTAATAAACCTAACTATTCTATGCATCTTTTGTCATGAATAATTTTCTGAATGTTTTTTTCATTCAAGTCTGGGCACACTTCTTTTTGTCAGTGTGTTCGTTCTATACATCATTGCGCTCTGAAGAAATTGTTATTCCTTATAATGAATTGCAAAGACTGCTTTATACAAAGAACAGACTTCCTAGAAAATCCAATTATAATTCCAATTATTTGTTGAAATTTCAAAAGTTGATATGATATTTTTATTTTGTTGTCTTGAGTATTGTTGGTATGCATTTCACTGCCACCTTGAAACATACAACAAATCTCGATAACTTTTTATTTACGATCTGTTTTAGGGCCTATATCTGCGATTATTGTTTCAATTGTCAAATTGTGAAAATTACCGTATTGTCCCGAATATAAGCCGACCCCGAATATAAGCCGACCCCCAAACTTTTAGATCAACAATTGAAAAAAAGGTTTTATCTCCTTTTCCACTTCAATCATCACTCGCCTGAGTTTGAATTTAGTTAATTTCGTATTGCGCGCGTGAGGAAGCTATGCGAACTGCGTGTGAGAAACCGTTGAGAGGGGCCTCACGATCGTGTGTACTCGGCTAGTGCCGATGACGCGCGATCGGCATATGGCCCGCCTACTCGTCAAGGACCAAGGTCTGACAAGACGAGGCAGTCACAGCTGCTGAGCGGGCCTTTGTTTATTATTGCGCGTCAAATAAAAATGACAGATAATTGGAAAACGATGCTTCTTCATGATAAAACAATTATTAATCTTGTTTTTAGTGCAATATTTTGCAGTTTCAAGTTGATTCTGTTGTTCAGAGTAGGCATGTGTAGTGCGCCCTATTATATTTGGTGAAAAACGTGTTTTTGACCGATTTTAGGCCGAGATCCGCGTATAAGCCGAGGGTGACTTTTGGACTCAAAATTTCGAGAAAAACCCTCGGCTTATATTTGGGACAATACGGTATTTGTTGAAATTTCAAAAGTTGATATGATATTTTTATTTTGTTGTCTTGAGTATTGTTGGTATGTAGTTCACTGCCACCTTGAAACATACAACAAATCTCGATAACTTTTTATTTACGATCTGTTTTAGGGCCTATATCTGCGATTATTGTTTCAATTGTCAAATTGTGAAAATTACTCGCCTTTCATTTTTTATTTTTTGGTGACTGTTCTAATAGTTTGAATCATAGCTATCATAACGATGGATAGTAGCTACGAGAATGTGACGTCACCCTACGCAGTGCAGAGCTAAGTAACAAAATCTTCAATTGGATTATTGTGATCTTCAATTTATTCTATATTCTTTTGAATTGATATTCTTTTTATATTCTTTTGTACTTTATTCTTTTGAATTGTATGAGAGATGTTTTACAAAGCTAGTGCAATTTCTAGCATAGTAACAACACATTTCTGGTTTTGTATCATCAGTAAATTGCTGTTTGCATAGCTCTGGAATAAACATGGACGCTGTTGCCTTTCCATCGGAATGATAGCTATAATCCAAGCTTATTGTGATATTCATTATACAGTTTAGCAACTAGAATCGGCATCGACGGGACAAATCAAATGTGTAAATTGAACGGAGCGTCCTAAATATTAGCCCTAGATGACTAAAATGTATAGTATCAAGTTTTATGTAAAAATGTGAGAATAAAGCTGATGTTTGCAGTACATCTACTATTTTAAGACCCAAAACTTTTTATAAGTAAGGTACCTTTACATACAGAACGCTTGATAGATCTATGATTGAATTAAATTAACTCCGATCTCTGTCTGGCTCAGTCAGTTGAAGCACGATGAAGTTAGGGTGACCATCTGTCCCGGAAAACTGGGATTGTCTCGGATTTCCATCTTTTATCCTGGTGTCCCGAAAAGCTCAAAGCAGAATAGTAAACGAACCGTTACGCTATGTTCGTTAATGTTGAACTACACTGTTGCTGTATATAATACATGCCCTACAATCTTGAGATATTTACAATTTTTACATTCTATTTTAATTTTAAATTGTATACTGTATATATAGTTTTAGCCCACTGTTGATCTCGAATCAGTGAATCTATTTTCTTGTTTTACTGAAGGATTAATAAAATGTGTATCATTATGTATTTGTATTCTCACAACAGGCCAAAATGATTTTGTACTTTTTTATGTATAATTTTTATGTTGTAAAAAATCTAGTTGTGTAAAATATGAAGCCCGGTCATAAGTGGCGTAAGAAATATTGACGTGACTTCGTAATCGTAGAATGTGAATATAATGTTGGCAGTGGTGTACTTGAGACTAGGCACACCTAGGTACAATTAACAGTACAAAAGTTTAGACATTTTTTCAGAGTCCCCAGTAGTCAGTACTAGTTGAACAGATAGTAGTAGCATTAAGTAACCTAACCTAACCTATATACTTAATGGTAGCCTTCAAACTTCACAGAGCTCCTGATACAAGTTTGAAGGCTACATACTACTATCTGTTCAACTAGTATTGGCTTGGGGACTCTGAAAAAATTCCCAATTATTTTTGCTGACTATAGGTATCTTCTTCGTATACTATAACATATTTTGTTAAGTTTTTTTCTAGGTTGGTGAATATTCTTTCGATTTATTTATGAATTTAAAATGATGAAATTTGTATCTATGTATTACCATGAAAGATGTTTTATTTGTGCGGCTGTTTTTAGGGGCCCTCCTTCCCGACCCCGCCCCCTTTGTGGCTAGGTTCAACACATTTTTATGTATTTTTGGAGTACCTACGCAAGTATTTGCGGTCACGTAAAGTGGTTAAACGAGCCTCATTAAATGCATCCTGAAGATAATTTACCGACATTATTCACACTAAAACTTGCAGTCTGTACGTATGCATTCTACGTACAGTCTATGAAAAATTAACTTTGAAGTTGATGGGATTTTATTTGTATTTAAATTTAAAAAAAAAACATTTTTTGTGAACGTGAGTACGCTTTTTTCTACGAAAACACCACTGAATGTAGACCTGTTTCTTTTCACATTTGATGTAATTGTACCATGATTGTACTATATATAAAAAGCCTCCTTGATAGATTATGGTTACATTTCAAATAACTTTTGTTTATAAAAGACATCTGATGTGATCTAGATTTAAATTGAGTACACAGATTATGCAAAAATCACTCAAACAAACAAAAGTCTTGAACCAATATTGAAATCCTTTCTGCCTTCACAAGTGAAATTGCTCTCAATTTAACAGGTATCAGGGGAACAGAAAATGATGGAGTATTCCTCTTCATTGGAGCTCTACACTCTAGCAAGTCAACGAAGATTGAAAGCAATATGATTTTAATTTTATTAATTATTCATCACAGCTTGATAATCATGTAATACATATTATTTTTAATCTAACCTATTTAATAACAAAAGCAAGTATAAGTGACTAATAACAAATGTATCTGAAGGTATATTTATCCTAACTTTCTACTAATTTCCTTTTTTTGTAATTTGAGGTATGGTACATATATATGAACTAATATTTGTACTCATTTGCAAATTGATTTATATTCTCATGTTTTTGTACATGTACAGGTAGGCCTAGTAACTGAATAGTCATTTACCAATACTGAGACGAGTGATGGCTATATCACACTGATCTGTCATTCAGGAGACCATGGTTTGATACCCACTGTGGTCGACCATCACGACAGGTATTTTCCGTAGTTTCCCTCTGTCGTTCAGGTAAATGCTGTGATGGTTCCTCAAAGGTCGCAACCGATTCCTCCCCATTATCCAGAAACACATAAAATAACCTTTCATCTCATCATTCACCAATGCCAATAGATCTTGGTCATCAGTACAGTTTGTCCTTGAACCTAATATAAATGAGAAAATGAATAAATTATCATTATATAAATAATCCTGATGATACAAGCACATATATTATGAGAGGTATTTAAATGGATATCGTTGTCGCACGGCGATGATATCGTCTGCACGCATAATTCTGTGATCATCGGGGCACGACTACCGTATCACAGCCGACTCTTGGAACATCATCTACGAGTCAGTCGTCGAGCAGATTCAACATTTGGAGAGTACATCGTGACTGAGAGAGTCATCTAATGGTCACGAGTTACAATTTGCGTAACTTTGGTAAACTTGTAATCTGTGTTTGGACTTATGGAAAAAAAAATACTTTAATGAAATAAAATGGTATATTCTACAAGTTCACATATTTTTTATTGACATAACAGGTATAAAACATTCTCTCTATTTGAAAGATGAATAGGTATCAAAGTTGAGCAAACATTCACAATTTTCCATCCTTTTTTTCAATTATTGATCTTAATACTTTCTAGATGCTTTGACAGTTAACTAACATCAAGTTGTAATTATGTCATCCAGTTGATTTTTAGCATACATTTCCATTCCTTCCTTGTATTTATTAATTCATTAAGCTATAGCTTGTTCTTGACCATGGCAATCAAAATAGAGACTTGAGACTGGAATATTAGAATGTACTGATGATGAAAGTACCAACATACATACTCCCATTTTCTCTGTTCTCCTGATACAAATCGACTAGAAAATTACACAAATTTTGACGGCAAGTCGAGGAAATGTGAAAAATCTGACTGATTGGTATACGGCAAACAGCATACTGCAGGAGGTTATAGCTACAAGCTCTGGACAGCTGAAATTATTTCATAAATCGTTTGAGAATCCAACTCGGTACACGGCAAACAGCATACTGCAGGAGGTTATAGGTAGCCCTTACAGACGACTTGGAACTGACTATAAATCTTTTAAAAATTCAGTTGCAGAACACGGCAAACAGCATCCTGCAAGAGGTTATGGCTACAAGCTACAGACAGCTGAAATTAATTTATAAATCGTTTGAAAATCCAACTCGGTACACGGCAAACAGCATGCTGCGGGAGGTTAGGTCAATTCAGACACATTTTTCTTGGAAATGGCTGATGCGAGTATAGCCAAATTTGCTGAGGATTTAGGGACCATCAAGTTATACTCATAAAAAAATACTAGAACATCATAGCTCTCACCAGTTCATAGAAATTAATTGCGAAAGGTCCAAAAGTACCTTAGTTAACCCTGTACATTTCGGTCAAAAATTTTGTCCTCTGAAATTCATTGTTGAATTTCTCAGTTCTGTTGTTATTTATTCATATGGTTATCAAATTCGAACACAAATCCGGTCTCCGTTTCAAAATCGAGTTTAATTTAAAGATTTTAGAGCAAAAATCAACTTAGTGTACTCACCATGGTAGGGTCCTATATATATATAGAATTCTGGAATCCTTCTAATTACTTTTCCATTAGCATTATTAGCAAAATTTCAACGGAATAACTCTTTTGAAATGTCCTCTCGTCTTCCTACAAAATTTTAGCCGAATCAAAAATGATGATTTTTGATGACTCTGAAAAGTGGCTGGAAATTGCAGTTTTTGGGTAATTCAGACACCTTTTTCTTGGAAATGGCTGATGCGAGTATAGCCAAATTTGCTGAGGATTTAGGGACCATCAAGTTATACTCATAAAAAATACTAGAACATCATAGCTCTCACCAGTTCATAGAAATTAATTGCGAAAGGTCCAAAAGTACCTTAGTTAACCCTGTACATTTCGGTCAAAAATTTTTGTCCTCTGAAATTCATTGTTGAATTTCTCAGTTCTGTTGTTATTTATTCATATGGTTATCAAATTCGAACACAAATCCGGTCTCCGTTTCAAAATCGAGTTTAATTTAAAGATTTTAGAGCAAAAATCAACTTAGTGTACTCACCATGGTAGGGTCCTATATATATATAGAATTCTGGAATCCTTCTAATTACTTTTCCATTAGCATTATTAGCAAAATTTCAACGGAATAACTCTTTTGAAATGTCCTCTCGTCTTCCTACAAAATTTTAGCCGAATCAAAAATGATGATTTTTGATGACTCTGAAAAGTGGCTGGAAATTGCAGTTTTTGGGTAATTCAGACACCTTTTTCTTGGAAATGGCTGATGCGAGTATAGCCAAATTTGCTGAGGATTTAGGGACCATCAAGTTATACTCATAAAAAATACTAGAACATCATAGCTCTCACCAGTTCATAGAAATTAATTGCGAAAGGTCCAAAAGTACCTTAGTTAACCCTGTACATTTCGGTCAAAAATTTTTGTCCTCTGAAATTCATTGTTGAATTTCTCAGTTCTGTTGTTATTTATTCATATGGTTATCAAATTCGAACACAAATCCGGTCTCCGTTTCAAAATCGAGTTTAATTTAAAGATTTTAGAGCAAAAATCAACTTAGTGTACTCACCATGGTAGGGTCCTATATATATATAGAATTCTGGAATCCTTCTAATTACTTTTCCATTAGCATTATTAGCAAAATTTCAACGGAATAACTCTTTTGAAATGTCCTCTCGTCTTCCTACAAAATTTTAGCCGAATCAAAAATGATGATTTTTGATGACTCTGAAAAGTGGCTGGAAATTGCAGTTTTTGGGTAATTCAGACACCTTTTTCTTGGAAATGGCTGATGCGAGTATAGCCAAATTTGCTGAGGATTTAGGGACCATCAAGTTATACTCATAAAAAAATACTAGAACATCATAGCTCTCACCAGTTCATAGAAATTAATTGCGAAAGGTCCAAAAGTACCTTAGTTAACCCTGTACATTTCGGTCAAAAATTTTTGTCCTCTGAAATTCATTGTTGAATTTCTCAGTTCTGTTGTTATTTATTCATATGGTTATCAAATTCGAACACAAATCCGGTCTCCGTTTCAAAATCGAGTTTAATTTAAAGATTTTAGAGCAAAAATCAACTTAGTGTACTCACCATGGTAGGGTCCTATATATATATAGAATTCTGGAATCCTTCTAATTACTTTTCCATTAGCATTATTAGCAAAATTTCAACGGAATAACTCTTTTGAAATGTCCTCTCGTCTTCCTACAAAATTTTAGCCGAATCAAAAATGATGATTTTTGATGACTCTGAAAAGTGGCTGGAAATTGCAGTTTTTGGGTAATTCAGACACCTTTTTCTTGGAAATGGCTGATGCGAGTATAGCCAAATTTGCTGAGGATTTAGGGACCATCAAGTTATACTCATAAAAAAATACTAGAACATCATAGCTCTCACCAGTTCATAGAAATTAATTGCGAAAGGTCCAAAAGTACCTTAGTTAACCCTGTACATTTCGGTCAAAAATTTTTGTCCTCTGAAATTCATTGTTGAATTTCTCAGTTCTGTTGTTATTTATTCATATGGTTATCAAATTCGAACACAAATCCGGTCTCCGTTTCAAAATCGAGTTTAATTTAAAGATTTTAGAGCAAAAATCAACTTAGTGTACTCACCATGGTAGGGTCCTATATATATATAGAATTCTGGAATCCTTCTAATTACTTTTCCATTAGCATTATTAGCAAAATTTCAACGGAATAACTCTTTTGAAATGTCCTCTCGTCTTCCTACAAAATTTTAGCCGAATCAAAAATGATGATTTTTGATGACTCTGAAAAGTGGCTGGAAATTGCAGTTTTTGGGTAATTCAGACACCTTTTTCTTGGAAATGGCTGATGCGAGTATAGCCAAATTTGCTGAGGATTTAGGGACCATCAAGTTATACTCATAAAAAAATACTAGAACATCATAGCTCTCACCAGTTCATAGAAATTAATTGCGAAAGGTCCAAAAGTACCTTAGTTAACCCTGTACATTTCGGTCAAAAATTTTTGTCCTCTGAAATTCATTGTTGAATTTCTCAGTTCTGTTGTTATTTATTCATATGGTTATCAAATTTGAACACAAATCCGGTCTCCGTTTCAAAATCGAGTTTAATTTAAAGATTTTAGAGCAAAAATCAACTTAGTGTACTCACCATGGTAGGGTCCTATATATATATAGAATTCTGGAATCCTTCTAATTACTTTTCCATTAGCATTATTAGCAAAATTTCAACGGAATAACTCTTTTGAAATGTCCTCTCGTCTTCCTACAAAATTTTAGCCGAATCAAAAATGATGATTTTTGATGACTCTGAAAAGTGGCTGGAAATTGCAGTTTTTGGGTAATTCAGACACCTTTTTCTTGGAAATGGCTGATGCGAGTATAGCCAAATTTGCTGAGGATTTAGGGACCATCAAGTTATACTCATAAAAAAATACTAGAACATCATAGCTCTCACCAGTTCATAGAAATTAATTGCGAAAGGTCCAAAAGTACCTTAGTTAACCCTGTACATTTCGGTCAAAAATTTTTGTCCTCTGAAATTCATTGTTGAATTTCTCAGTTCTGTTGTTATTTATTCATATGGTTATCAAATTCGAACACAAATCCGGTCTCCGTTTCAAAATCGAGTTTAATTTAAAGATTTTAGAGCAAAAATCAACTTAGTGTACTCACCATGGTAGGGTCCTATATATATATAGAATTCTGGAATCCTTCTAATTACTTTTCCATTAGCATTATTAGCAAAATTTCAACGGAATAACTCTTTTGAAATGTCCTCTCGTCTTCCTACAAAATTTTAGCCGAATCAAAAATGATGATTTTTGATGACTCTGAAAAGTGGCTGGAAATTGCAGTTTTTGGGTAATTCAGACACCTTTTTCTTGGAAATGGCTGATGCGAGTATAGCCAAATTTGCTGAGGATTTAGGGACCATCAAGTTATACTCATAAAAAAATACTAGAACATCATAGCTCTCACCAGTTCATAGAAATTAATTGCGAAAGGTCCAAAAGTACCTTAGTTAACCCTGTACATTTCGGTCAAAAATTTTTGTCCTCTGAAATTCATTGTTGAATTTCTCAGTTCTGTTGTTATTTATTCATATGGTTATCAAATTCGAACACAAATCCGGTCTCCGTTTCAAAATCGAGTTTAATTTAAAGATTTTAGAGCAAAAATCAACTTAGTGTACTCACCATGGTAGGGTCCTATATATATATAGAATTCTGGAATCCTTCTAATTACTTTTCCATTAGCATTATTAGCAAAATTTCAACGGAATAACTCTTTTGAAATGTCCTCTCGTCTTCCTACAAAATTTTAGCCGAATCAAAAATGATGATTTTTGATGACTCTGAAAAGTGGCTGGAAATTGCAGTTTTTGGGTAATTCAGACACCTTTTTCTTGGAAATGGCTGATGCGAGTATAGCCAAATTTGCTGAGGATTTAGGGACCATCAAGTTATACTCATAAAAAAATACTAGAACATCATAGCTCTCACCAGTTCATAGAAATTAATTGCGAAAGGTCCAAAAGTACCTTAGTTAACCCTGTACATTTCGGTCAAAAATTTTTGTCCTCTGAAATTCATTGTTGAATTTCTCAGTTCTGTTGTTATTTATTCATATGGTTATCAAATTCGAACACAAATCCGGTCTCCGTTTCAAAATCGAGTTTAATTTAAAGATTTTAGAGCAAAAATCAACTTAGTGTACTCACCATGGTAGGGTCCTATATATATATAGAATTCTGGAATCCTTCTAATTACTTTTCCATTAGCATTATTAGCAAAATTTCAACGGAATAACTCTTTTGAAATGTCCTCTCGTCTTCCTACAAAATTTTAGCCGAATCAAAAATGATGATTTTTGATGACTCTGAAAAGTGGCTGGAAATTGCAGTTTTTGGGTAATTCAGACACCTTTTTCTTGGAAATGGCTGATGCGAGTATAGCCAAATTTGCTGAGGATTTAGGGACCATCAAGTTATACTCAAAAAAATACTAGAACATCATAGCTCTCACCAGTTCATAGAAATTAATTGCGAAAGGTCCAAAAGTACCTTAGTTAACCCTGTACATTTCGGTCAAAAATTTTTGTCCTCTGAAATTCATTGTTGAATTTCTCAGTTCTGTTGTTATTTATTCATATGGTTATCAAATTCGAACACAAATCCGGTCTCCGTTTCAAAATCGAGTTTAATTTAAAGATTTTAGAGCAAAAATCAACTTAGTGTACTCACCATGGTAGGGTCCTATATATATATAGAATTCTGGAATCCTTCTAATTACTTTTCCATTAGCATTATTAGCAAAATTTCAACGGAATAACTCTTTTGAAATGTCCTCTCGTCTTCCTACAAAATTTTAGCCGAATCAAAAATGATGATTTTTGATGACTCTGAAAAGTGGCTGGAAATTGCAGTTTTTGGGTAATTCAGACACCTTTTTCTTGGAAATGGCTGATGCGAGTATAGCCAAATTTGCTGAGGATTTAGGGACCATCAAGTTATACTCATAAAAAAATACTAGAACATCATAGCTCTCACCAGTTCATAGAAATTAATTGCGAAAGGTCCAAAAGTACCTTAGTTAACCCTGTACATTTCGGTCAAAAATTTTTGTCCTCTGAAATTCATTGTTGAATTTCTCAGTTCTGTTGTTATTTATTCATATGGTTATCAAATTCGAACACAAATCCGGTCTCCGTTTCAAAATCGAGTTTAATTTAAAGATTTTAGAGCAAAAATCAACTTAGTGTACTCACCATGGTAGGGTCCTATATATATATAGAATTCTGGAATCCTTCTAATTACTTTTCCATTAGCATTATTAGCAAAATTTCAACGGAATAACTCTTTTGAAATGTCCTCTCGTCTTCCTACAAAATTTTAGCCGAATCAAAAATGATGATTTTTGATGACTCTGAAAAGTGGCTGGAAATTGCAGTTTTTGGGTAATTCAGACACCTTTTTCTTGGAAATGGCTGATGCGAGTATAGCCAAATTTGCTGAGGATTTAGGGACCATCAAGTTATACTCATAAAAAAATACTAGAACATCATAGCTCTCACCAGTTCATAGAAATTAATTGCGAAAGGTCCAAAAGTACCTTAGTTAACCCTGTACATTTCGGTCAAAAATTTTTGTCCTCTGAAATTCATTGTTGAATTTCTCAGTTCTGTTGTTATTTATTCATATGGTTATCAAATTCGAACACAAATCCGGTCTCCGTTTCAAAATCGAGTTTAATTTAAAGATTTTAGAGCAAAAATCAACTTAGTGTACTCACCATGGTAGGGTCCTATATATATATAGAATTCTGGAATCCTTCTAATTACTTTTCCATTAGCATTATTAGCAAAATTTCAACGGAATAACTCTTTTGAAATGTCCTCTCGTCTTCCTACAAAATTTTAGCCGAATCAAAAATGATGATTTTTGATGACTCTGAAAAGTGGCTGGAAATTGCAGTTTTTGGGTAATTCAGACACCTTTTTCTTGGAAATGGCTGATGCGAGTATAGCCAAATTTGCTGAGGATTTAGGGACCATCAAGTTATACTCATAAAAAAATACTAGAACATCATAGCTCTCACCAGTTCATAGAAATTAATTGCGAAAGGTCCAAAAGTACCTTAGTTAACCCTGTACATTTCGGTCAAAAATTTTTGTCCTCTGAAATTCATTGTTGAATTTCTCAGTTCTGTTGTTATTTATTCATATGGTTATCAAATTCGAACACAAATCCGGTCTCCGTTTCAAAATCGAGTTTAATTTAAAGATTTTAGAGCAAAAATCAACTTAGTGTACTCACCATGGTAGGGTCCTATATATATATAGAATTCTGGAATCCTTCTAATTACTTTTCCATTAGCATTATTAGCAAAATTTCAACGGAATAACTCTTTTGAAATGTCCTCTCGTCTTCCTACAAAATTTTAGCCGAATCAAAAATGATGATTTTTGATGACTCTGAAAAGTGGCTGGAAATTGCAGTTTTTGGGTAATTCAGACACCTTTTTCTTGGAAATGGCTGATGCGAGTATAGCCAAATTTGCTGAGGATTTAGGGACCATCAAGTTATACTCATAAAAAAATACTAGAACATCATAGCTCTCACCAGTTCATAGAAATTAATTGCGAAAGGTCCAAAAGTACCTTAGTTAACCCTGTACATTTCGGTCAAAAATTTTTGTCCTCTGAAATTCATTGTTGAATTTCTCAGTTCTGTTGTTATTTATTCATATGGTTATCAAATTCGAACACAAATCCGGTCTCCGTTTCAAAATCGAGTTTAATTTAAAGATTTTAGAGCAAAAATCAACTTAGTGTACTCACCATGGTAGGGTCCTATATATATATAGAATTCTGGAATCCTTCTAATTACTTTTCCATTAGCATTATTAGCAAAATTTCAACGGAATAACTCTTTTGAAATGTCCTCTCGTCTTCCTACAAAATTTTAGCCGAATCAAAAATGATGATTTTTGATGACTCTGAAAAGTGGCTGGAAATTGCAGTTTTTGGGTAATTCAGACACCTTTTTCTTGGAAATGGCTGATGCGAGTATAGCCAAATTTGCTGAGGATTCAGGGACCATCAAGTTATACTCATAAAAAAATACTAGAACATCATAGCTCTCACCAGTTCATAGAAATTAATTGCGAAAGGTCCAAAAGTACCTTAGTTAACCCTGTACATTTCGGTCAAAAATTTTTGTCCTCTGAAATTCATTGTTGAATTTCTCAGTTCTGTTGTTATTTATTCATATGGTTATCAAATTCGAACACAAATCCGGTCTCCGTTTCAAAATCGAGTTTAATTTAAAGATTTTAGAGCAAAAATCAACTTAGTGTACTCACCATGGTAGGGTCCTATATATATATAGAATTCTGGAATCCTTCTAATTACTTTTCCATTAGCATTATTAGCAAAATTTCAACGGAATAACTCTTTTGAAATGTCCTCTCGTCTTCCTACAAAATTTTAGCCGAATCAAAAATGATGATTTTTGATGACTCTGAAAAGTGGCTGGAAATTGCAGTTTTTGGGTAATTCAGACACCTTTTTCTTGGAAATGGCTGATGCGAGTATAGCCAAATTTGCTGAGGATTTAGGGACCATCAAGTTATACTCATAAAAAAATACTAGAACATCATAGCTCTCACCAGTTCATAGAAATTAATTGCGAAAGGTCCAAAAGTACCTTAGTTAACCCTGTACATTTCGGTCAAAAATTTTTGTCCTCTGAAATTCATTGTTGAATTTCTCAGTTCTGTTGTTATTTATTCATATGGTTATCAAATTCGAACACAAATCCGGTCTCCGTTTCAAAATCGAGTTTAATTTAAAGATTTTAGAGCAAAAATCAACTTAGTGTACTCACCATGGTAGGGTCCTATATATATATAGAATTCTGGAATCCTTCTAATTACTTTTCCATTAGCATTATTAGCAAAATTTCAACGGAATAACTCTTTTGAAATGTCCTCTCGTCTTCCTACAAAATTTTAGCCGAATCAAAAATGATGATTTTTGATGACTCTGAAAAGTGGCTGGAAATTGCAGTTTTTGGGTAATTCAGACACCTTTTTCTTGGAAATGGCTGATGCGAGTATAGCCAAATTTGCTGAGGATTTAGGGACCATCAAGTTATACTCATAAAAAAATACTAGAACATCATAGCTCTCACCAGTTCATAGAAATTAATTGCGAAAGGTCCAAAAGTACCTTAGTTACCCTGTACAATTTCGGTCACAATTTTCAGATAAATTTGAAGTCGATTTCTATCAGGGAAGCAGAGAAATCAGGAAGTTAGTAGAATCCAACTTGGTAGGAATTATTTAATTTAATATCCCAATTAATTTTGTGAACGGTTTTCTTGACAATTCTACCTGTTCTCATCCTAACTGATATTTTAACGATCTTTAAACTCTGTTTTAATCTTCTTCAAAGTGTTATTTCAACTGAAAGAAGCTATGTAAATACAGGAAATAGGGTATTTGGATCAGCTGGAAATTGACTGTAATAAAATGAAGCAATCATTCTGACTGTCAAGGAGTGAAAACACTTTCACTATTTTCAATAACATATACAAAAACATAAAACGACAAAAAATACTCCCATGGTCACACAAACAAAAAGACACAATCATAATAAATAAAAATAATGAAAACAAACATCAGCCTATACTGTTTTTAATTATGAGATAGTAAAATAATGATATTAAAGTAGGTATAAAGCAATAATGATTGTGATAGAAAGTATTTTTTTTTATACAAATATACAAATATAAAATTTATTTATTTGACAACGTCAGGATATGCCACTCTCATAGGTGGTTGTATAATCTATGGTATGCATGACACATTCACTTAGTTTAAACATTTATACATAACTCAATTATTTAATACTGTAGCTAATAAGCCAACATCTGGTTAAAGTCGGCTATATTTTCAGTCTTTTCTATTGCATCTTTTGGGAGCTGGTTCCACAATCTTATTGATTTACCCAGGATTGATTGGCCCCTAATGTCTGTACACGGTATAACTGGGGATGAAAATTAAATTTGCTCACGTGAAGTTTCGCATTAAATCAGCTAAATTAGAACTCGACCTCGAAAATTTGAGTGCTCGCACGCCCCTACATAATACAAAGAAGGTGTACCCACTCAAGTCTTCCATGTAATATTTCTGGGGTCAGAATCTCAGTCCATGGTCACATTTGCCTGTAGCGCAACTATCTCTTTTATATATCGACCTTTATAAATAGTATATAAAACAACAATGCTATACAAGCACATGCAGCGTAGTGGTTAGCACGCTCGCTTCATGTGATCCGGCAGGCGAGGGGAATTCCGAACCCAGTTCGATCCCCGCCGACGACCGTCTTTACAGAGGTTTTTCATGGTTTCCCTCTGTAGTCTCTGTAATTCCTACAATAAGTCGGCCATGACCGCTTCCTTCCCACTATCCTTCCGACTACCCAAGAACCTTCATCTCATCATCTCATTAATCATACATCCGACGCCATTAGATCTCAGATATCATAACAGTGCGTCATTAAACCCAATATAAAAAAAAAAAATGCTATAAACGGCTCAGTAGAATTATTATGTTTGCAGTGGCATTTGTTTTTCACGAAAATTATAGATTTTGTAAGCTCAACAATGTCACCGGTACCGTAGCCACTCATATCTACATCCAGTTCACAAGAGAATCCGCTGAATCGCGACAGGCAAATGTGACCGTTAACTCTGATTTGTCCCCAATAAATACTGTCTATGTTGAATGTTGAATACCGTCAACGGTGATATACTCTAGTTTGATATATGTAGGCCTATATTAGGGCCTACTTCTACAAAACAGCCATCAATATTTCCAGAATTTCAAAAAAAAAATCTGTTGGTTGTTGAAAACTTGAAGGTCTCTACGTAGTGACAACATTGAATTGTATTTGTTGTCAATCTCCAAAATTTTGATTGGTACAATATGCATTTATTTTTTGATTCTTATTGGGTTCAATGGCTCTTCTTGAGAGACCATAGAAGTCGAATTAGCGGAATATCAGTTTTTTGGTGATTAATTTGAACGGTATGAGATATAGAAATTCTGAAAACAAGGATACACAGATATTTTCAATACCTTCCAGATGGTGCAAGGAATAACTATTCATCTCATATTGCATAATTGTCCAGCGTATACGGTTAAAAAAATGTGTTTTTCAACCGTATACACCTGACAATCAGGCGATTTGAGATGAATAGTTATTAGTTTATTACACACTTCAACTGAAAGGTACAGATATTAAAAATATCTGTATTTCCTTGTTTTCAGAATTTCTATATCTCATACCATTCAATTTTTTTTTAAATATAATATCGAAACTTGATACAAAATCATTGTTCCACAAAAAATTCATCACAAAAAAACTGATTTACCGCTAAATCGACTTCCATGGTCTCTTAACCCCTTGGCTACTGAATACTTCTTTGACAGTGTGGCCAAAACAAATGTATTTAATTTCAGAAATTTACAATTTCAGGATTTTCTTTGCAAATTTTCTTAGCAAAATCTTTGAAAACAGATAACTCACTAGAGTCTGTATTGTAATGACGTGTAATATCTGGAGGAATAGCTGGAATAGCAGTGAAAGGGAAAACATTTGAAAACAATCGGGAATATTATTGTTTTTAGGCCTAGGCCTAACCCTAGCGCGTTTTTCTGGGCCTGGTACCGGGTCGTCAACATCTTCATCGTCTTCTTCTTCTTCCACTTCTGATAATACTACATTATCATTATCACTAACAACTGATGAACATCTTCCACTTCCATTTACTATACTGTCATCATCACTCTCTTCATAATTACTATCAAAAACTAAATCTAAAATCTCCACGTCGTTCACTAGCTTCCTTACCGCCATCTTTACTAGCTTTTCAATAAACTCAAGTTCTCAACAAGTTAGAAACTCAGTATCTCGTTTCATAATCGAGATATCGCATATTGTGGTGTATACATTTAAAGCTGACTTCATTACCTTTCAACTGATAGTACTAGTAACGCCATCGGCTGTCAATATTTGAAGCTTTGAATTATTAAACAGTGGGCGGGAATGGTGCGAGCACAGCTCGTCAAAGTATTAGAGGGCCTGGGAAAAGTTGGCGAGTGCCACTCGTCATAAGTAGCCGAGGGGTTAAGAAGCGTCGTTGAACCCAATAAGAATTGAACATATACAGACACTCTAAAATCTAAAATATCCTCGAAAACGTACTGCAGTTGCAGCGCTACGACGTCGATGTGGTTCTCGTGGCGCCACTAACTTGTCTAGCGGCGCAGAAGTAGAACATCTTCACATAGTGGCGTCGTATATTCCCCGGGCATCAAAGCAGAATCTACAAACACGAAACAAGCAAATTAGCTACTTTTTTATGTTGGGTTTAACGACACACTGTTATTATAGCGTAGATCTACTGTATTGTATTGTATTTATTAGCTGAATTGTGTTACAAATTAAATTGTGTTAACATTGTCAAAATAAGAAAACATAGGTCTATATGTATAAGAAGATAATAAATATATACAATTAGGTAGCTGTAATGAAACATGGTAGCTAGAATTCAATAACTTATTAGATGAGCGTAGCGAAGATTTTCACTGAACTCTTACGGAACTTTGACTGTGCGTTTTTTTTTTTTTTTTTTTTGTAAGCACTACACAGGTCGCAGGGTTTGACCGATCGACATGAAACTTTTTTTTATATGCAAACTTATCCAACTTAGAACTGTATAGTTTTGAGGTCTAATCGGTTGGACCATTTTTGAGAAACATCATTTAGAAGTTTCTAAAAACCCCATAAGATTTGGCTGAGCGGAAAAAATTGAAAAATAAAATCTCTTCAATATGATTCAAATTTTCCACAAATGTGAACACAAGAATAATATACATGAATAAAAATTTGGTTTGATATTCGGACCAGCCGTTTCGGAGATAATAATATAATAAATGTATTTTATTCATCGAAAAGATGGAAATATTAGTAGAAAAATGTTGCATTGTCGAAGTCACGGCTTTCTAGATTCATTGACATCGGATGAAGTTCATTTCAAATGATCAAGGTTTGTAGAGTTTTCGATTATACTTTATATAGACATCTCGCTCATCACACAACGCACATCCTGCGTTTGCCTAGTAAGAAAAACAGTCATCATCTACACTGTAGAAGGAATGGCTTATTATTAGATTCTTGAGGGCTGATTTGAATGTGTTTCGCTCCGTAATTGCCTTGATGTCGGAAAGGAAGGTGGTCATAAAGTTTGCGTTCTGATTGGTAAACACCTTGTAAGGTGCATTTCAGTCGTCCATACTCATGACTCAGGTTGGATGCTCCCCTCGTACTGTAATTGTAATGCGTACTTCCATCTTTATATAACTTCAGGTTGTCTCTCGTGAATATAGCGTTGGATGGATGATTAATAAGATGATGGGATGATGAGATGAAAGTTCTTGGGTAATGGAAAGGATAGTGGGAAGGAAGCAGTCATGGCCGACTCATTGTAGGAACCATCCCGGCATTAGCCTAGACTACAGAGGGAAACTATGAAAAAACCCTATAAAGATGGTCGGCGGCGGGGATCGAACTGGGTTCGAAATTCCCCTCGCCTCCCGGATCACATGGAGCGAGCGCGCTAACTGCTGCGCTGAATGTGCCGGTGGCTACTTATTATAATTGTTTTATTTATTTATAGTGAGTTTCAACTGGGGTTGTTAGTCGATGTACTGTAGTTGGAAAGACAGGTGTATAGCGTGACCTTGCCATTTCATTATATGGATTGTTACAGCAGTATATTTTGACTATGAGAGCATCCTCTGCATCCATTTAGGCCTAAACATGAGAAAATCTACCTCTGACAAATAACTATATTTTGGATTAACTAATGAAGATCTATTGAAGTGAATTGATATTAAACTCACGAAAAATTACGGTATTTCAAAATATTTGGTCCCCTTTTTTCCGTGTGCGGCAAAATGATTAAAATCGCTCGATTTTTACGGTAATTCCACAGAAATGATTGTAGCCTAAGCACTTGAAACTTGTCAAAATTGATGTTCAAACTAATGGGCATATCGTCAGATGGTTATAATTTCCATAAGTCTTGTCGTTTGATTATTATTATCATTTTAGTTGCAAGAAATTGATACAAGATTAAAATTTTATAGGATTTTGAGTAAATTTGCATCAATAAAACTGCAAGACTTATGAGAATTCTAATTATATGATGACATGCTCATTAGTGTGAACAATATCTCTGGCAAATTTCAAGTGCTTACAATCATTTCTGTGTGATTCCCGTACAAAACAAGCGTTATTAATCATTTTGCCGGTAGGCTACCATACACGGGAAAAAACAGGACGAAATACTTTGAATTAATTTTCCATGAGTTAGTTATCAATTCACTTCAATGGTCTGCAAATTAGTAAACCCAAAATATAGTTATTTGTCAAAAGTAGCTTAGTTCATCTTATTTTTAGATAGGCCTAGATGAATACCGGTGGCCTTAAATATTGCTGTGACACAGTTGAGGCCTCCTACAGCCGACTTCTTCTCGATACGCCTACTCGAGTTTATTAAATTAATTGATATTTCAATATTTCCGTACAACCTCCACAACAACTCGCCTTCCTCAACAGAAACCAACTTTAAAACATTGATAAATACCAGAAATTTAAAATAGGCTTACATGGAAAACCGAAAATACAAAGAAAATACGTACCGGAACATACATGAAGTTCGGAATCATGTCAAGCCGACTTCTTTCAAGGAATGATGTTTCAAAAAATGACGCTGCAGCTGATGTTTCTGTCGACAATGATAATCACAAACATCGCATTTAAACGGTAGATCACCGCTATGTACCAACATGTGACGTTTGACGTCACACTTCCGTCGAAACGTTTGTGAACACTCCGCACATTCGAAGGGCCGTTTATCGGTATGTTTCACCATATGAAGTTTCAGATAATAATTCTGGCGGGACTGATACGAGCATATATTGCATTTAAATGGTAGCTCATCGGTTTTGGTTAGATTCTCTTTTCTGTGTACGTTCACAACGTGACTGTCTAGATCACTTTTTAGGTTACAATTGAAACTACACTCGTTGCATTCCAACGACCGTATATCAGAAGACGCGTTTGTCAATGTTTGATGACGTTTCATGTGATGTTTCAGATGAGTTTTCCGCCGACACTGATAACCACAAACACTGCATTTAAACTGTAGATCACCATGTATCAAAACGTGACGTTCGAGATCACATTTCCGTCGAAACTTGAACGTGCAACTCGTGCAATCGAAAGGCCGTTCATTCGTATGTATCATCATGTGAATTTTCAGAAGATGTTTATAAGCGCATCGATACACACACGACGGTACGCTGCACTTGTACGGTAACTTTTCGATTTCAGTTCGGTTTTTGCGTTCTCCCGATTGTTTTTCTTCGTGCGTTCGCATGTGACGTTTGAGATGATATTTCTGGCGACACCGATACACACAAACGCTACAATTATACGGGTAATCACCGGTATGTTGGAGCATGTGAGATTCGAGATCGGATTTATGTCGAAATTTGTTCGTACACACCTTACAATCGAATGGGCGTTTATCTGTGTGTGTCATTAAGTGACGTTTCAAATGATGTTTGTGTCGACACTGATGCGCGCACACGGTGCATTTGTACGGTAGATCGTCGGTTTCGGTTCCGATATTGCGTTCAACTGGTCGTTCATCAGGCCCATGTGTTAATAAATGGCAATTCAATTCGTTTACATGTTGGCACTTATACAAGCATACATTACATTTCAATGATAGCTCATCGGTTTCAGTTAGATTCTCTTTTCTGTGTACGTCCTGTACGTGACTGTCTAAATCACTTTTCAGTCGACAGTCAAAACTACACTCGTTACATTCCAACGACTGTTTATCAGCAGATCCGTTTATCAACGCTCGATGACTTTTCATGTGGTGTTTCAGATGAGTTTTCCACCGACACTGATAGCCACACACACTGCATTTAAACTGTAGATCACCATGTATCAAAACGTGACGTTCGAGATCACATTTCTGTCGAAACTTGAACGTGCATTGCGTGCAATCGAAAGGCAGTTCATTGGTATGCGTCATAACGTGACGTTTCAAACTATATTCGAGCCAACACCGATATGAACAAATACTACATTTAAACGGTAGATCGCTAGTATGGATCTGCATGTGGCGAATCAGATTATTTTTCATTCGAAACTTGGTCGTACAAATGTCGCACTCGTAAGATTGGTCACCGCTATGAGTTAACAAGTGCGTTTCTATATCGACTTTGTTCGGAGACTTGTATGAACATTGCAGGCATTCAAACAGATGTTTATCCATGTGTATTGTTGAATGGAGTTGTAGGTCGTCTTTATCGATACACCGATATGAACATTGCTGGCACTGGAACGACTTTGTAGCGGTATGTTTCAACTTGTGACGCTTTAGATGATCTATATGCGGATATCTTTCTAAGCAAATGTCGCACTCGAATGGAAGATAGTCGGCAGCAGTGAGGACGCGATTCGTTAGAGTTGACGGTGACGTAACTTCGTGAGTATCTGACACAGTCTGGTAGCTTGGTACTGAAAAAGGATAATATATTGAATATTAAAACCGATTTTTTTTTTAAATAACAATTGTTGGCCACTTCTATTAGGTTCATCATTTGTGAATTATTTACTGGTTATTCACTTTATTCCAAGTAAGAGAGTTGGCACTAAGGATTAGTAAAATATAAACCTACCACTTTGTTCGGTTGGTATTTTGAGAGATCGTGTTGGTAACTCGCTGGAAATCACGCCCATCTCACTCTTGACGCTTTCTACAGGCGAATATAACTCGGAGCTCTCGTCAACTCCAGTAGTGCCATCTTCGTGCAAAACTAAAGAAACGATCATCTCATTAGTTATGGTTCAATTTCATTAACTTTCCTTTAGTTGATTCAAAGAATATATTTTTGTGATGGATGATATCAGAGATGGATGATAGATGATGATATAAGTAGGAGAAGCTAGTGATATGAGAAGTAATGAGGTTGGTAAACAGGTTGGAGGAAAAACATAGACAAAGAAAAAAAAAAAAAAATGGACTGGATGTGAGTGCCGGGAGGTAGGTTTCATAAGAATCAACAAACTCAAGTTTCCCGCTACCTTTTCCACAGACTCCGAAGGAAATAACCACCAGGTGAAAATCACAGAAACATTAATAATAAATAAAAACTTAGGGCATGTTTTCTTTAGTCGAGATAGGCCCCAGATTATAGATATTATTTTCAAGTCAGTGAGAAAGAGAAAATATTTTTATTTGTAAGCGCTTAGTTGAGCGAGTTTGTCAGTCGGAATGCGAGTCCTAGCGAGGGAATGTGAGTGAGAGAGATAAGCGAAGTGAAGGTCACGGCGGTCGAGGGTGGTCTTGGAGATACAACGTGAGATGCAAGGAGATTGTTGAAGACTGAGTTTATTCTTATAAGTCAATTGGTTTGGTGTTCAAGTGTATAATAACAACGCGAGCGAGTGTGGGCCTACACACCGCCACATGCAGCGTGGTGGTTAACGCGCTCGCTCCATGTGCCCAGTTCGATCCCCGCAGCCGACCATCTTTACAGGGGTTTTTCATGGTTTCCCTCTGTAGTCTAGGCTAATGCCGGGATGGTTCCTACATTAAGTCGGCCATGACTGCTTCCTTCCTACTATCCTTCCCATTACCCAAGAACTTTCATCTCATCATCCCATCATCTCATTAATCATCCATACGACGCCATTAGATCTGCGCTATCATAACAGTGCGTCGTTAAACCCAATATGAATGAATGTGGGCCTACACAACATAACCGGTATCATATTACTAATTTTATAAACACTTGGACTGGGTGGAATATTGTAATTTGGTAAAGAAGAGAGTTAGTAACAGTGTTGGTCTGTAGTTTAGAGTCTCGCATTATACAAATTATAATTCTATGATAAACCAAACTGTTTTTAAATATATATTGGGTTTTAACGACGCACTGTTATGATAACTGAGATCTAATGGCGTCGGATGGATGATTAATGAGATGATGGGTTGATGAGATGAAGGTTCTTGGGTAATGAGAAGGATAGTGGGAAGGAAGCAGTAATGGCCGAATTATTGTAGAAATCATCCCGGCATTAGCCTAGACTACAGAGGGAAACCATGAAAAACCCATGTAAAGATGGTCGGCGGCGGGGATCGAACTGGGTTCGAAATTCCCCTCGCCTCCCGGATCACATGAATCGAGCGCGTTAACCACTGCGCTGCATGTGCCGGTTACCAAACTGTTTTCTGTATATTTGTATTATTTAATATTTTAACCCTTTCTTCCTGAATTGAATACCCTACCTTTTACTTATTTCCGTACTTATTAATGTTTCTATTAAATCTCACCCCCCCCCCCCCCCCCTCCCATGTCACACAGTAGCAGACATCACAAATAGTCAGATCGATTTAAATCCTAGATTTCATGTATGTATGTATGTTTATAACTCTTGCAGATATGGGTGATGCATGCAGATACGGTGGCAAGATTTAGTTCGTTCACAGTTTGTTCAAACTATTGTCAGGCTAATTAACGAAGCAGTAGATAGAATAACACCAGAGGTAACAGTTGATTAACTTTTAATCAATCAACTTTATTCACTTTTTGGATTCTTTTCAGATAATGATCTATGAGTCTGATAATTATTCATTTAATGCAGAGTGCTATCAAGGTTAGCGTCAACAGCTATTAGTATTTTTTTTCAATAAGAAAGAATATATTACTTTTGGATAGATACTTTTAATATGTACCAGAACCTTTTTACTTGGATAAATTTTAATTGTCATCTGAATAGCTCAAAATGAAGTGTAAGAAAAATTGGTTTCTGAGCTATCATACTATTCACATGGAACCAAAACCATACACAAAATAAAATGAAGTTATCGTAAATAATCATCTTACATTCTTCACGAGGTTTTTCGATCGACTCGACGAAATCAAAATCATTCATTTCTTCCGAATCAAGTTCGTATTCCTCCTTGATTATCTGATATGGCTCCTCCGTCACCCCTACGAAATCGAAATCCATCATTTCTTCCGACTCTGGTATCGGTTCCTCCTTGATTTCCACTTCTGCCTGTAAGGAAGTAAGGACGCCCGGTATATCCTGTTCTCTAGCTTCGATGGAGGTGCACATCGTCGTGACCTACGAGTAAAATATAGGCGGCTCAGACAAGAAATCAAATATGCTGTAAGTTACCCGATCATTTTTAGGATTTTCTTGAATAGGTTTTTTGTTATTTTGGCCGACGAAAGTTGAAGCTGAGTCAATAATACGACACCGAAACGGTGTCGTGAACCGCCATGTTTTTAGGTGTATACTGGCTTGTGATTGGGCAGTTGGGAAAATCGTGTCAGAAGACGAGAAAAAATCGGAACTGGAAACCCTGCTTAAAGCTCAATTGTTTAGAACACTCTAGTTTATAATATATCGATGTTAAGACCTACACAATAATATATTCTATCAAAAGTCAGCGCATGATGTAAACCAGCTGACATACCAATATAACTTACGTTCTTTAAATCATGATCTGGAAAGTTGAAAATGGATGGTACAACATTTTCTCGAAGACGAACTGTCTGACCCGTACGATCAAATGATGCCGGCTCGAAGTGTTGAGAGCATAGCGCGTGATGATATTTCCAATTGTAATCATCACCACAACGGATTGCTTTGAGCCACTGTTGTCTCATTAGGTCATTCTTTGGAAAGCTAAAACATGACCAATATTATTTAGTTGGAAGTTTTGTACATCTTGCTGTATGTGGTGCATATAAATTTACGTTTCTCTCCGAGGTCTAGGCCCGGATGGTTCCTACAATATAGGCCACGACCACTTTCCTGAACATTACCTACCAAACCTTCATTTCATCAGCCCATCATTTCATTTATCATTCGTGCAGCACCAACAGATCTTAGTTATCACATGTTTCAGTGCGTCGTTTTGCCAATAATTAAAAAAAAAAGACGCAAGAATCAACACTGGCACTACCATTGAGTTTGACAAACTCAATGAGACTACCCACGAACAATGGACCTTTCTTGATTGAACCTCGAACAATCAGAATATAGGCCTAGAGCGTCGTTATCTCGTGTTGTAAACGCTCAAGAATGGTGATCCATGACTAGGCAAAGCCTAAACCGAATCCTTGATTCCATTGTTACAATTCATTCTTAAACTCAATAACAATATCAATAACTTTATGCAGACTCAAACAAGAGTAGGCCTGGAGCAATAAGCACAATAATAAGCATAATATTATAAGCATACAAATAGAAATAAGCAGGGATAATGAAACTATGACGTGATGATAAGTGAAGACATTTACAAAATACCATCCTTTAGCGGGACTTGAACCCACGCCAACACTATAAACTCAATGCCCACGACATTGAATGTAACGTAGAATATTATAGAGTCAATGCCCTGGCCCGACGGTGACATCAGTTTCTACTGCGGCAGAGCCTTGGTTGACTGATCTACAGGGGGAGTTCGAGCCAGATGCATTTTGTAATAGTTACCTGTGTAAGGAAATACTGTTGTTCTTCTTGAAACGATATTTACAGCCAGAAACAACACAAGATTTTACCATAATTAATTACAAAAACAACACAGGCCCTAGGAGCCTATGCCTACTTCAGATTAACACTATAAACCCAATGACCATACACAATATAGCTTGCTCACTGAGTACATAATATCCTCATTACTCGATTTATGGCATTGGCTTGACCTGGCTGCCTAGCGTATGATGGCTCTGAATCATGGTCTGAATCGAACTATTCTCTGCCTGTCATAATCAAGACCTAACTGACGATACTAGATTATTTAAAATATCAAGAGTCAATAAACTGAAAATCAATCCTAAATAATAATTGTATTTGAAGCCTAGGCCCAGGAATATACAATGTTAATAGAAAAGCGTCAATTCTATCTCCTTCGCTGTCAAAAGTTATAACATTAACCTCACATAGCTCATCAGCTACCTGAATAAAGAAGGCTGTTCAGTAACCCAGTTTCTACAACGTTTTGATAATTACGAAGTTGGTCAAGAAATTAAAAGGAAGTCGGGGTGACACAGTACACTCCAGTCAGGTAAAAATTGAATAAAAATCAATTTCAAAGTATCTTGATGAAATGTTCCCGACCCATTACCTATAGTCATAAACAACAGAACGAATCAAATCCCAACAATTAGCCTCAGGTGGGAATCGAACACGTGTCACTTACATTGAAGCAGGAGTCTGTAAAACTCCTGGTAATGTAGACATTTCATCATTAGTGCACTCTTACTGATCAGTGACTCACTCCTCTATCTGGCTCCATTTGACAGGTATTGCTGCCATCAAGTAGGTATATAGGTGGTGTTGCTGCTATTGCACAGTCCGCCTTTCAACAAAAGATTGTAGGAACTAGGATACCTAAATTACAACAAAGCTTCACTTTAAAAGCACATGTAGCAGTGCTATCAACCTAATAAAGAATCCTTAGATTTCTTCTAATAATTAATCCAATCAACATGATGGTATATATTTATTATTATTTTATACGATGACCAGCAACTAAAAATCACGATTTGCAGTGACATTTTAAGTCTATTGTTATTTTTTCAACTTTTTTGGTTGCCATATTAATGAATACCCAATTCATGTGTCAAGCCTCACGCTGGCTTTCCATGAACGCGGTATTCGCTTAGCAAATTAGCCAAGCGTTGTTTTTAGCTTGGATACCGTGTCGCCATGCGCCGCTCTCGTCAATGATTGGTCGTTTTTCAACATGGGGGCTAAAAAAACGCTTAGCAAATTTGCTAAGCGAATACCGCGTTCATGGAAGGCCAGCTTCAGGCTATTTTTGTATATACACCATATTCCCAAGCTGGTAATTCTAATCCTAATTGAAATTATAACAAAAATTATCACAGCGAGAAACAAGAAACATGTATTTGTAGAATGTGAAGTAGTTATTTACAGAGAATCGTCAAGTGCAAATTCTAACCGGAAGTAGAAAAGACAGACGTATATAACTAAACCATGCAACATATTCATAAGAACAGATGATACAAGTCAACACCTCATTCAATTACAGATGAATTGCTTCACCGGTTGTGGTTTGTTACTATGATCGAGGGAAGTCTCGAGTGAAATCCTGCCGATAATCGTCGTAGTAGCCGCTCCATTTCGAGCCTCTAGTGTCTTCAGACGACGAAGTGTGTACCGAGCGTGTACTGGACGATCCAAAGTCTTTCGTATAATCGTAATCCAAATTGCAATTCTGCATGTTACATTCTTTCTCATCATCACGGCATACATCCTCAACTTTTACATTTTTCAGCGCATCCGAGTTTCTTTTCCGAAATTCGATTTCAGTACGTTTTGTCACCGACTCTCCTTCCTCGGTCAGCACCTCTTCGTACGTACTGTACTGCGCTATCGATATCGTCGAATCGTTACGTTTCGATCGAACCAACTTCGACGATTTCTTTTCGTCCAGATTGCCGAATCGATCTTCGTCGCTTTCGTAGACGGTCTTCAACATCGTCGACTCTTGCCGCGACGAAGCGACCCTTTGCATGTTGCGTCTCGAATCGCGGCTGTTTCGCTGGTAGTTTGTCAAAAGTCGTACGTCACGCATCGGCAAATCACGTCGCGAGTCCTCGCTCTCGGAACGCTCCATGTCGATCGCCTCGCCGACAATGAAAACTTTCGGCTCCTTCACGTATCGCTTTCTACGTTTTGAAATCGGCGATCTCAACTCTTCGTACTTCTCGTCCCGTTCAAACTTACGACGGTCCAATATCTTCCTACTCCTTTCCCTTTGCCCTGATTCCATAGCGGGATCGTACTGATACTCTTTCAAGTCATTTCCTAACCGACAAACTAAATCCTCCTTCGAAAAACACGCACTCAATATATTATCCGCACTTCTATTATTTCCGACACACCTTGAACTACTACGTGTATGCCTTGAAACACTTTCGGAATCGGAATCTGCATCCTGAGTCAGAGTCACATCCGAAGAATTACCGCTTGGCGACGTCAACCATTTCAAGCATTCATCGTTTATTGTAGACCTCTTACTACACGTACTCTTTTTGGATCCGTCTCCTAGCATGTCCATACTCTTCCCGTCTCTCCCCGCATTCCTCTCTTCCAGCATGTCGTCAGAACGGTCGGCAACGTCCCCGCTCGTCTGACCGACGTCGCTCTTGGACTTTGTCCACCGCATGCGTGGCATCGGAACCATCACCCTGTACTGTTGCGACTCCCTCCCCCGCCTCGCTGTCTTCTTCATCTTCTCCGCCCGCGCGGCAATAGCTTTATAATCTTCTTCGTCTAACGGCAACGACTTGATACTCGTGCTGTACGGATAAGCGGTCGTGCTCGGAGCGTTGAGTGTGTTTTGCCGAGTGCACGGGGCCCCGGGGGCGCTCGAATACATCGTGTCGTCGTCGACAACATTGCGATCGAGTCTGTCCTCGCTGTCGTCACTGGACTGACGTGCGATCGCGTGCTTGGCAGCCGGCAACGATCGCTCGCTCGGGAGGTACGGAAACTGCCTCGGCGTTTTCTTCGGGCGATTGTTGATGGCGTGGGAAAGAGGCGTTTGCGGTAATTGTTCCAAGCGGTAGATGTTGGACGGTGAATTTTTGAAAGGCGCATCATTTATCTTGGCTTTTGCCTTCACGATCGAACGCTCGCTCGGCATGAACGGCAGCGCTCGAAGATATCCCATCGAGTCGATGCTGCGGCCTTGTCTTTTGGATCGATGCGTTTTCTTTGCGGCTTTATCTTCAGTTGAATCATGAACCTTCTCGTCTGGCGGTTCACTCAGTAGTGCCTCCATTTTTTGGGGATCTTTTGCGTAAGATTCAATCTTGTTCGGTGTGTCTGTCTTGTTTGCGTTTCTCTCTGAATCCCTTCTACTTTTTGGCGACTGCTCTAGATCTCGCCTGCTTTTATCAGATTCTCTTCTAGTTTTCTCAGACTCACAACTACTTTTCGACGGCTTTTTCGTCGTGTCTTCCATGGCCCTCGCTTCGTCCTGCAAGCTGTCCTTCCTTTCTGACCTCTTCGACTCCCTCTTGCCTTTTGCTGAATCCCTTTCCAACTCTTCCTTGAATACTTCCGAGTCGTCACTAAGACTTTTTCGAGACTTTGCAGAGGTTTCAACTGGAACGGATGATTTAATATCCACGCCCATCGATTCACCGCGTGCGTTCCTCCTGTCAGATGTGACCTCAACGTTCACATAACTAGAATTTTCTTGGCTAATCAGAGGAGTGTATTTGTTCGAATCATTCCTCGATGAACTTTCACTCCTGCTTTTTACCGTATCCTCTTCCAGCTCCTCCTTCATTACTTCCGAGTTGCCGCCAAGGCTTTTCCGTGACTTTCTAACTGAAACAGACGACTTAATCTCATCATTCAACGATTCGCCGCGTGCTTTTCTCCTGTCTTCTCGTTCACTCACCGGAACGTATTCTAACGACTCTATTCTTCTATTCTGTTTCATTACCAGATCATCCTCAACAGTCATGTCACTAGAATTTTCTTGGCTAATCAAAGGAGTGAATTTTTCTGAATCTTTCCTTGACGTTTTTTTGGAGGCCTTGCAAACCTTATTCATTGATTTCTCATCAGGTTCCAGATTACTAGATAGCAACAATTCTGCACTTTCTTGCTGAATCAAAGAGCTCGTTTCGACTTTATTAGAATTGTGGATCGCTAGACGTAAAAGTTGTTCTGTTTCGAGCCTCTCCATCGACTCGTTGCTGACTTTCATCGCTCGACACGATGGGTTTTGATTGATTACCAATTCCCTTCGTTCGATAGATAAACGCTCTGGCATATTTCTCACAATGTGGGATAAGTAAGACTCGTTCAATGTCGGATTATTCACTTGCGAACTGGACGGGTCGCTCACGTCAGAATCGTCTAATAACTCGTCACGTTTCGATTCCCTAGAATTTAGACCCTGCGAACGTTTTGAACGCACGCTTTGATTGCATACAACGTCTTTGGCCAAACCATCAAGAGTCGGCTGTTTGGAGTCAGCGGCGCTTATACGTTGACTATCGTACGATTTGCTCCCCCCATTCCCCTCCGACTCCCTCTTTTCGATCTGCTTCGACGAGCGTTTCGATTTCCTGCTGCTGATCATTTCGGAACCGTCCACACTGCCGCTTGACTCTCGCCTGCTCCTCAACGAATCTCTCTTCCCTTTCTTTTTGTGACTACTCGAATCGACGGAACCGTCTTTACGATCGCGGCTCTTTTTTTCAATAGTTTCTGTTTTGTTTGATCGTTCCGAATCTGTACTTTCATTTCTGACGCATTGCGACTTCTGATAAGTGGAACTGTTTCTACTTCTCGTTGGCGACTGTGAAACCGTTTCCGGACCCCCGCTTGGGAGCTGGTACTTGGCCTTGGGCCACATCCGAGGCATCGAACGTTGACTCGCCGAGTAAGGCATTCCTCTGATGTAACGTCTCTTTTCTCGCTCGGGTTTCCTCGATTCGGATGGATCGCGGCGTTCACGAGGACGATCCGGATCGTTCGGCTCACGACGTGAATCATTACCTTGTGTACCCTCGGCACCTCGTTCGGCATTTTGCCTGGCGCTTCTTCCGGACTCCTTCCCAGGTGATTGTTCGCCTCCCGGAGTAAACATGTTTTGCCCTGCATCATTCTGTTCCATAGAATAAATTAACGGCTTTTGAAGGGAAGACTTCATCGTGTTTCTATCGTCCGGGTCATTTTTCTTACTGACGCGTCTTCTCGTTCCTCTACTTTCATCTTCAGCTTTGTCATCATTTCGTCTCGGCATGACATTTGGATTGCCTTTGGGCATAGAATTGGTGGTATCGTTGTCGTACCTACGGTCTAGCGATCGAAACCCGATGGTACTTTGCGTCGGCGTTACAGAGTTACTATCGTCGGAGTCGTCTCTTGTTGCCGTTCTCGAGTGTGCGTTTCTTGGTATCGGCATGGATGAATTTCTCGGTGCCGCTTTGTTTTCAATGTCGTCATCGAATCTACGGCTGTGTCTTGGAGATCTTGATTCAACGTCTAAACTTTCTCTCCCTGATTCCCGCCTAGAATTAACTCTGTCAGTTTCGGGTTGTTTCAATGAGATATTCCTTGATGGCATTTTGTTTTCAAATTCGTCATCAAATCTACCACTATTTCTTGTTGTTTTAGACTCTCTATCGAAATCATTATTTCGTAATTCTCGCCTAGAATTATAAGTTTCGGGTTCCTTTTCCGAGGAGTTTCTAGATGCCGTTTTGGATTCGAGGCCATCGTCATATTTATTACTATTTCTCGAACTTCTAATCCTAGCCTCAATGACTTCTTTATCACGTTCCCACCTCGAACTTCCTCCATTTACTGCAGGCTCATTAAAAGATGCCTTTCGAGATTTCACTTCAGTTTCCAGTTGGTCAATAACACTACCATTTCTCGCAGATTTGATTCTAGTTTCCGACTCGACCCTGGATTCTCTTCTCGCATCAACTCCCGCTCTCTCGGGTTCTCTTGAAGAGGCATATCTCAACGCCATTTCAAGGTCGTTGACTAGACCACCGCTGTTTCTCGCAGATCTTCGGCCACTGTCTTCGCTGTCCTTCCGTGACGCACGTCTGGAGCTATTCCTATCAGTTTCGGGTTCTTTTATCGGCAAGTTTTGCGGTGCCGATTTGTGATTTCGATCCTCGTCAAATCTACTGATATCTCTCGTGGATCTTGAATCTCTTTTTGACTCTCTCCTACAATTACCACCTTCAATATCGAACTCATTTCGAGAAGAGGCGTTTCTAGAAGCCATTTTTTTTTCAAGTTCATCTACGTCAAACCCACTATTTCTTCGAGATGTAGGTTTACGTTCCACGCCATTCATACTCGACTCTCTCCTATATTCACTTCCTCCATTGTCAGACTCCTTCGCGTACATACTACGCGGTGGAGATCTTGAATCAACCGCATCGTCAAATCTGTTCATGATTCTCGTTGCTCTACTATCTGCGCTTTGCCTTCTAGACTCTCGTCTTGAACTGCCCGTCTCTCCCGACACCTGCTGTCCCGCCCGACTAGTTCTCCTCCGGCTTTCTCCGCCGTGTGCGCCATCGTCATCCACGTTGAACGGGCTGCTAGCCGCGTTCTTCGGCAGACAATAAATCCTGTACTGCTCGCTCGCCGTCACTTCGTTGCCCTCGCTGAACGGATCCTGTGCCATCGAACGACTGCTCGGGTTGTACGGAATGCCGACGCTCGGTTTTCCCGAGACTCGTTCGCGTCCTGCGGCCAGAGGATCGTCGTTGCCGACGTGATAATGCAGCTGTATCTCGCGCCGCGCCGAGTCGGTTCTCCCGTCCGGGCCGTATCGATTCTGCGGCAGGTTCAACGACTCGACGATCTCGTACGCGTCCGCCACGTCCATGTGGACCTCGTCGACCGTCGGCCTGCGTTGGGTGTGCTGCGTGGAGAACGCCACGACTTGTTCCTGCGGGAAACGAGGCACGTTCGGATTGAACTTCTCGCACATGTCGACGATCGGTCTCTCCGACCGGTTGTCGACGACGCTGCCGCCGCCCTCGCGATCGTAGCGTATCAACACCGGTATTCCCGCCATGACGCCGTGACAGTGCGGCTTCTTCCTCGGGCAACAGTTCTTCGGGTTGGCGCCTCTCACTTCCTTTTCGATCTCCTCCAGTTTGAGTTTCTTTCCGCCGTCGAGGAAGTTCTTCACCTGGACCATCTGCGCCAGACAGTCGATGATCTTCCTGCGAGCTTCGCATATGGTTTCCGACGACGGCGCCTTACCGTCGTGAAGTTTGTTGATCGACGACAACGACTGGATCAACTCGACGGGATGGGTCTCCGAACCGAGCGTGCTCATCAGCGTACCGATGGAACTGTCCGACTTGGCTAGCTCCTCGATCTTCTTCACCTTGTCGCATATATCGACGTACTCGCAGGCCAGGTAATCGAGTTCGTTTGACGGCGCGGATCCTCTCGTCAGTCGAAACGTTTCACCTTGCGAAGGGATGTCCACTACTTTATCAGAATTATTCATATTGAGATTAAATCCTCTGGACGTTTTACCATTCGGCTTTTCCACAACGGTGTCAACGGCTATCTCGGACTTGGCAATGTGCTCGATCATCTCCTCGAGCATGTCTTTGAGTCGAACCATTTGCTCGATAAGCGCGGTGTGGTATAGCTTGAAGACGTGGAGAGAAGGATTCCGACGCAACGCGGTCATCAGAGGCATGGACTTGGAATCCGCAGCGTCCATCACGTAATCACGGTCGGTACTATCGTGGAGGGAACGTCTCCGCGGCGTAGACGACCGACTTCTTTTCGTTTGCGCAACGTAAGAATTCCGTCTGTGAAACTCGTCGTCGGCTAGATTCAGCACGTCGTCGTATCGATAGTTCATCTCGTGGTCGACACTATCGCATCGTTTCGGGTAATCCCACATCGAGAAGACGGGAACTTCCGTCTGACGTACTGTTTCGTACATCTTCCCGTCCGACGACTTCTTCGTCTTCGACCCGACTGCAGACGAGGGCGATTCCACTTCTGCCAGAGAACGCCTCCTACGAAAACCGCTATCGTTCCAACGAGAAACCGCCTCGTCTCTACGGCCCGCGCCGTTATCGACGGATTTCACCGGAGACTCGTAAGTTCGTATCTCCCTGCCCGGATTCGATAAGTCTATCGTCATCTTCGACTTGACGGATCGCTGACCGGCGTGCTTGTTTATCGCGTCGGTGACTTCGTCGAGTAGTTTCGCCGACTCCAGCGCCTGGTGGTACGTCTGGATGCGATCCGACGTCTCTCGTTCCTTGTTCGAGCGTTCGTTCTGCGGCACGGAGTCCTTGATGATGTCGTCGAGGACGGGAGAGAGGCACTTGCGCGCGAGCGTCAGCTTGTGGAGGAGGGGGGAGTAGGATTCCGGGTCGGAAGAGGTCTCATCGCGTGCGATAGGACGGGACGTCGTGCCCCGCTCCGGAGGGTCGTCGGGGAGTTTTATCTGGCTGCCCGTCCAGTAGATCTCGAGGGGTTTGTTCGTGTTCGGGGCTTTGATCGTGCGGGTCAGGGAGGTCGCTGTAGACGCGCGGCACGACGGTAGAGGACAGGAGCCTGATAATACATTCACAAATATTCAGACTTTAACAAAAGACATGTTTAAATAGTTGATTTGTAGATTGAAAGAGTAAATCATTTTGAACTAATTCAATATCCAAATAATAGCCTACTGCTGTAACTATTATCTTCTTTAAAGGATGAGCAAATTTCAACTTTTGAGAACTGTCAAATGTTATATTGACAACTTTATATCCCATGCTCATGGTAGTTACTTGTTGTGGACTAATTAATGTAAGGGCTAATTAATATAGTAATCACAACATTATATTCAAAGACAATATTTTCATTTATTTCTTATACTATTACAGTATATATTATTATGCAGATAAATTATGTTACAGTGTACAGTGTATTTCACAGTATAAAAACAATTATAAATAAATGAATAAGAAACACTGCTTGGCTAGTAATTCATATAGGAACCTATAGAGAAATTTTTCTCATTATTTTGGCCCATCTTCTTTTTTTTTTACTTTTTTTACTAATTGTCAAGTGTTTTGTGTCAAGTCTGATCATAGAATAAAGAATGGTCTGAATGCCTTGCTTCCCATATCAGGCACGTTTTTATATTTTGTAGTCTAAACACTATTACTTCTCCTTACAAAACCCGTATCGTAGCCTACCTGTGAAGATTGTCCTCGACTCTGTCCGAATGCACTGCGTGGACATCTTCTGAACGCCGGGCTCGAGAGTGAACGTGACGGCGACGCTCTCGGCCGACTGCGGCGGCATCTCGAAGTTGATCGACAGCTCGGGCGCAGACTCGAGCTCGGCCGGTAGCTCTAGTCCGGATCCCTCCTCCATGTAGCAGTCTCGGCCGCGGATAAACCTCTGGCCGGATGACGAGCGCGCAGCAAGCTGCTCACGGGTGTGGGGCATCGCGCGGCTTTTGTCAGATACATCAAAACTAGAATAACGACTGGACGATAACCTCAAAATTTTCTCGAATATCAATATTCAAGCAATTACAAACTCAAACAATATTTTCTTTGAAATACAGTAGAATGTTGTTAGTAAGTAGCCTAAGTTAAACTACTTCACTCAAATAATATTAGAAAAATTAATTGATTGAATTAAATTGTACGTTAAAACACCTGAATAACTCCCAGGAATCACTTGAGCAATAGAAGTAGATAATTTATAAATAAATGAATATGCAATAAATTACAAATTCAATTCATAGTGGAAAAAACATAGTAGGCCTATTTAAATAATCTTTCATAACAGGTCATGTTAAATCTTCAAACTTTGAAAGTGTGATGTATTCCGAAAACTAGTTCAGAGACCAAAATGATTTTTCCGATATTATGATGTAGAATGGCAATATCTACCACACAGAATTCCATTGATTCAAACAAGCACGAGGCCTTTAGTAAGTTTTACTTTTTGATTTTGTCCATATGTTCCCTCATGTTCAATAGTTTCTCTGGTAACTTTTCCACACGTTTACATCAGTTCTTTCAGTCTAGTACCCTATAAAACATACTGAAGAGGTTCACTCACTGATCTCTAGATCAGTGGGTTCACTGTACTAAATAACTGGAAATTAAAACCTAGATATTATTGTTCATGAAGCACAGAAATACCGGTACACAAATATGTATTACTTAATTTCTAGATAATCAAAGGTGAATGCGCAAGTATAACCTAAACTCGTCCAGTGATCATGGTCAAACCTAACCAATGGAAACCTTGCAGTCTCTAATGATGTTTCCAAATTATGTACCACTAGGTATTTATAGCAAAGTAAACAAGCAGATACATAGTTGAACCGATATAAAAAATAGATACTACAAAATTAATGTGAATGTAGCCAAAAATCAAAAGAACATAACCACTAAATAAATTCATGCTCTACTGCATTTTTAACACAATGAATTACCGGTACATAAGTTTGAAACAAATCAAAATTAATAAATACTCGAATAAATATGTTGAAAACTGAATGCGAATAAGTGACTGATAGGCCTACCTTTTTCCTGTGTCGATATCTAGTAGTCAAAATAAAATAATCCCTAAACTAATAATTTGGATGGATTGCATTTCCTTGGATGACTTACTAAAACTGCTTACAAAAATTTCTAATATATCATTTAATAAATACACTGAAATTTAGTCTTGAGATGTTAAACTTCAAATTTATTGTGTTTTCAAAATGTGTAGAAATGTCAAAATATCAAAATATGGGTTCCTCACTGCCACTGTAAGTGTCTTCTGGATTTTGTTCCAATTGAAACACAGCCATCTTTATAGTTTGGTTATGAAAAATGCATTTAGGCCTACTTTATTACAAGGCCACTAGGGTGATCACTATTTTACAAGTCACACTATTAAATAACGAGGCAATCGCAACAGAAATAATTACTAACAATCCGCAGTTTTGAGCATGCGCAATTTAGCCTCTACATCGCTTCCGTCATAATAATATAATATTGCCATACCAGTGTTTTCTTCAAAGCAACCAAAGGCATTGAGGTAGGCCTACAACCTGTGCCGTTGGTGCGAGGGTGCCAGAGTTCGAATCCATCCCACACCATGCTTTGTATCTTAAAAAAAATTATACCAAGTCTTTTGGACAAGGGTTATGGGAGAGGTTAATTTATTTTAGCTACAGGCAAAGATTTTTTAAAATCATACTACACTGTATAGTATAATACACTACATATACTATATTATACTATTATACTACATGTATATTATACTACATTGTAGTATATACGGTACTACAAACTCATGCAGCTCCCAATCGAATTTGGTGAAACACCAGCTTCCATTATTCCCAGCTTCTGTCGTCTTATAGGTATGGTAATGATGTCGCAGCCAATCAGCAGGTAGACGCATTAGTTGTACAATGTCGTATTCTACGATTTGATGTTGAAAGGAGGGTAGGACTGCTTTGAAAATTTAATTTAATAATATACAATAAAAATATTACTTTTCTTCGTAAGTGAAAAATAGAAATGAATTTTATTATGTTTTATTTCTGGTTGTCTTGAAAATAATAAAATCATTATTGTTTGCACATTGCTTATTGTTGTCTTTCTCTCTCTCTCTCTCTCTCTCTCTCTCTCTCTCTCTCTCTCTCTCTCTCTCTCTCTCTCTCCTCTCTTGCTCTCACATATATTAAAATTTTTGAATATAATATACAAATCAAACTTTAGATTTTGAATTATAAAATGTATTTTTTTCAATTAAAAGTAGCCTACGTACAATTGTAATATAATACATTGTAAACTATGTGCATTATATAATTTATATTAAACAAAGTTTACATATTTTACAAGAAATACAACGGAAGTATGGCAAACGTAATATTTATACAATCTGTACATCAAAACCCATTATTTTATTACTACCGGTAAGCCAAAATAAAGGAACTTGAAATGAGTAGGCCTACATTTTATATGTCTAAACTACTGTAGTTTCACTGCCCCTGAAGTAGGTCTTGTGACTACAATGATATAATATCAGTTTTTTGGTGATAACTTTTGAACGGTATGAGATATCGAAACTCTGAAAACAAGCAAACACAGATATTTTCAATGCCTTCAAAACGGTATCCGTAATAACTATATTTATCTCACATCGTATAACTGTCAGGCGTATAGGCCTACAGTTAAAAATGGTGTATTTTTAATTGAACGATATGAGATAAATAGATTTACTCGCACCATCTTGAAGGTATTGAAAATATCTGTGTTTCCACATCTTCCGAATTTTGATATCTCATACCGCTCAAAAGTTATCACCAAAAAAACTGAGATTCCACGAAATTAACTCCCATGGACTCTTAAGAAATATTTATAACAAAATGACAAAATACATGATGTAGCTTAATAAATAACACACAGAAATTTGGAAGGCCTCCAATCTTCGGTAAAGCTGAAATGGTAAGTAGCACCAACGGGAGAAGCTACGACGTAAGCTTACGTCTGACGAGTCATCGTACGATTTCTCGTTTTATTGCTCGGTCAAGATTGCTTTGCGGACAAATAAGACAAAGCCGAAGTCGAGTTAGACTATTTAGCGGTTAGGTCAACGGGTCGAGCGGAACGTAACGAACGATATACAGCTGCACACTTTATTCAAGTCTAAAAATCGTTTTGGAACGCAGGATTTTGTCACGACATTACGATGTAAAGTTGACCCTTCACATAGAGTTTCATCAAAATATGTTCTTTCGTTCGACTTGTGGAGCACTAAAAAAATGAATAACACTAATCTTACGAAGTACTGTAAAATGAAGCCTTTGCTTCGCTCATCTAATAAAATAGAACCGATAGCTTATTCAAATACCTTCACTAAAGAAAGAGAATCAAAATGAACAATAAAATACTCATTTTAAATACAGTAAAACCTCTATCCATCGTTTTTCAAGGGACCAGGAAAATAGAACCATCCATGCAGGAAAACAATCTATCCAGGAAAATTCAACATTGATTATAAGCAGGGACTGAGACCGTAACCGTAACCGAAACCGCAACCGTTAAAAACCCGTATTTTTCGGGCAACCGCAACCGTAACCACAACCTTTATTATTAGTGTGAAACAACCATAACCACAACCACAACCGTTATTATTTTCTGGGCACAACCGCAACCGATAACCTTTATGTTGAGGTGATGACAATCACAACCACAACCAGCAACCTTTATTATATCGGTTATTCGGGTCTCAAAAAGGGCCCAAAAAGGGCTTGAAACGGTTGTCATCGAAGATAAGGAAATACAACTTTTTTTTCAACTTTTAGCCCCTCAAACACGAACTCTTTTATTTCAAGGTTGTTGAGGCCGAACCTTCGATGAGTGGTGAAAGGGGAGGGGGGGGGTAGTCGAGAGACAGTATAAGAAAGTCTCAAGATTTTAGTGTCGGATTAGTGCGAGTCAAAGTCATGCCGACGACAAATTTGTGGGAATTCCCAAGTCCAAACCAATTCCCTGAGAAAAGAATATAATAATTGTATTGACACGAGAGATGTATCCACGAACCCTCCGTTCGCTAGTGATGTGGAATAGGAATGACGGTCGATCGGGACCTTCATCTCTTGTGTGTATATGTTTCAACAAATATGAAAAATGTGATAAAAACATCTAGGCCTACTTGGCATCTTTTTGTCACTCACGCCCGACACGCATTCGGTGTACGCGCGTCTCTGGTGAATGACTTGTACTAAAAGTTAAAACGTGTTTGAAGGTGATAGGGGTTAGGGCTGAAGCTAACATTTTTTATTTTATAATTTTACTTTTATACTTTTATATGATACTATTATATCTATTCGTATTTAATTAAATTTCGTGTGTGATCACCAAGTATTATTATAATTAATTATTATCATTAAAATTAAATATTAGGTACCGTGGCTTTAGAGTTTAGAATGGGTAAAAAAAGAGTAACCCGATTCGGAAATACTTTAACAACTATACCGTATTGTGGACGAGTCGTCTTACTCAGTGGGAGTATGTGCCGCAAAACTCAAGGTAAGCAGCCGGGATTTGTATAAACTTCCCTTCGTAAACAGTAATCGGGACCTTTATAAAGTTTGCTTCATAACCATAACCGGGACCTTTATAAAATTCAGTTCATAACCGTAACCGTAACCGAGACCTTTATAAAATATGCATCATAACCATAACCGGGACCGAGACCGTTATTAATTTCACTTCGAGACCTTAACCGAAACCAGGACCTTTATAAAATTTGCTTCGTAACCGGGACCGTAACCGGGACCTTTATGAAATTCAGTTCATAACCGTAACCGAGACCTTTATAAAATATGCATCATAACCATAACCGGGACCGAGACCGTTATTAATTTCACTTCGAGACCTTAACCGAAACCAGGACCTTTATAAAATTTGCTTCGTAACCGGGACCGTAACCGGGACCTTTATAAAATTCAGTTCACAACCGTAACCGCAACCGGGACCTTTATACATAAAGGTCTCAGTCCCTGATTATAAGGGAGTGTGGTAAGAAAAAATGAATGATAGAACCAGGAAAGCGATGGATCCGGGAACAGTGCATAGAGGTTTCACTGTAAATGGCTTGCTGTAAATAGGAAAATAGCCTGAGGCTTGATATATGAATTGGGTAAAAGGGAAAGAGAAAACAGCAGCTTACTGAGGTTCACAAGTAGATATGTCTACTTACGGTGGTGGTGCAGATGTTGATAGAGCACAGAGATGAAAAACACGCAAGATTTGAGACGTTTCGGCTGTTGCCTTGGTCACAGTATAGTAGGTAAGTAGAGTTACCTAATCTACTGTGACCAAGGCAACAGCCAAAACATCTAAAATCTTGTTGTTCTCTCTTTCCCTTTCACCCAATTCATACATTTTAAATAAATGAGATGTTTTGGCAAAGATCACTCTAATGTCTACTCAATTGCAAATTTACCCAAAAATTGAATATTTATTAGCCTATTTTGATCCATTATTCAAGGTACTATAATTAGAGCAATCTTACACCCACCCTTAAAATCATCGTCGGTTCAACAGGAGATACACGAACCTGCAGTTTGGTGTGCTGTACTATCACGAGAATCTACGGGTACCGTTACTTTTCGCTAGCATCGTTAACTTCACCGCTGAATATCTGCGCTCGACTCGACAAAGTCACGCGAGCTACTCCGGTCCTGTAGTTGCGCGAGTTACGCGGTTTCGCTCGGCTCTTCTGTCTGAACGCCGGTATCGTCTTCGAGGTGGCACAGGAAGCTGTCGTTCTCGAACGTAGGGAAGTAGAACCTTGGGTAGAGAAGACAAAAATAATGTTCATGTTCAATAAAAGTTTTGTGATGACCCCAATCCCTCTCAATCCCTCTAGAACATCTGTTCTGGATCGTTAGGGTTTAGAGGCGCGTTAACAGCGAGGTCATTTTGTGCTTATGTTCATGTCCGTATACTTTTCCATGGTTGTCTATGTTTGTAAATGTCTTGACCATATGGAGGGAGCGGGCAAGAAACAGAAAGGTAAGAGAAGAGAAGATGATATAAAATAGAATAAAATTGGAGATATATGAGGAGAAAAGTGACAAGAAAATAAAATAAGATACAAATGCAATGTTTTAGGTCAGGGGTATATAAACATTTTAGCCTAAGGGGCACACTGATTCCTCCACCATGTCCAAAGGGCAAACAATAAAACAGCTTCATCTTGTGGGGAGCTGCACAAATTAACTACCCATAATTATCCCCTCGTTAATCCGAAATCGAAGGGACCTAAAAAAATGATTTCGGTTTATAAAAATTCGGATTAATCAAAAAGTAATTTTTCCCGCTCAGAATATAGCTAATTTCGTATTGCGCGCTAGAGGAAGCTGTACGTGATAGATCCGTTGCTAAGGGCCTCGCTGATCGTGTGTACTCGGCTATCTCCGTGACGCGTGATCCTCATATGGCCCGTTTCTATTGGCGCTCGGCCGTCCCGAGTCGGACGAACGAGTGTTCCGAGCTCAGACTTCGTCAAGGTCGACTGCATTCGGTACACAAAGCATCGAACAGCTGAGCATGCTTCCACTCATTCTTACGCATCAAATAAAAAGGATGGAAATTGGGAAAACAGTGATAACTTCACGGAATTCACTCGGATTATTTCGAATTATCCAATCCGAAATCAGTGTTGAAGCAATTGAAGGAACGAAATATTAGTTCGAATTACGGTTTAACCGAAATTCGGATTAACCATATTAATTAACATTGATATGCCTATACCTTCAGCTGGGGACCGATTTCAAGTTCGAAATACGTCAAATTTCGGATTAACCGAGTTTGGATGAACGAGGGTTTACTGTAGTTCATTATGAGAATTACCTACGGTATGTCACTTATTGTAAATTTTGGGATAAATCTCATATCATTAATAATACAGTTAAAATGTTCAATTTCATAAATACGTCAGTTATTCTGTTTCTTAATTGGTCGTTAAATAAAAACATCTGATTATTATTTTGTGCAATTAACTTGAATTGTAAATTTTACAATGTAGGCCTAACCAAAATGAATTATGGTGGACGGCTACAATGTAATCAAAATGAATTATGGCGGGCCACATTGGTGGTGCTCGCGGGCCATAGTTTGGAGACCCCTGTTCTAGATCATCGAGCCTATAAACCGCTAGTCGACTTACTCGGGCTGGTTCCATGCGTCTGCGCTCGGCACGGCCAGGTGTTTCTCGGCGGTCATGTGAGCCAATAGCGTCGCGGCGTCGGGGAACTTCTCGGCGCAGTTCAGACACGTCAGGCAGTGGAACTGGCGTCGGATGAAGTTCACCAGTTTCACCTGTCAGGACAAACGTCTACTATTGAAAACCGTTACGTTAATTATAATAAGAAAATAAGAAAATTAGATCACGCTGTACGTAGTGTACACAGCCAAAGTGTCACAGTTGCGGGAGCAAGGAGCGATGTACGGAAATACTCTTTCCTACCGCGAACTGGTGACGATTGGAATGGTTTGGGGGGGATTGCGGAGGGGAACCTGACGTTAAAAGAATTCAAAGAAGTGGTAGTGCGGAGGGAAGTATTAAGAGAGGGGATTTGAGAGTTTTTGTTGGTTTGGTTCATTTTTAATAATTATTATTTGGTTTCTTTATATTATTCCTGTTTAACAGTTTGGTTAATCTAGTTTTAAGGCCTTGCCACCGCACTTTTTTGCAATTGTGAGTGTAATAATAAATAAATAAATAAATAAATTCAACAACCACATTATCAGTTTGGGTTTGTGGTAGGGTCGCCATTCGGTCCCGATTTTGGCAGGACAGTCCCGCATTATACTTCAATGTCCCGCTGAGACATCAATTTCCCACTTTTGAATAATTTGAACGGGCTACGCTCAGTAAGCCTACTCTGGACTGGCCAATTTTCACATTTTTTTCTCTTTCATTTTCTGGATTCACTTGTTTTTATTAGTATGTTGTGTTTCTTTCAGCTTAATTAAATATACAATTTAGTTATCAGATGTAATGGCTGTGATGTGTCGCTCAAATTTCTCGTCCTGATTGAAACAAATATCTATAAATTATAACCTGGACTAGGCCCTATAATATTCTTCATTTAGTAGGCCTACCGTTATTATATTTTCTCATAATCACTGTCAACATAGAAATTCTGTATTTACTGAGCAACAATAGGAAAAAATTCGCGCTGCGAGGAGCCACCTCGTGCCACTCCACGAGCCTTATTTTTACACTTTCATTTGTATGATTTGTATGATTGGGATGTCCCGCCTTGATATATTGAAATGATGGCAACCCTAGGTTGTATGGGGTACGACCAAGCAGATGTTCATGATACAATGGAGTGATGACAGCTGAAAGGATCAAAATTTGGACTCGCTGTGTTATTGTAATGGGGTATTTTTGAAATTTCTAAAATTCTTAAAAAAAAAAGTTATCACCCGATAACGCCACAAAACTATACAGATCTAAGTTAGATGAGGAACCATAATGTAAAAAAGTTTGAAGTTGATAGCTGTAGCCGTTTGACCTGTGGAGAACCGACAAAAGAACAAAAAAAAAAAAAAAAAAAAAAAAAAAAAAAAAATTTCAGTATGTCAAATTGAATCCTTGCTAAAGCTCGTCTAATTATGCTGAGAAGAGAAACTCGGACATTGTATTGTATAATACAAATCTGTTTTCATGAATAATAATAATACTCCCGACTGACCTGCTGATAGAAGTCCAGAGCGAGACAGGCGCACTCGTGGCGGTAGTCGAAGTGGTGCTCGGCCCTCATGTGGTCGAGCACGCCGTCAAACGACTGGTCGGCAGTCGGGCAGAACAGACAGACGATCGGAGCTTCCGGCTGGTCCGTCTGCCAGTCGTCCCAGTCGGTAGCCGACGCAGCTGGCTCCGCTTCGTCGGGCTCGTTCTAACCAACAAACAATAGCAACTTTTATGATTGGGGTGGTAAGATTGACCTTGTGGTGCCCGGTCCAAATAATCCTACTTTCTTTCATAGCCTTAGTTGGGGAACAATGATTTTATACCAAGTTTTGATGTTAAATTTGAAAAAAACTTTTTAATAATAATAATTTAGCAAGGCCTCATTCCTGCACTCTGACTGTCATAAGTGATCACCCAAACGTCCTATCTTTAATTTCCTATTTATGAATTTATAGGAGAGTTAAATTTATGCTGCAGTATTTAGTAGGCCTACTGTATTTACTTACTGTTCATTCAATTTAATGATCTTAATATCTAGTCTGAATGTTATTATATGTAAGTATGCGTGCTATGAATATTAATAGGGGTATGCATTTTCTTCATTTTTCTATAATTCAATTAGGTCATATTTCGAAGTTGTGGTAGGCCTAGTGGAAGAGTTTGGTACGAGTTTCCGATGTGAAATCAGTTTTGCGAATACAGAAGCACATCAACAAGTTAGTTTCCCACCTGAAAATGAACCCACGTCTTGCCCATCTCCAGGTAATTGACGACAAAGTACTTGTCGTAGGCCGAGTTCTCCGGATTTATACGCTTGTGTTGCTTCTTCCTCATGTGCTCCTTCAGGACGTTGCGATCCTTGAACAACTTCTCGCAGTAGAGACACTCCAGGCTGGAACAACCAGGACATAGGGAATACAATTAATTACAATCCACTAAGCGTAGTTAAAGATTCATTTGTATTGACATTGTTCATAAAACAAAATTACGGTAAAGAAAAAAAAAATATTGAATAGAAATGGAAATGGTTGAAGATGGATTTAAAAAAAATTAGGAGGTCTATAAATCTTTCACGTCTAGGCCCCCTCCCCAATATTGAATTATATTTATTTATATCAGGTTCAACAAATTTGCTAGCCAATGGTAACTAAAATCCAACAATATCGTTGAATAATTAATGAGATTGGATTAGGTATTCTGGCCACTAGGAAGAAAGCAGTTTAAACTAGTTACTAAGGAATCACCAATGTATTCAACGACTGAGGGAAACCATGAAAAACTCTGCCAAGTGGTTGACCATGGCAGGAATCGAACTCCAGTGTCCTGAATGACGACTCAGTGTGCTAGCAACTGATCTAACCATCTCGGTTGAATTTTTAAAAACCATTTCATTTTGAAATTTGAATTGAAAATCAAACTAAAAACTCAGTCCCCACCTGTTGATTTTGTCTTGTATATGATCCAACAGCTGATCGATGAATACGAGATTCTGAGGCTTGCCAAGTTGTAGGTTATGTTGCTCGGCGAGGTGGAAGAGGAAGTCGGCACGAGAAGTCGTGACTTCCAGGCGACAGAACAGACAACCGCGAACAAAGTTCGTGTCCGTTCGTTCCCTCTCTTGGACTTCGAGTACGTATTCCTAGAACAGTTGAGCTGAATTAGGTTTTACTTAAAGGTCAAAAGGTATAATTATCTGGTGAGATGCTACCTCTAGGAAGAAAAGTGAATTCCAACCATGTATTGTTGTAATTGTTGAGGAACAATAACCCTGCTGTCGATGTCACCCCAAAAAATAATGAAACGGTCACAAATTATCCAACGAAGATAGTGGTCTAAATGCAGCATCGAGTATCGGTAGGCTACACATTTGATTTTATTTAGATTTTTTCAACATTTGATCAAAAACCTGGGAAGATGCTACAAATGCTTGAGAACAAAAGATAATACTCGGCTTGTCCCTAGGCTAAAGTGTTGGTCTACATTTATATTTGGGGTGGTAAGATTTCCCTTGTGGTGCCCCGTCCAAACGATCCTAATTTAAATAGTTTAAATAGTCCTAGTTTAAACTTTCATCCATACCTTAATTGGGGAACAATGACTTTATATCAAGTTTTGATATTAACAAAAAAAATTACATCCTGATAACCAAAGCAGCTGAGCACCTCCAACACTAATACTACAGTTAATTTATAAAAGAAAATCCTGGGACAACATGATTCAAACTAGAGAGACACAAAAGTAAATTTGAAGAGAAAAGATTACACGTACGGTACCGGTACTGTACTGTGTAGATACTTCGCAAACTAAATTTGAGTACATACCAAGCGTTTTTTCTGTAGTCCTTCTCTCAGCTCCTTGTCTTCCGGTAAATTATCAGCAAGCAGGAAGTAAGACTCATTTTTCGATGGAGTACCGTCCGGTTTAACGTCCATTGTAAGAGTTGTACAGAATTCTTTCAAATCGTGTGATGAAAATCTCACACGCCAATATATTAAGTAGCTCTTCACACTAGCAATACGATCAGTGTCCCCAATAACTAGGCGATGTTCTTTAAATAAATGTTCAAACAATGCTTTCGAGTTCTTTGGTATAGAAAATGTGTCGTTGCACAGAAGGCAGGGGATATCCCCATCATCTCTGCAGTCGAAGTGAAACGAACCGGAGGAATTAATTTTGTCTGGCGAGGGAAAACTTAAAGGGCCAAACATTACTCCGGTTGTACTGCCAACACCTGCAGAAGGAAACAATTTCATTTATTGATATTGAGTAAATATTTGACAGTTGACCACTTGATCGAATAGAGATGGCGCCATTAAACACTATATACTTAATGATGGCGCTATTTACTGAGGCTAGCGAGTAATCATAACAGCTGAATGGTATGACCAACTTGAATGTTGAACCGTGAATTGTATTTCAGTCTCCTGAGTTCAGAGTAAAATACCGGGTCACGTAAGCCAGAGATTAACTTTCTCCTTGTAATCAGCCTTAGGATTATGTGTGTCACTCTTCGTCACATAAAACTTGACATTAAATGTAATTTTGTAACATGTAAAGCTCCCAACCATGACAACACTTCGAAAAATTAAAATAACACTTCGGAACATTCTACATAGACATGGGAGCTTTCACCTCGACCCTAGAACTCTAGAACCAATGACAGAACTGCTTTACTTCAGCCAAAAGAAGACCATAACCTCAAAAATAAAAGGAACAAAATCTGATCCTGAACATGACCAAGAAAATCCACTATTAACAGTTCGTATTGTTCTGCTAGATGAAGTGTAAATAGTATATTACCAGCACTATTCGATACAATTAACAATAAAGTATTTTAAAAGTTAAAAACTCACTTTTATCCTCCTTATCTTCACTTGTCATTTTAATTTTTAACTAGAATCTGGCGAGCAAAAAATGGCCAACAGGTAGCCAACATTACAAACGAAACCTACCTTTCGAATTCTTCAAAAAAGTGTATTATGAGCTAATTAATCAATTCCGATGTACACACTTGATTGTGATTTCTTCGATAAAATAAACGTAACATCCTAGAAAATGAACTTGAAAACGAATTACAATCGGTCTAGATTTGAATTAATCTTCATTAAGAAAAAAGACACAGGCCGACAATTTAAAATACTTCATTAAAATATGAAATATTCTGTTAATTCTGGCTCTATAAAGTTTGAACACCTATTTGCTCACTTTTTCTTTTCAATTCCTGGTTTTGTTCCTACTGTAGGCCTACAATAAACAAATCCAATTATAGAACTGACACCACCTTCAATTAGAAGCTTATTTATACCAAGCTATTTTTGGACTAACCTAGTGATCTAATAACACAACATCAAGAATACAATTGGACTAAGAAAACATCCAAGTTGGTAGATGCAGAATTAGCAAGATCACATAAAAATGACAAATTTTTTAAGAAAAATATTAGGAGCCTAAACTAGCCCAGGACAAACAATATTTGAATGATATTCTTAGAATTACAGTATTTCTAAATTCCATAAAATTAAAACCATCACAAAATAGAACCCAGTTGTAGCTAGAGTTGATCAAGTGGCAGCATAGTACAGAAGACATTTATGGACCACGGTTGAACTGCAAAACCATTTGGGATAAATAGGAAAGTTGACAAATAAAACAATTTCATCTTAGACTTAAAACTGCATTTATTATTTCATGTATGCAGCACAGAAAGAAACCATCTCTTTATGTAAATACATCAGTAGACAATTCTTCCAAAATTCACAATAATCCATATATAAATGCATAGGTGCATTATTCATATGATTATTTCAATATACCAAATCATTTTCCATAATAAAAATGACTTTTCATTTGTTTAAGTTTTTTTTTTCAAGAGAAAAACAATACATAAGTCAATGTTCTAAGTATAGGTAATTCTCTTTCGCTCTGTTCCATAATAATAGATTATCGCGTAGGTGTTTTTCGTTGAGTGACCACTCGACGTCTTCACGGCCAAGTATAATTATTTTCTTGCGCCGCGAAAGAAAAAACGTTATTAATTAGGTATTCCATTATAGTCACCTTATAGTTGGGTACGTAGGCGTTAAGTCTAGTGATGCATTTCACGTAGATTTTTGCAGAATTGTCTCGGCAAAAATTGGGGTCTCCGTAGTTCGGTATCGCGGTCAACTTGATTCGAAACGTAACTTCGAAAGCTACGTTTTGTATTTATGTACAGGAGAAAAAATGATGAAAAAAATTACTTGGAAATATCATGTTGGTTTTACATAATACATCGTGTGTTTTGCAAGTGCTTGTTTTGTTACAGCTGTGCAAGTGATTCTTTTTGCTTCAAGCACATTTAAATTTTGATGGCACATATTCTGTCCTTTACGGAAACGGAAATGTTGGAAAAAATGAATAGAAACAATTGGAGGTGCTGTTGTATCAACACCATTTTGCATTTTTGTAATAACTTCAAAACGAAATTCGTACCTAGACGAGATTAGAGACAAAGTATCTTGGAATTGTTTACGAGAACGTGAGTAAATTAACTTTAAACCACTCTCCTAATCAAAACTACTTTGTGGAGATTTCACGTTCATTACTTGGAAAAATCTTGACTTGAGACTTTATTGGACTCGATAATAGTTCCATTGATGTTTCTAAAATATATTCATTACCAATCTTTGAATCTCTAAAGACCAAGGCCAGTTAGCCTTAATCTGAGAGTTGGTGAAAACAAATAGCATGGGTAACCACGGTGATAACAACCCTTGATTATCAATCAGAGGTATCACCAAGTTGAAGTCATTTAGAATTTATCACAAATAATAATCATTCAGCTTTTCCAACACTTGCGTTCTCTTAGCATGTAGACATATCGTGCGCAATGATTGACTGTTCCAAACCGTACAACAAAAGATAAGAAGACAAATCTTTTACAGAAAGCGAGGGAAGGGTAAGTGTTAAAACTAACAATTCAAACCACAAAAGTACAAAACTACTCGACAGTAATTGGATCAAGGCAATGAAAACTAATCCACCAAAAGGACAAAAATTTAAATTTCATATCTATCTGGTTATAGCTAATTATTTGCTTTACCAGTACATAAACTGTCATTCCGTGTTCATTTCTCTGCAACTTGAATCCAATTACGGAGAAGTTTTATATTTTTGCCGTACAATACTTCATCCGAATGTCAATTACAACTCTCAAATAATCAATTAACCTGCGTGTTACCATGTATTAACGATCTAATAATTGAATCATCAATATTCTAGTGATCAGCACCATTTGTAAAAACGCAACAAACAATGCAGATGCAGACCCATTTTCAATTTTACCGAACGACCAATCGGGGTTCAATTTCGTGACGCGGCATTACTTAACGTCGCACCGCGCCACGAAACCGATAACCCTACGTTAGTCGCAAGAAAAAACAATTCATTTAAAATTAGGTACTGTGGGAGAAATCGACAGCAAAATAAGATAGTACACAAATAAAGAAATCGCCACGATTTCGTTTACAATATTTATAATTACTTATAACGTAATATCTTCACGATTATCCCCCGCAGTTTACCAGCACTCTCTTCCACCGTCTTCGTACATTATCTATAATATATCACAGAATGGACATTTTGTATTCTCGTACCGTATATTATGACGTTGCATTTTTCGTAATTCACGCATACTTCATACTCGGCTGGGCACGGGATATTTATTAGTCGGAAAACGCGGCAATCGTCGGTTTTTCTTTCTCCCGAAGACGACTTGAATCGGTTCACACCCGAGACACAACAAGATTAATCAACAATGGCAACAATGGAAATCGTTACGGTTACAAACAAATACCTTTTATCCACAAAGAGGAGTTTCGAGATCATCCGATAGTTCCGTAGATGTGGGCGAGACGGTTTTTGAGGTTATCGTGACGAAAACGATAGCTTACTTGTCGCTTGAAAACATTGTTCATCGAGTTAATTGTAGAGACTGTTTGTTTCTTAACGCCCCAAACAGCCTGCTACATTCCGAAACACAATTCACTGTTCCAGCTGACAAGTAACGCATGAAACTTACTACATTCTTCGGATTTATATTTCCGACAGTCGCTTAGTACTTTCTTCTCGGATACGATTGCTAGTCTTGGTAAATACAAGGTATTTGTTTGAACAGCTATATGACTCAACGAGTGAACGTTATTACATTTTTTTGGTGTTACTGCCAACTGGGCTTACAAATTCATTTTATACCACTTTCACATTATAGTACGGCGATCTCATTCGGAGATTTGTGACATACGAAGTTTGAATGCTTACGAGTTTGGCGATTCAATATTAGTCATATGTTCGATTGATTTTCTACGCTACTGTTCGAGTGTCATTGGTTCAGTTTGTGACAGATTTCGTTTCCAGGAAACTATAAACAGAAGTGTAGGCCTAATCCTATTCTAATGTGACGTGCACATTGGTGACAATGTCATTTGTTTGTAATGAAAGAAAAACCACGCATTGCTATCTTGATTAATGCATGTTTGCTTAGCGACCATTCCAATAGCTAAGTTATTTGGGGGTACGAAAGAGCAGATGATGGATGAAAATGTTTACGAAATCACGTGCTTTATGTAGGACTCGAACTCACGCCGGAATTGACTTCAGTTCTTCGAAAGCAGTGCCTCAACTGACTTGGCTAGTCTGGCAGAAAGTCAGACTTAGGTTCATAAACATCAACAAATAAACATAACAAATTGAATTGAAGTGTAGAAAGATATTCTAATTGCTTCACAAGCTACAATCACTACCAAAAGCAATAGACCTATCTCGCCTCGTAGTCACAAATCCCCGCATGAGAAACGTATTTAAAACCAAATAACCGTATTCCCGAAACGCAGGACCCGTACAAATCGACTCTGTATATTTTGTCAACGAACCGAAACACTTGGTGTTAGGATTCGAGAGAGCGTAGCCACTTTTACAAGTTTTGTCTCGCAAGAGTCCGTAGTTAGGAATCGGGAAGAAGCCACAAATAAACGATGATAAACGAACGATCTTATCAAACGATACGCGAGAATCGGAATAGTACGTAGAATCCAATAATAAAATACCACTCTTCGTTTGTTTGCTCAACGACCGTACCAACAGCTGGGTTACTTGTGTTATAACATTTTTTTTGGCAGCTTCAATTTAATGTGATGTTTTTACTATATTTGTGGCACCTTCCAAATTGTACATTTTTTTTGTAACTACTTTTCATCAAGTTACAACTAACTGTGGAATTGTAAAAAAAAACTCAATCTGCTATCTGTTACTACCCTTTTATAAGCCGACATTTCCGACCGTCATACAGAAATCAAATTCTCTACGGCCTCTTTGCTCCGTCGACGTAATTTTAATTGACTTTTCCAGCTTAAATTACAAGGTTCAAAAACTTGAATATACAAAGAACTCTCTTCAAGCACTTCCTTTTCATCCCGCTCCAAAAAACAAATCGCAGACAGCAGACAAAGTTTCTTAAATACAATAAAAAATAAATAAACCGGTTGATCAATCCGTGAACGTCCCCATCGGGAGAAACGTTCCGCGGCGTTCGGGCGGCAAAAACCGCGAGACGAACGACAAAATCATAACCACGGCAAAGGTGCACTTGAAGCGACGGCCCGACCCCAGTTCTCCGACGGTCCTGCCCCGGCGTATCATTAACCGGGGAAACATAACCTCGAAATTCTCGATCCGTCGCCAGACAGTTCGATCGGTATCGGACGCGGAGGAAATTGATTAATCGCGCCCGATTACGGGAAAACCAATTCGATCGGCAATAATGAACATAGAAAGCGCGTTAATATATATAACAATGTAAACACACCAGCGGTGTATTACTGTTTCGATACCCACCCGTGCTCAGGTAATTCATTCGCAATAATATATATATTATATTTTTTTTGTATGTATGTAAACGTATATATAATTGAATTTGAATAAAACTGTTTTGAAGTTTTTGTTGTTGTTTAAATAAGAAGGACATGATTGAGTTCATCAGATGGCTTCTTCCATACCAGTTGGTTTCGTCGTCCAAGACGGCAACTCGACCAAGATGTTGTTATAAATCTGAAACGAAACCAACAAATTGATATAAACGTTGGGAAACTGACTACAAATCCCTTATTACTAGGCCTATTAAAAATACAGGAAGCTCCGCCCACTTTCATGAATGGGTTGAACTCTGGATCATGTTACACTGAATAACAATATAACACTCGACAGATCTGTTCATCATCAATCAACACTGCTTGCCTGGAAGTGGCTATATCGGTGATATTCAAGTCTATAGGGGGCTACTCACTTATCACTATAGGCTAGATAAAAATGAATATAAACTTGGGAGATATTATCAATATTGTTTGTGGTCTAATAGCGTCGTGAAAGAAGAAGGCTTGAACCTGCCATATGCTAGTGGTGTAGGGTAAAGGGACTGGAACCTTCTTCGGTGGTTACAAGGTCTCGTGAATCATGTTTATCACACAAAATATTGGGAATATGATACTGAAAAGGATATTGAAAAACAAATGGATTTCTAAAAATGGAACCTGAAAAGTAGGGGTGCGGCTTATATGCGTGTAAATACGGTAAATAAGATTCGATTGACGCGCCAAACATACGGCCGTACGTACCTCCGACGCCGGCGCTCTGTTGGCGTATGGTGAAGCCGGGAGGGGGGGCGGCGGACAGGGAGCTCGCCCAGTCCTGCCCCCCGAAGAAGAGGCCCGCGTTGTGCTCCTCGAGTTGCCGCAACCAGTGCGACGTATGTTGCTGCTGGCTCAGCATCGAGCCGCTGTGTTGCTGGTGGAGGAGGGGGTTGGGAGGGGGAGGGTGGGCGGGGCGGGACGACGACACGATCGCGGGGTCCAGGGCCGTCCAGTCTGTACACGGGCCGGTCCAGCCTGGGGAAATGATGCAATTTTCAATTAGTTACACATTTTGTTCACACAAAAACACAAAAACACGAAATACAAAATACAAAATGATGATAAATATTTAGATGTGGAAGTACGCATGAGGAAACGTCAGACAATGTGTTAGAAGTGCTTAGTGTGAAACAGTTTTGCATCATATCTAGATATGTAGGAATTTGCAAATGAAATAAGACTTGAATATTTAATATATTTGATATTTAATAATGTTTGTATTCGACAATATTCAACAAGATTATAATTTTGGTTTTCTAACTTTTCTTTATATTTCATGGTACCGGAATTTCGATACATTCAACATTGTAGGCCTTTTCTATTTCACAATAAATATCTTTTCTAGAGAATTTAGCTGTGCATCAAACAATATCATCCACATCAAATGGAAAATAAACTTGAAAATAGACAAGAATTTTGACACCAATTCAAACACAACAAATTATGTTTGTTTTGTGACTACGTGTATTTTGAAGTATATTATGTGTAGTCTGGTACAAAGGACAGACAAAATAGTTTGTATCGTTTGTATCCTTGGAATATCTGTACATCCTAGCATTTATCTAAAAAAAAAAAAAACTGTTTCACTAGGCATACGGTACTTGAAAAAAAAATGTAAAATGGGTCAAATGACATAATATACTATGATTATTATTCACATAGAATTATTTTAAAATGTCATGCGTTGTGCCAATCGTGACCGGTCTTGAAACCGCGCAGTTTGTATTCACCTTTTGAGACGTTGCTCTGTTGCTGTGTGTTGTAGAGGGAGGGATTGTGTTGGGCGGTCGCGGGGGGAGGGCTCGATGTGTTGGGGGGCGGGGCAAACGGTATCAGCCCGCGCAGGTTCTCCGACCAATCCTTGTACTGCATTGGCGGCGCGCCCGAGTGGGGGTCCTTCATACCTGCGGACAATAATCGGTCATATATTGTCGATGAAACGGACAAAATTGTCGATAAAAATGGAAATAGATAGTTCTGCGGCAAAAACACCACACAATAATAATAATGATTCGATTCTGCTGTACGATTCAAACTCTTCAACCACAATAATCATCCATCGCCACCTAATATAACCCTGAAAGCTCCGGCTACTCACCGTTGGTCAGGCCGAAGCCGTTGCCCCTTGTGCCGGGGCTGGGCGGGGGGAACAGCATCGACTGCTGCTGGGGGTTCTGTTGGGGCACGGGGGACAGGCTGCCGTTGCCGCCACCCGTACTGTTGATGCCCATGAAGGGGAGGATTTTACTACCTGCAACACAAACGAGAGACAAGTCAGAGCATGGCTCGGTTAATCATTTCATTTTCATTTCATAATATTTGTCATTCTTTCTTTTATTTACAAAACAAGTTAACAACACAAATAGTATAAGAGTGAACAAAATATTGTGAATTAGCATTGCAAGATCAAAAGAAAATGAATAAGTAGAGAAGAAGCTCAAGTAAGAACTTAATCCATTGTATTACCCTAATATATAACTTTATATTGAAAAAATATATGGGCCTACATAATTATATTGATATATAGAGAATAAAAAATTAGATATACATATATGAAGAAAATATATAGTAATTTGATATCTCATACAGTTCACAAGTTGTCACAAAAAAATTATCTTTTGCTAAACCGACTCCCATAATCTCAAACATCAACAAGGTGCCTGCAGCTTTTACCGACGATTATACCGAACCCTGGCTCGAGAGGTCCGTACACTCACCGGTATTTGTTGGTGCGCGCGGTATACCGAGTCCGAACGCGTTCATGTGGTTGGGCGCTGTGGAGAAGCCGGGCGGGGGGAGGCGGGTGCGCGGGGGCGACGGGCCCAGGCCGAGCCCGTCGAGCAGTCTGGAGCAGCCCGAGACCGGGCCGGCTGGTACCCTGCGGACACATAAACGCAACCGTCCAGTTAGAGGCTGTTGTCAAGGTCGATACAGATTTTTTTTCAAATGGTGCTCAACAACCCCACCAACAGCTAGGTTATACGAATGAGCAGGTGATTATGAAACTAAAAAATGATAAGTGAGAGGACATTTACAAAATACCATGCCTTTTGCGGGACTAGAACCCACGCCCAACAGTGACTCAGCCGATACCGATGCAGGCAATTTTTAGAGTGATTAGTGAATATTGATTATGGTTTATCATCGTAATGGGTTCATTACGACGGTTTGGATTAAAACCAAAAAATTCAATGTAGCCTACTGGACATTTTATGAAAATTTTCATTGAAAATTTCAATGAATTTGCATTGAAAATTGCCCATGTTTTTTTTTTCAAATTTCAAGGGTTATAAGTAGGCCCAAACATCGACTAAAGATACACACACGAGTCCCTCGTACGACACACGACGAGAAATCTTTCATTGTCCACTAGAGTCGAGTCGTTTGTCGCTCTCATTCTTAGAGCGCTGCTAGCACTCCTCAAGTTGAAGACTTGACACACAAACCAGGCAAGCACCCATCTTACCGTCGACTGGAGCACAATCGCCGAAACGATTTTCAGCACTCTTAGCGGTGATTCAAGGTACTACAGGGCTAGGGGTGTGGGGAGGGTAGAGGCATAAGAGTGGGAATGAATCTTAATTCAACGTCGGGTGAACTGTCTTTATATATCTCTCGTCTATGATATAACTCGTACTGATCACAACGATGGTACCGAAGGATCGTAACAGACCGTTACCATTACCTGTGATTCTGCTGTGCCTGTATTTGTTGTAACTGTTGCTGTTGGCTGAATCCGGCCAGCATTTTACTGCCGCCGTACTGTTGTTGTTGTTGTTGGTGTTGTTGTAAGTGACTGTAGCCCGGCAGGGGCATGTGACTGTTGTTCATGTGGCTGTTGACGTGCTGGTAGCTGTAATGGCCGCCGCCCGACGGGCCCTTGCCGTGGCCCATCGCCGACGTCGACGTCTCCTTCTCCATCATCTCCGCGAGCGCCTTCTGCGTTTCCTGGGGGAGAAGGCGAGGCGGTTAGTGTCGGAAACGGTAACCACGGTAACGGTGAACCCTCGTTGATTCACGACAAACAAAGCATTCAAATGACAGTGTGTGTATAGGAAGATAACCTTAGGCTTAATATATGAATTGGGTAAAAGGGAAAGAGAGAACAGCAGCTTACCAAGGTTCACAAGTAGATAGGTCTACTTGTGGTGGTGTTGCAGCCGTTGATAGAGCACATAGAGATGAAGTAGATACACAAGATTATGACGTTTCGGCTGTTGCCTTTATCACTTTAGAGTAGGTAATCAACAGACAATCAACAAACAAATCAAGTGTAACTTGATCAGCAGTGTTGTTTGTCCCATTATTACGCTTCACAATGCATGACTGTTGTTATTATTATTATTATGTCTGCAGCAGGCCTATTACGGTATATAATCTGTTCTATCGTTACTTATTGTATTTTCTTTCCATCTTCTGAGTGTATTTAATGTTATTGTATGTAAAAAACTAAAATAGCATATCCTGCTAATGATAAAGAATCTATCCATCTTAAAATGATTCGTATTCAGTAATTTTGATGAAGATTCGATTCGGTTTAAAATTTAAAAACACACACCCCTACCCGAACTCGTTAGCCTACCTGAAACAAGTCGAAACCCCAGTCGTCGTTGATCCCGTCCCCGTCGTCCGGCGCCTCCTTCCCGCCGCCGCCGACTCCATCGCCCCCGTACCCAAACTCCCCGCCGATCCGATCGGTCGACTTCCGCTGGAAATACTTCTCGTCTTCGTCTGCCTCCGTCTGGTAGCTGGCGACGTCGCTCTCCTCGGGCACGTCGCCGTTCCGCAGCCGCGCGCCGTTCAGCCCGTGGCCGGCAAAGTGGCGCGCGCTGCCGTACGATGCGCCGCCGGGATACTTGGCCGGGTCCTTGGCGCCGTAGTTGGTCGGGTCCAGGTGGGCGTAGTTGTTCTCGATCGGATGCCGCATGTGGTAGTCAGAGAAGAACTTGGAGGTGGCCTGCGTCTGCGGCAGCCCGTTGGGGAGGCGGGCGCCGTTCGACGGCGACGCGTTGAGGAACTGCGGCCTGTTGACGGGGTTGGCGTTATTACGATATGTCAAGGCGGGATATACCAGTCATACCGATGAAAGTACAGAAAAAGGGCTTCCGATACACTGAAAATGATGTACACCGAAAATAACGAACACTGGAAAATCTTGAAAATAAAAAGTGGATGCGGCGGATACATGAAAAAAAATGGAAGCAAGAAAATGTTATGCTCTTCAATTAATATTACATTCTATTTCTATGAATTCGATCAGTTTTAACATAGCCTAGTACGTCAATAAATGTCATCACATTCTTGATATTTATTGACGACGTATCATCTCAAAACTGGTTGAATTAACAAAAATAGAATGTCATAGTAATTAAATGGCATAAAATTATCTTGGGTTTGATTTACTTTTCAATCGAATACACTTGTTCGTGATAAATAAAAAAAATAGTAAAGATGAATTCCTCTATTTTTATAAGCACCGCGCATGCACCTCTTTAAATATGAAGATTTCATGAATTACTAGCTGACTCGGCAAACGTTGTGCTGCCATCGAAGTGATTTGTAGTGAATGTTGGTTGTTACGCTACCCAGCGTATAGCCCCGCAAATGGTGAGTAACCTTGAGTAACATTGAGCAACTTCGTCAATGTCAGTGAACAACGCCATTACTGGTGTTGTCCTTGAACTGCCAATTTTTTGGATATTGCTCATAGGAGAAAGCTTGGCGGAAGATCTCGTATAGTTTGGTTTAGTTTGATCACCCCTATCGAATGTGCGTGAGGAATTTCACGACACTCGGTCGAGCCGTTTCGGAGGAGTTCATCCTCCAACATGCGACACAAGCTTTTTAGACGAGCTTTAGCGAGGATTCAATTTGACATACTGAAAAAAATTGGTGTTTGTTTTTATTTGTCGGTTCTCCATAGGTCAAACGGCCACATCTATCAACCTCAAACTTTTTTTCAATATGGTTCCTCATCCGACTTAGATCTGTAGGCCTATAGTTTTGTGGTATTATCGGGGAATAACTTTTGTTTTTATGAATTTGAGAAATTTCAAAAATTCCCATTAGAATAACATGGCGAAAATAAAAATAAAATATTTTTATTTTCCAAAAAAATGAAACTTTGCGTGAAGTTGAATTACATTTTGGTACACATTTCTAAAAAATTTCAGCTTGATAGGGTCAGCAATTTTGAAGAAAAAACATAAAATGTACTAAATTGGTGCCACTCGAAGCAGTTTTTACCCATTTTTACCAATACTATTACTATCCGCTTGTCTTACAACGCATATATGGCGTTTTCCTAGTTATATATAAGACAAGATCAAGCGGTACAAATTGACGTCTCAGCGGGACGCGGGTAAAATCAGTACCCTACCTGTTGACCATGTAGTGCGGCGCGGGCGACTCGTGCGCGTACTGGGAATGGAGAGAGCTGAACATGTGGCCCGAGTTCGACTCGCCGAAGCCCGACGGACTCTCGGCGGCGCCGAACTCGTCGAGGACGAACTTGTTCTGCGTGTCCGCGCTTCTCGCGTCGCCGAACTTGGAGGTCTGGTTCTGTTCGTTGCGCGCGTCGTCTTCGTTGGCGCGCGCCAGCTGTTGTTGCTGCTGTTGCTGGAGGTGGGCGGCCGGGTCGGGGATCTGGTCCGACGAGAGGTTGCTGAACGCCGCCTGCCAGTCTTCCGACGGGTGGGCGGTCGGCAGCATCATGTCGGGCATGTGGGTCTGGGTGAGGCCGTTCATTTGCCAGTCGAGACCGCCTGAAAACAAAACAGGTTGACGTACAATTAGTATAGGTATATATTAGTGATGCCTTCGGGTAACAAATTAGGAACCGGGTACCCGCCGAAATTACCCGGGTAATTTAAAAAAAAATCGTATCGATAAAAAAATCGCTTCATCTGATATATATAACACTAAACACACGTCGCTATGCTCACTCCAACAATAACACCACTCAAGTCCATACAAACTGCAAAACAAGCAAATATACTAGGTATTCAAGCTGAAAAACAACAGCAAAGTGAGAATAAATACCGGTAATCCAAATTTTCTCAAATGTAAACACGAAAATGATCCACATTATTAAAAAATGTGTAAACTAGACGTACGATGTGTTGAAAATGGTCTCTATAGTAATTTGTACTTGACTGAAAACCAATTGAAAACTCAATATTCAATAGAGTCTACTAATTATTTTTTTCTTTTTTACTACTCGAACTCAAAACTCGCGATTTTCTCCAAAACTCAAACTCGAATCGAGCTTATACTCTCAAACTCGCAACCCCCTAAAAATTAGCACAAAAATTGTCGATCATTATATCGCACGGCGTCTCGCCACTCACCGGAGCCGTGCGCAGACGTGGCGACCTTGGTGAAGTTGTTCGTCGAGAAGAAGGAGGAGTTGTTGTCGGGCTCGAACAGCTGACGCCCGCCCGCCATGGCAGCGGCCAGCCGCGCGGCGGGCGTCGACGGGGGCGGCCGGTCCTCGCACCGCGCCCCCTCGTCCGACGAGTCGAGCGACGCAGACTCGGACGTGGACCGCGTCTCGAACGAGGGCGCCTCCTCGTCTTCGTCGTCGTCCAGCGGTGACGCAGCTCGCACGACGCTGTAGTCGAGCGCGACGCTGTATTCCAGCGCGTCCGCGTCATCCGAGCTGTACGGCTGTTTGTCTTTCGTTTTGCTGTGGACAACAAACGCGTTGTTACGAACGGAATATTTGAGAACGTTATCGACAGTTCAACAAGTGAAGCAGTTATACGGTCTATGAACTGGAGAGAAGAAAAATGGAGGCTGCAGAAACGAAGTTTGTGAGGAGCGTAGCAGGAGTGTCAAAGTTGGAGAAGAAGAGAAGTAGAAATATAAGGAAGGAAGTGGGAGTGGAAAAGTTATCATTTAAAATGGAAAGGGAGAGACTTAGGAAGTACGTGCATATGTGGCAAATGGAAAAGGAGAGAATAACGAGAGCAATGTTTGAGATAGCAGAGAAACAATGGAGAATTTCTCCATTTCTATGAGCACCGTGCGTGCACCCCCTTAATGAAGAGTAGGCCCAACTGTATTTTAACCGTTTAATATGTTTGTGTCAATTCCAGGACCATTCTACCTCTAGATCATAAAAAAATTGAATTGAACCACGATCTAGATCGACATATGCTCAACTGGCAGCCCCGATCCGATCGAGGTCGACATGAGACTCACCCTCTGTTCTCGTCGCCCGACGAATGCCTTTTCTTCGCAACGTTTGGATTCTTCGCAACGCTCTGTTTCCTGCCGTTCTCGCCCTTGCCGCTGCCACCGCTTGTCGCTGTGACGCCGTTGCTAATACCTGCTGGCACGAGCGAGAGAGAGGTCGTTAGTGCATTGAAATGGATCGAGTAGATACACTGACCTATTGGTCTCGTGTTCACCACACGATTGGCTAGAAAGCAACTAGGCATATTGGCCGTGAATAGAGATGTAGGAATTTATCATTAATGGAATAGACAACGGTATCGAATTTAAATATTCAACAAGGATATATTTTTTGGTATTCTTCAAGTTTCATGGCATTTTGATTCATTCAACATCACATTCTATTTCACTATTTTCCACTTGAATGTGTTTTTAAGAGTATTTAGCTCGTTTAGTGAAAATTTGCATAATTTTGAAGATATTGAGCTGGATTGAATAAAATATTATTTTTGAAAAGTGTGTTTGAATATAAAATTAAGTGGAGAAACCAAAAGTCGAGTTGAAAAGAATTATTATCTCTTTCCTTGAATACCTATAAAAAATAAGTGGTATTCAGACAACTTCCTGCCTCAGACTCAAAAGTCGAAAGAATGTGAAATACTGTGTCTGATGGGCAACATTTATGCTGAAGGCAGTCTTCATTTTCTCATAACAACCAGTTTATATATTAAAACGTAAACTCGCCAACAGCAGTAAAACCACCATAGCGCACTCACCGTTACCAGCCGCGCCCGTCACCGCGCCCGGCTGCAGCGACGGCCACGCCTCCTTGCCCGCCTGCTGGGCGCACGTCCCCTGTCCACCTGCCGCCGCCGCCCCCTTCGCCTCGACGCCGCCGCCCGCCTTCGCCTCGACCGCGGCCGGCGGCGACGTGGTGGGCTTGCGGTCGCGCTGAGCAGCCGTCGCGCTGATCAACGCGTCGTGCAGCTTCTTCTCGTACTCCTGGTGCTTGCCCTGCTGCATCTCCTCCTTGGTGAAGCTCGCCTCGGGGTCGCCTGCGGACCAACGAGATGCTGTCTCAGGGTTAAGCGGGGAGTCGCGCGCGGACGGGAGCAATGCGTTCAAGGGTGACGACGGGATCGGACGGGATAAGGGGTGATTGTACGGGGCGGTGAATTCGTGATGGATTATAAGAGAGATCGATTCATGGGTTTTGACTGGATCAAGCAGAATACGGGGGGTGTTTAGGGGACGTCCATATATTATGTCACACTTTTTTAGGCAACTTTGATCCCCCCCCCTCCCTCCCATGTCACAGTTGGTCACAAAACTCATACCCCCGTTCTAACAAAAAATTGAAATTATCAGGCGGAAAAAGTAGGCTACAATAAAATAATAAAAAATGAAATATTCATTTCTTTATGTTTGCTTTCATTGAAATTATGCGTGTTATGCAATTATGCATAGGTGATGATGATAAGATTTTGAGTACCGGTAGTCAAACTTAATAATCATTTGATATGCATCTGTTGTTTAAATATAAGTATCTATAAGAATGGTGCCAAATACATGGAACAAAAAAATGGTACGTCACACAGTTGCCTCCCCCTCCCCCTTGTCAAAAAATCTTGACAACTCCCCTCCCCACTAAGCTGTGATGTAATTTATGGACGTCCCCTTACACAGGGTGTCACTGTCGAGTATCTCACGTTCTGTTTCAATTGTTCACCTACATCCAATCTGAAACTATATTATGTTGCTTACAGGGCCAAGTTTAATCTACGCACAAAATAAATCAACACAAAATAAGGGGCGGGGGCCTCGTTGTAGGCAATCACAAGGGAAGTTACATTTTCTGTCACCTATATTTTATGTTACAATTAAACTATTTGACAGCCAGGTTACAAAATCACCGTCCGACCTTCCAGACCGGGTCATTTTCAGTTTATATAACACAGTTACTTGTGCTTATATGGCCTTTCATAACACTTATAGCGGAAACAAATAACGGTGTTATTGTATTGATGTATTGTTATACATGATATGTGAAACAATAAATTTGCTCAAATCACTATCATTTAGCAGTTACAGCTGGTCAATCAGACACGAGTAGAGAAACAAAAGCTTAGAACGAGATTTTGGAATAACAGCTGACTGTATTATATTATTTTTCAATACAATGAAAACATTCGCAAAAAAAGTCGACACTAGTTTCTCCAATCCATCTCCTAGATATCGGTAGAAGTCCCATATCAATGACGCAATACTGTTGAGATATCAAGTGTTTTTTCAAGTTTATGGACCGAGACGTGTGGTCGAGTGGCTAGCCCACTGAACTGTCATTCAGGAGACACGGGTTCGATTTCCGTCATGGTCGACCATCCTGACCGTTTTTTTTTGTAGTATAGTAGAACCTCTTTAGTACATTTCTCTTTAGTAAATTTATTACCTTGGTAAGTTTCATCTTTGGATCCCATCCATATGCCACTTAGAGCCGGTTGTACCAAGTGATGATGAGTGAATTAAGCAGAAATTAGCAAATTAACTTATTACCCTTGGATACATATGCTATTTATGTACCTTGAGTAATGATCAAGTCATTTATATTTAACCATCAGTTGGTACAATCGGCTCTCCACGTTGAATAGTTTCTTTAGTAAGTTTTTCACTTTAGTAAGTCATTTTAGCCTGGTCTCCTGACAAACGTACTAGAGCGGCTCCACTGTATTGGAAAGTGTAAGAACGCACATAAGCGCATCCATGGCCGTCAAGTGGTTAAGAACTAGGAAAACGCCATATGTGCATTGTTAGACGAGCAAATAGTAATAATATGAATGAGTGAAAATGGGTAAAAACTGCTTTGAGTGGTACCAATTTAGCACATTTCATGTTTTTTCCTCAAAATGGCTGACACGATCGAGCTGAAATTTTTTATAAATGTGTACCAAAATGTAATTCAACTTCACGCAAAATTTCATCATTTTGGAAAATAATGTTTTTTTTTTTTTCCCGTCATGTTATTCTAATGAGTATTCTTGAAATTTCTAAAATTCATAAAAAAAAAGTTACCGCCCAATAATGCCACAAAACTATACAGATCTAAGTTAGATGAGGAACCATATTGAAAAAAAGTTTGAAGTTGATAGCTGTAGCCGTTTGACCTGTGGATAACCAACAAAAAAACATTTAAAAAAAAAAAAAACGAACACCAATTTTTTTCAGTATGTCAAATTGAATCCTCGCTTAAGCTCGTCTAACAACGATCCTCGATCTAGAACCGGAGTCTACCGGGCCGCTAGTTGAATGTGCGTGTATTCACCTTGGTCGTGCAGGTACATGCAGTCGGGCTTGGGGCACGCCTGGTTCTTCATGAAGTGGGAGCAGTACTTGGTCGTTCCGAGCGAGCTCTTGATCGACCGGCCGTCCACCGAGATGTTGTTGACCGCCTGTATCGCCCGCAGCGCGTCGTCCGCGCGCTGGTACGTCACGTACGCGCTCGCGCTCGGACCCTGCACAACACAAACGCACGTCAGTCACTTGAACGGAGACTTGTTCGACGTTACTGTTGAATTGCTGTTCTAGCTATTTCCAAAATTATAAAAAAAGTTGAAAATTAAAAAGTTGAAGTTAAAAAGTTAAAAATACTAATCGATTAGTATTTACATAACATAACATTTACCGGCACATGCAGCGTAGTGGTTAGCACGCTCGCTTCATGTGATCCGGCAGGCGAGGGGAATTCCGAACCCAGTTCGATCCCCGCCGCCGACCGTCTTTACAGAGGTATTTCATGGTTTCCCTCTGTAGTGCAGGCTAATGCTGTGACGGTTCCCACAATAAGTCGGCCATGACCGCTTCCTTCCCACTATCCTCCCGATTACCCAAGAACCTTCATCTCATCATCCCATCATCTCATTAATCATCCATCCGACGCCATTAGATCTCCGCTATCATAACAGTGCGTCGTTAAACCCAAAAAAAAAAAAAAAAAAAACATAACATTTGTTTGAATTATTGGAATTTGGAGATCGATGTAAACATAACCGAAAAATAACCTGTTTTTTGTATCATTGAAAATCTTATGTATCGAAAATAGTCAGTCACCAATCTTCGATTCTTTCACTCAACGGGGTCAAGAGAAGCTAGGCAGTCGACAAAATGTGGCGTTACACTTTACTGGTGGCTGATTGTTTGGCTACTAGCAATACTGCCTCGGGAGTTGAGCGTATTCCTACTATAGACAATACGCTGACAGTAATAAGGTAGCAATTTTTATTGTAGTGTAAACGCGAGAGAGGAAAGGCATGTATTCGACTTGGTAGCAATACATTTCAAAAATACATTGCTAGGGATAAGTTGATCGTGTAAAGGGGGTATTACTTATTTATTGTTTTCACCATGTTTTTTATTACCGTAGGCCTACATAAAATTGTGAAAAGCCGCATAAATGAGAAATGGACGAACAGATTTTTTTACGGGAGACAAAGGAGAATTGAAGAAAATACACATAAACATCGTAGAATAGACGGCAATTTAAAATACTCTTAGTCTCTTAGGAGATTGATATTACCCTTATGAGGGTCAACATGATTGACAGAGAATAAGTTGACAAGTGATTAGTAAATTCATTTCATTTCAATTCATTTTAGTAAAGACATATTTTATGTAGGTGGTATTATTCTTACATCTAACATTTCATATTACATTATAACTAGCCTACCGCAATTATTCATTATATCAACTTCTTAACAATTATTATGACTGAATAACAGGAAATGTTGAAAGAAATGAAAACGTAAATGCGTGGGCTTACCTGAGTACCAGCGTATGACGTGCACTGGTTAATAACCACTTTGTGTATCTTCCCAAACTTTCCAAAATATTCGTGTTTCTTCAACACCTGTAACATCGACACGCATTAGACACACGTCAACATCAACACGGAACGCGAAAATAACCGCCGACTAACAATCGAGATCATTGCCCTAGTCATTACATCCTCGACCTACAAACTAGGCTGAGTCCAGGTAGTTTGGGTTATGCATAGAGACATGTAAAAATAGCAATTGCTATAAAAGCGATGAAATCCAAAAGTGCTTCAATACATGTTTTTCTAGTATATCTTGATGTTTCAATACATTTGATGTTGTTTGATCATGTTTTTGAATAGGCGACAAAGCGCTACAAAAGTCTGATTCTGCTATTTCTCAACGTATTTGCGATATAAACGCTATATTCAGAATAAAAAAATTATAGATGCTATTTTCTGCATAATGATATCAATTGAGATGTAAAAGAGTGAAGTTATTTAGGAATTTTGAAAATCAAAAAGCAGCTGAAAATGTCGGCCGCAGATGAGGCGTAGATATAACCCGGTGGTGCGTGCCAGTTGTCTGAAAATATCAATTGCTGTGTTTCTCTTGTATGCAATTGTACGTTACATAATGATTTTTCAGTACGACACTGTTGTTACTTGTTACGCTACAGTACGATGTTGCGTGACAGAACACGACGTTGCAAAACAATAGACGCACCAAAGTGCTACTTTTCAATTTCAAAATGCTATAAACAGAAAAAATAGAAGCTATATTTACATGTCTCTAGTTATGCATTACTTGAATGAAATTGTTCCGAAATCACATATACAATCTCCAAAGACGAGACTCGTGTCGTCATCCATTCAGGGAATTGGGATTCTTAACTCTTACGGGATTATACATACTATAGTAGTCCTATTTGAGAGGGACATACCCATATATACCAGACTCGAGGTGAAACCCACACTTGTCACACAAGAGATGCAACAGAGCTACAGCAAAGGCACCATAGGCTAGGAATTATGGACAAGGATTTGTTAAACTGCGGTGTAAAACTCATGAATAGGCTTCCAGAGAGACTGAGGAACATTAAGGAGAGAAGTAGTTTTAAAAGAGACGTGAAGATTTTCCTCCTACAAGAAGTATTTTACAATATGAACGAATTCTATGAACGAACGTGGTAAAATTGTGTCTTCAAACATGAAATGATTTATAATTAGTAAATACTTAAAATACTTTATGTTAATTATATTGTAAGTTTCTTAAACTTCAAATATATGTTTTAGTATGTAGTTTCTGACAAGGTCAACACAATTTAAATTGTACAAGCGACTGATAATAAACAATAAACAATAAACAAGTTTCTGATGGACGATTCTTTTACAGAAAGGTTGACACGAACTTGGAGCTTGCAAGCTTTCGCGATCATGTTTATCTCAACGTTATTAAGTACGGGCTCACAGTGAAACCTCTATATTTTTTCGAGGGACCAGAATAAATAAACTATTCCAAAAAGGAAAACAATCCATCCAGGGAAGATCAACATTGGTAGAGCCATGTGAATATAGCTTCTATTTTTTCTTTTTATAGCATTTTGAATTGGAAAAGTAGCATTTGGTGCATCCATTAAAACGTCGTGTTTTGTAGGGCAAAAATGTTCTGTAGTGTAACAACAGTAGCGTACCGATAAAACCATTGTATCACGTACAATTGCATACAAGAGAAGCAGATCAATTGATATTTTCATACAAATGTGCGCACCACCGGGTTATATCCAGTCTAATCTGCTGCCTGCATTTTCATCTGCTTTTTGGTTTTCGAAATTCCCAACTAATTTCACTCTTTAACATCTCAATTAATATAATTTTCAAGAAAATGGCATCTATAATGCATTTATGCTAAATATAGCATATATATAGCAGATACGCTTAAAAATAGCGGAATCAGACATTTATAGCGTTTTGTCGCCTTTTCAAAAACATGATCAAACAACAACAAATGTATTGAAACATCAAGATATACTAGAAAAACATGTATTAAAGCACTTTTCGATTTCATCGCTTTTTTTTAATTGCTATTTTTACAAGTCTCTAAACATTGGTCTAATGTAAGGTGACCATAAGTAGGGAAAAAAAAATCCGGGACAAAAAAAAATTAGTAGAGAATATACCGCGAAGCCGGTGATCAGGGGGGGGGGGGGTCAGGGGGAATAAAGCCTTCAAGGGTTACGGGTAAGGGTTCCACACATGATCACATCAAAATACACCCAAACAGTAGCTAAACCAAACCGACACTGAGCCGCACTGAATAAGAACTAAATCAAGTAATACATAAATGAGTTGATTACTGTGCACACAGTGTATGTAGTGTGTCACAGACCCACAGGTCCAGACATGTCACCTACGACGGGGGTAGTCTCTATAGTTACGTGGGTGGTTATGATTTTTCTGACAGTCGTAAAGCCTGCCGCGCTCGCGCGGTAACTTATAAAGGGAACGAAACAGCGTTGAAAACTTTTCTCGGTATCGTATTTGTACAGCTATACAAATACATTTAATTGTGGCTCAAGAACAAAAATTCCCTATTTTACGAGAATTATTAACTCAATGATTGGGAATTCCGTTCTTTTGCCGAAACCGGGACAAATGTGTGTCCCGAAATACATTTTCGGGACACCGGGGCAAGAGATGGAAATCCGGGACAATCCCGGTTTTCCGGGACGGATGGTCACCCTAGTCTAATGGGAGTAGGGTGAAACAAAATGAATGATCGAAGCAGGAACCATGCACAGAGGTAGTACTGTACTAGCAGAATAATAAACCATCTCTTTCCTATTGTGTCTATCTTTTAACAATGACAATTGGGAGTTTTGTTTGGGACTTTTTCAGGTGTAGTTAGTGTATGGTTGTTGGGACAAAACTCTTCTCGTAAGGCAAACATTTCTCACATTAGTTTTATGCGCGAACGTTCATTGTGAAGCCCTAAAGGTGCAGTAGCGGTCACGGATAGAACCGCACTGAACTTCCCAACCACCTCCGTTAGGCCTATTTCGAGAACAAGTTTTTGTAAGAGATATGACTCGCGGAACGAAGTTTTCTATTGGCTCACAAAAGTGATGACTATAATCACATGACTTTCGAGTCATTACGATGAAAAATGTGACCAATTATCATCATATTGTTAGCGTCTAAGGAAACAATAAGAATTTTAACAAATTAAATTTAAAAATTAAATACTTATAAAAAAAATTGAATATATCTTATTAGTAAAATTCAATATAACAGAATCCGAAAGATTTGACGAAAGATTACAACCATAATGATTGAACAACTGGAATAGGAAACAAGATGCATGATGAAAGCAAGATACAGCTATACTGGATGGGAAGAACTAGGCAGAAGACTTGGAAAGGGGATCCAAAGAAGTAATAGGGGAGGAGAAAGAATGGAGGTGGAGAGTTTACAAAAATATAGGGGAAAACGGTTTTGTCCAGAGGACGATAAAAGACTGGAATAAACTCGAAGAAAATTGGAGAACTGCAAAGAAATTATTAGAATTCAAGAAAATTACCTAATAGAATAATAAAAATATCTTGCCACCGTGCATCTAGCACATCTGCAAGAATGTTTATAAAATATAAATAAAACAAGTAACAAAATAACATTTCTGATAAACATAATTGTTGGAATGCGGGCGCTTCATTTTGTCTCTTTCGTAAATTCCACTACATGCACGTACCTCCGAGTCCGCTAACCGCATCGGCAATCCTACGACAAACACCAGGTTCCGCTGCACGACCCTCACGTTGGCGAGGTGTTTTCTGTTTTCCGTTATCTTCTGTTTGCGTTGCTGATCCTGCGGGCACAGAAACAGACAACGTTATAACATGAGTTGATATTTATATGTAGGCCTACAAGTTGAACATTATAATTGGGTCCCACTGAGTTAAAAAGGATCAATGATTGATTGATTGATTGATTATTGTTTGCTTAACGACCCCACCAACAGATGGGTTATACGGGGGTACGAATGAGCAGATGATTATGAAACTACGGAGTGATGATAAGTGAAAGGACGTTTACAAAAACCCACGCCCAATGGTGACTTCAGTTTCTGAAGCGGTGCCTCAGCTGACTGAGCTACCGAGGGCGGCAAAAGGCTCAATTTACTCGAATTATTCAAGTTTATATCAACCAAGAGTATATTCTAGAAACAAAATGCAATTAATTTAATCAAGTAGAACTACATCATTCCAAATTATTTGTTGAAAATGTAACTCTGAATACAAAATATTTTCTGATAGGCCTATTAATGAGATTGGTTTCAATGACCCGCCTGTAATTAAATACAGTGTATAAAAAAATATAAAATATAAATTATAATATATGAAAAAAAAATTACCGGTATTCTATTCTATCTTTGATATTAATTGATATATTTTGCCAAAAAGAAATACTAAGAATGGAAAAACCAAGTTTTGTTTCATAAATGTTCAATGAAAATCGGTAACGAGTTGATGGCCTAGATTACTCATACCCACACATTTAATTACTGTGATTACATCGGCCCAAGCACACTGGGCCTAATTACACTATCACGTAGATTGCTGGAATGACGTGCTTATTTGTGACGTGGCTTATGCTAGCTAGACACCCCTCCCCCCCCCTCCCTCCCACTCTTCGGACCACATCAAGACTAGACTAAAAACCAACAGCCCAATAGTTAGGTTATACGGTGGTACGAATGAGCGGCTGATGATAAAGTGATGATAGGTAAAAGGACGTTTACAAATACCTATGCCTTATATGGGACTCGAACCCACGCCCGCCCTGACTTCAGTTTCTACCGCTAGTGATAGTTCACTGAGCCTGGCGGCCGAAGCTTATCGATTAAACCAAACAAATCACATATAATTTTTTTTCAATTTGTTTTATACATCTTGGCTTCAACAACGCACTGTGCTGATAACTAAGATTCACTGCGATCGTAATCTAATTTACACTTGGTAAAAAGCATTGTTGTTTAATAAGTCTGACCCAAGATGTACTGAGCGTTGCGTTGGTTTTCCGGTCTGTTATGGTGGCTAAACTCCCTATCCCACCATGTTATTAATATATACCAATTTACCAGCGAAATCTATGAACCTACCAATCGCGAATAATCTAGTAGTGATAGAGAAACCAACTTTAAAAATATATATATATATGTCGGCTGTGTCGGCAAATATTTGAGGGTTGCAAAAGGCATGACGCAGAGTACCATATTGTACACTATAGGTAGAGCAGCGATCGGTAGGTTCAAGGACAGTACTCATGAAACAGAACAAGATTGACAGCCGAGTGAAACCAGCATGTAAGCTCGATACATCATGGTTCTAGCCAATGACCCCCCCCCCCCCCCCCAAATGTCAACACTCAACAAGGTCGGTAAACAATAACCCATTAGGAAGTCTATTACGTAGTCGAAACAAAGTACAGCGATAGAATATTCATGGCCTCGGTTTGAATTATTAATCGGCGGCCGAGAGAAATCAATATTTTGTTGGCCCACTAACATGGATACGTACTGAAATTCATCGGATCAATACTAGTGATGTAGGACAGTTTTTTTAACAATCTCAAAGTCTTTCCAATGTTTGGTCAGCATACTCAAAAAGTAATTTTGAAACTAATTCTTTATTGGGGATTTTTTTTTTTATTGAACAAGTATATTCTTGAATAGAAACTGTAATATTTTTATTGCTAAAATTACAGCACTTGAAAGAATATTAATTCAATTTTTTGACTTCCATTTCGGTGCAAAATGGACTATTTTTGCACCTACAATGCATGTAATTCCAAATTGAGAATGGGTACCAACAATTTTTGTTTGAATAATTCTATTCATAATATCTACAGCTACATTTGAACATTTTTTTGCAGTTTCACAACAATACGTCAATCCAGAAAGAAAATGAGGTTGTTAATCCTATTGTTAACTTGAGCTGCTGTTCTCTCTTTCCCTTTCACCCAATTCATGTACAGTGAAACCTCTATGCATCGTTCCTGGATCCATTGTTTTCCTGCTGTATCATTCATTTTCCCTCACCCAACTACCACATAATCGATGTGATTTTCCTGGTGGACTCGTTTTCCTGCATGGATGGTTTTATTTTCCTGGTCCCTTGAAAACAAATGGATAGAGTTTCACTGTACTAAAAGTAATGGCATTTAATAAAAAAACAAAACTGTTCAAATGTAGGAGAAGATATTATGAATAGAATTATTCAAAAAACAATTATAAGTACCCGTTTTCAATTTAGAATTACACTCATTGCAGGTGCAAAAATGGTCAATTTTGCACCGAAATGGAAGTCAAAAAATTCAATTACTATTCTTTCGAATGCGGTCGACCAACCCAGCTCTCCTGAAAGACGGTTTAGTGCGCTAGCCACTGGTCCGCCAATCTCAGTGTACTGATTATTAGCTGATGCAGATCATTCAGTGCTCCAACGTCAAATACACAATAACCAGTGAAATCCCTTTAAAAAATCCACCTTCAAGGCCCGTTTTCATGGCTCGGGGTAGGCAGAAGGCGGCTGGCATTTTTTTTCTGGCCAACCAGAAAGCCGTGAATTCTGCCGCTTGAACCTGTTGCTCGCTGCCGCGAGAGAAGGAATAATTTCAACTTTGGAAATAAAACGCCGCGGTTGAATTCCCTCACACACACACACAAGAAGTAAGGTTATGTAGATTCTTTTTTTTTCAATAACATCAAAACTTGATACAAAATCATTGTTCCCCAATAAAGGCTATGGATGGAAGATTAGATCGTTTGAACGGGGCACCACAAGGGTGATCTTACTACCCCAAACAATAATTAACATCTAATGTAGAAATATAACATCTAAATCAGTAGGCCTACTATTAAAATATACATTATATATTATTGCATTTGCGTGCCACATAGTACGATGCTGAGAATCACTTTACCGCCTGAATTAAACTCGAGTTATATATTTAAATAAATGAATGAAATCTCGAACTGGATGAGAAGAAACGCGAGTTTGTGAACAGCGCAGGCGATATTTTTAAACGCCACCGCCTGCCGCGAGCCATGATAACGGGCCTTCAAGAGTATAACAAAGAGAAAAGAAGTCGATCGTTGACGTTTACCTTGTGCCTTTTCTCCGCCTTCAGCTTGGCCACCTCCTCTTGCGACAGCGGCTTGAAGTCGGCCGGGTTCTCCGGGTAACCTTTCCGGCACGCCGGGCACAGCCCGTTCTCGTCCGTGCGGATCCGGTGCCAGCAGAACCGACAGATCTGAAACACGACAAACACCCGTTAAGATGGATCCACTGACGGCTCGACACTTTCAGTGTCAACAATAATATAGGTACATTTGTCATACTCGGTACCAACCCTAATTTTGCAAATTTGATCCTGAAAATTGTGTTATCTAATAGATAAACACTAGAAAAACGCCATATATGCGTTGTTAGACGAGCAAATAGTAATAGTATGGGTGAAAATGGGTAAAAACTGCTTCGAGTGGTACCAATTTAGCACATTTTATGTGTTTTCTTCAAAATGGCTGACCCGATCAAGCTGAAAATTTTTAGTAATGTGTATCAAAATGTAATTCAACTTCACGCAAAATTTCATTTTTTGGGAAAATGAAAATATTTCTTTTTTTCCCGCCATGTTATTCTAATGGGTATTTTTGAAATTTCTAAAATTCATAAAAAAAAAGTTACTCCCCGATAATGCCACAAAACTATACAGATCTAAGTTAGATGAGGAACCATATTGAAAAAAAGTTTGAAGTTGATAGCTGTAGCTGTTTGACCTGTGGAAAACCGAAAAAAAAAAAAAAAAAAACATAAAAACGAACACCAATTTTTTTCAATAAGTCAAATTGAATCCTCGCTAAAGCTCGTCTAATCAAATCTATATCGAAAAACGGAGCCTGACAAATAAAATTGTTATCCTAAAATTGAATAAAACAGTCCTAAACCGTATGAATTTACATGCACATTGATCACAGTCAGCCATCTCTGGAGGTTAGGACACCAACCTTGACCAACAAACCTACCTTTTGGTACCAAGTAACACAAAATTACAATAATATATACCATATACATTGTTTTTAATAACATCAAAACTTGATATAAAATAATTGTTCCCCAATTAAGGCTATGGATGAAAGATGAGATTGTTTGGATGGGGCACCACAAGGGCGATCTTACCACCCTATTTTAATTATTCAAAACCAATCAACTTCAATATCAGGACTGCACTGTATGTGACCATAATTCTTTTTTCTATATTGGGTTTAACGACGCACTGTTATGACAGCGCAGATCTAATGGCGTCGGATGGATGATTAATGAGATGATGAGATGAGGGTTCTTGGGTAATGGGAAGAACAGTTGTAGTGGCCTATATTGTAGAAACCATCCCGGCATTGGCCTAGATTACAGAGCAAAACCACGAAAAACCCCTGTAAAGATGGTCGGCGGCGGGGATCGAACTGGGTTCGAAATTCTCCTCGCCTTCCGGATCACACGAAGCGAGCGCGTTAACCACTGCGCTGCATGTGCCGGCACCATAATTTTCTGCCGCGAATAAAAGTCTTTCAGTTTCCAAAAGTTCAGAGCCATTTTTGTGATATATCCAAGCATTACCAGCATTGGTATTATAGTAAACCAAACACACAAATGTTGATATCTTCCAATTGGAACTAAGTCTCTTGGGAGGCAATGTTCGCTTCTTTCCACTAAAAGCAGATGTGAAGTTTATAAAACAAAAAAGATTATAAAATATTATAGCGACATTCCGTTTGGAAAGATCGTAGTTGAAACTGCTTTATAATGTTGGTATCCCCCCCCCCCCCCCCCCCACACACACACGATCAGCCCCTCGGCCTATATTGAGTTTTAACAACGCCCTGGACCCCTAATCCTGAGATAAATGAGATGAGAGAAAAATCAGTGAGAAAACTATCTCATATAATAATGACATATTTTATGTGAGATACTCGTTTTCTCACTCATTTTTATTTTTCTCATATATCTCATTTATCTCAGGAAACTAATACCATTAATGAAAATGACGTTAATTCGGACCAGCCGTTCGAGAAATAATTAATACAATGTTTTTATTCATAAAAGATGGAAATATTAGTGGAAAAATATGGAATTGTTAAATTCACGGCTTCCTAGATCCATTGGCATCGGATAAAGTTCATTTTATATGATCAAGGTGTGTAGAGTTCGCTCATCTACAACGCACATTCCCGTTTGACTAATAAATATTGGCATTGGTTGAACGATTAATGAAATGATCAGGAATTGTTAGGTAATGGGAAGGAAGTGGTCGTGGCTTATACTGGAACAACCATCCTGGCTTTCACTTGGGCTATCGAGGGAAACCACGAAAAACCTCAATGAAGATGGACAATGGCGGGGATCGAACCTGCGGTTGCTCATTTTCAACTCGATGAATGTACACTTACGGTCACAGAAAATGGTCTAAACCGAAATTAAATTTCAAATTTCGATTTGATTTAAAATCAAATCTATGCTCATTTAACCATTACATTTTTGATACACTACGCGTTGGATGCACGCTCATTGTCTTCCGGTTTTAGTGCGTATAATAGCGTAAGTATATCTTCTTCAGGTTACATTTTAATCTAAAATGACCAACCACTTTATGTGACAGCAACTGTACGTAATTAATACATTGTATTCAATAATGTTATTTATATTTAGTAAGGACTATTTTGTTACCGGTAATAATAGTTATTTTATTCGTTAATAAACCTTGCAAAGATCTTCAAAAAATATTGTATAACATAAGTAAACTGATGAATTATTCAGAAAAATATTGGAAAAGCATTTATTTATAAAAAAAATAGCACCACTATATTTATACTGAATCCTTATGATATGTACAGAGCCGCCCCGGTGGCTAAGTCAATTGCCGCTAGCGGTAGTAACTGAAGTCACCTTTGGTCGTGGGTTCGAGTCCCGCATAAGGCATGGGTTTTTTGTGAACGTCCTTTCATCTATCATATCTTCATCGTTTCATCATCATCCGCTCATTCGTACCCCCGTATAACCTAGCTGTTGGTGGGGTCGTTAAGCAATATTGAACATTGATATGTACAGTACCGGTACGGTACTAAAAAGAAAATGAAGTAAAAAATATAAATTTTGAAATGAAAGATTAGACTAAAACAGAATACGTTTTTTATTACTGTAGGTCTAACTGCTAAATCATAATCTCATTAAACTATAATCTACATAATTACTTAAAAATACAGTCAAATTAGGTTGTTCAACCTTTCAGATAACCAACTGTCAACTGATGTGAGATTAGATTCGATTAGAACGAGATTAGATCCGATTGATTGACAGGATTCTGCGCTGACAATAGGTGCTAACACTTCCTGACAGGAAAAACCACTCTCCTCTACCCACTCGGCCCGTGACTACGCGGGCCTATCCCGTCGAAACAATGACAGCGTTATCTCTCTTATCTCCTAACACTGCTTTATCATCGCCGGCGGGTTTGTTTGCACTTTTATAATTATGTTAATAGTAAATTAGTAATAGATATAATAGTAATAATAATAATAATAATAATAGTAACAATGAATGATAAAAATGACTTTATTCGTGTGGCAAAGTCGAGTCAATTCTCCTACACCAAACCAGTCAAATATTCCAGTTCTTTGAAACTGGAACAATGCTTATGAAATAAACAGACACGTTTGTGTACATTGAACACATATAGGCCTATATAATGAATACATATCCAAATTCAATTTCGTATTTTTTAAATTATAGTATTGTTTGCTCAACGACCCTACCAACAGCTAGGTTATACGGGAGTACGAATAAGCGTGCGATAATGAAGCTATGAAGTGATGATAGTTGACAGGATGTTTACAGAAACCCATGCCTTATAACAGACTTGAACGCACGCCCAACGGTGACTTCAGTTTCTAAAACGGTACCTTAGCTGACTGAGCCACGGAGGAAGGCGATATTTTTGAAGCGTAGAAAATTAACAAAAATAATAAAATTTACAAGATTATTAGCTGGTTGTACCAACGGATATTGAAGTACTGATTAGTTAATTATCTTTTTAGGTTCGAAAATAGCATACATAACCAAGGGTGATAACAAGTTAATTTGGTAATTTACACTAATTCACTCATCATCATCAGTTGGTTTCATCATCTTAATCAACAGGTTCCACAGTAAAATATGCCAAGTGTGTCATCAAGCTCTATTCACTTTTTTTTTTAATGTTGCTTAACGACCCCACCAACAGCTAGGTTATACGGGGTACGAATGAGCGGGTGATAATGAAACGATGAAGGGATGAATGGTGAAAGGACGCTTACAAAAATCCATGCCTTATGCGGGACTCGAACCCACGCCCAACGGTGACTTCAGTTACTACCGCTAGCGATAATTGACTTAGTCACCGGGGCGGCCAGCTCCATTCACTTTCATGATAAAACTCAAGAGCCCGTTCTTCTTTTTAATTTCCGTTTGAATGTGATCGTTAATGTGCCAATGTTTGGTAGGCACACATTAATCAATAACTGATACAAATTCAGCCCTACACTATCTGACCCAACAATAGAAAGTAACTACATAAGATTAGATCTAATCGCAGATAGGGTTCAAGCATTGATCTTCCTGGCTTGCGTCAATAGCTCAGTTTCAACCGCTGACTAAAGTAAGCCTGCCTACAACAATAACAATAGCCAGTCTAGCAACGCTATCTTTCTTATCTAAACAAACATTTCCATTTCATTTCATAATGCTGCTTAACGATCCCACCAACAGCTAGGTTATACGGGGGTACGAATGAGCGGGTGATAATGAAACGATGAAGGGATGATAGGTGAAAGGACGTTTACACAAATCCATGCCTTATGCGGGACTCGAACTCACGCCCGACGGTGACTTCAGTCACTACCGCTAGCGATAATTGACTGAGTCAACGGGGCGGTAACAAACATTTCCATTGATCAACTTAGGGTATCACTATGTAGGAATAGCCTTTATTTTTAGTTTTGGTAGCCTGTATTAATGTGAAATATAGCATTTTGAAGCAAACTACTAAAAACAGGAGCTGCAAACTCTAGATTAGCAACGATAACTACACATTCTCTCAGACTTTTCGGATTTTTCTCTCAAGACATTTAAACGAGGTGAAGACGGCATGGGATGATGGGACACAATGGTGGGAAGATGAGATCAAAGGTTATTTCATCAAGTTTATTGGGGCAACAGGAAGGCAGCAGTCGACTGCTCTTTGAGAGTCCACGGGAGTCAATTTATCGGAATATTAGTTTTTTGGGGATAACTTTCGAACGGTATGAGATATTGAAATTCTGATGGAGAGGAAACACAGATATTTTATAATACCATCAAGATGTTATAAGTAATAACTATTTATCTCATATCGCCTAATTGTCAAGTGTAGGCCTATACGGAAAAAAACAACATTTTTTTACCCGTATACGCCTGACAATTATGCAATGTCAGATAAGTACCGTAGCTATTACTTGGGTCTATACCATCTTGAAGGTATTGAAAATATCTGTGTTTTCTCTTTATTAGAATTTCGATATCTTATACCGTTCAAAGTCATCACCAAAACCCTGATATTCCGCCAAATAGACTCCCAACGACTCTTAATGACGTTGATCCACGCCTTATGTGGGCCTCAAACGCGCCTAACTCGGCAGCATCGGGTTGGTACCTACCTGATATCCGCAGGTACAGGGGAAGAAGTTGAGGTCATCGACCTCCAACGGCTCCATACATAGAGGACATTCCACTTGCTCCTCGCCGCTCTGGTTTAGCACTGACATGTTGGCAACGCGTACGCTTAGCCTGCAACAACGCGAGAGAAACGGGATTTAGTCGACGGATAAAGACCGTTCACTCTCGGCGACATACCAGATCGCGTACTGCCGGTTATTTCGAAACGGCGGCCATGTTCTTTTTTCAACTGCCAGTTGGAACCACTCCCACATTGGTAATTCAGCAAGGCCTTTTTTATTATTACACATAATCTAGGACAATAGCTATCTATACGCGACTGAGCTCAACTGGTTCTGGATCTATGAAAACGATTTCATGAGCCACTGAGATTGACTACTCGAGCATTCAGCTGATTTGTAGGCGATACAGGCGGCGATGTTTCAATTTAACATCGACTACTCAGGCCACCAGAGTCCTGTAGAGCCTGTAGCTAGCTTATATAGGCGATCTAGGTGGCGTCGAAAAGTTTCTTAGCACTGGAGATCAAGGGAGAAGTCCTAGTTGCGTATCCACCGTGGATAAATATAGCCCTAGACTTAATGTAATAATATAGAAGGCCTTGAATTTAGACAAGTTAATAGACACATAAAATAAGTGTTGATAGGCCTACACCTGACAACAATCAGCTTGAGCAGTGAACATGGCCGCCGTTACACACTATTTACTGTCATCAAGTGGGAGGAGTTTTCACCACGGAGTTATACCCCAGATATACAACTCCATGGTTCAATGTTGCTCGACAATTATTTGATCTACCCCACTAGCAGTTAGGTTATACGGGGGGTTCGAATAAACAGGTGATGATGAATTAACAAGTGTTATTGCGTGGTTTCTTGCTTTTCTGTTCTTTGTGGTTTCTTGCGGTTAAATGAGAGCCAAGGTCCCATTTGCCTGTCGCAATTTAGCGGATTCCCTTGTGAACTAGATGTAGATATGAGTGTCTACGGTACCGGTGACATTGTTGAACTTACAAAATCTAACATTTTCGTGAAAAACTAATGCCACCTCTAACATCATAATTCTACTGAGTCATGTATAGCAATTGGACGACGCCAGAGGGTGCACCTTCTTTATATTAGGCCCTATGACAAAGTCTGTTAGTATCACTACATCGTGACAGTAGGTACTACGGTGAATAAAAAAATAATTTCAAGGAATTAAGAAATCAATGTTAAAAAGATGTAATATGTACCGCAGTTGCACATCATTTTGTAAAAACTTGTTTGATGATAAACGTTATTGTGGGCATTGATAAAATCCCATACACTTTTGTTTCACGATTATAGTAGGCCTACGGTATCTTGAAAGGTTCAAGACTCTTCTGAATTAACCTTAAAGTAAATCAGGTCTCCATAACTATTCGACACACAAGATTCAAATGCAAGATCACGTTAGGCCTATTTGAAGCTGTTGACATACCAACATATTAGATAATTTAGTAATTTAGTACCGTACTTTGTTACTGTACACTATTTGCCACATTTATGATTTTTTGAATTAAAAACAGTGTTGGTATAAAATCGCCCTTGTGGTGCCACAAGTGAAGAATCCTACCTTGTCACCATGTAGCCTTTATAGCTTGGAACAATTACTTCCAAGTCTCATGTTCAATATTGATGAAAAAACTAAACTAATACAATAATAATATGAATATGAATACATAATAATAAGGCCTACTATTATAATATTTCAAGGCTCAATGACCTCGCTGTCGATGAACCTAAAAATCCTAATATTCATTTATAACATTATAGTATAAATTTAAATTCGTTTTTCAGTTGTTTTATTTGGGTACAAATGGTAACAAGATATATATAAATAAAAGAATAAATAAAATAAGATTAGTAGGCCTATGGACCTACCAGTAAAATCCTTGATCCACAATGCATTGTCAATTTATGACTGACAGTGACATTTGACAATACTAACTAATGCCTACTACAGCCAAACTTCTGCTCTAATATACAGCACAATATTACTATTGAGTTTTGTGAAAAATCACAATTATAAATGTACTTCTTAAGTTTATATGAACTTTGAATGAAAATGGAACAAAGCTAGAACTGGTTGCTTACTTGACCCTAATAAAAAAAACAGTTGAAGATTCTATCTGGCAAATCTCCAAGATCCTGGTCTAGTAGAATAATAGTAGACCCTACAGAGATATTGACAAAAAAAGTTGATTTGATAATAATAGAGAGACTACTGTGTACAACCAACAAAACACTGTTAGTGGATTTTGACAGTATGTTGAACTAGATGGTTAAATAATGCAGTGCACGAAAGAAAATTATACAAAATGCGTTTATATATTCACTCTAGTTTTAAGAATACATTCAATAACTAGGTTTTTCAAGACACTGGAACATCTAATTTCCCAAGCTTGTTATATATATACGTAGGCCCTATATACTATGCCTATGAATGGTAGTGTTTTAGTACGAGCAAACCATGTAAATGTATATACTAAATTGTATTAATTGTAATTTGATATATATATATATATATATGTAATTGAATGATAAGTTGACCAGTAATAAAAAAGGGTTCCACCAAGAAACATATTAGTAACATACATTATTAGATCATTTCACATTATAGACTTACTAGAAAAGTCACGCAAACAATTTAGTAAAATCTAGGTCAACACAAAAATCTAGAAAATTTCAATTTTCATTTCAAGTTGTCTCATAAGCTGTAGGCCAATCACACTTAAAATGGCAAGGACAGTGCAAAATGCATTGTTAGGCGGTAATTATTAGGCATACATCACAGTAGATAAACAGCCCTTTACATAGAACATAAGTGATCTTCGTAGGCCTATACTTGTATTTACGTACCGCTATAATTCTACAGCTATGATATTTTGAAGGCCAATGATTTTTCACAAGATTTACAATAAGAAATGCTACTACATCTTTCAATAGCGTTAAATGTTTAGCTGCAGCGAGTTTCTATTAATGTAGGCCTACAACCGTCGTCTCTCATGGAAACAAGTACTGGTCTAGTCTATAGCAGGGAGTAAACTAAAATATAAAGTCTATTATAATTTAATCATGTAAAATTTAGTTTATATTCAAGTTTATAGTTCTATATTTTATCTATTCACATTGGTTTTAATGTCGGGATGTAAAAAGTAAATCGAAAAGGTACCCTAAACAAACGAATACGGTTTACGAGAAGTCAACACGGTTATATTGTACGTATATAAAACTAAAAGATCAACCTGATTAGAGTTAGCACACTGAATAAACGTTATGAATAACTAATGTCACGGCAGACAATAACAGCGTACCAGTACGTACACACTCAGCCTGTCAAAGCATGTGGCCTGATGTACTCATTGAATAGCAATAACAAATTATCAATACTTGTAGATCAACAATAATATGAGTAAGCCTATACAGACTTCATCAATTAAAGGAGTTAGTCCACAAAAATGAAATTTCAACTCAAATATCACTATTATATATAGGCCTATATATCATGTATGCATAGTTGAGGCACGATGTAGTGATACCAACAGAATTTATCATAATATAAAGAGGGGGTACCCACTCGCGTCTTCAAAGTCAAGTATTTCCGGGGTCAGAATCCGAGTCCATGATCCCAATTTCACTTTTATATTGAACTCGATAAAACAACAATGTTATACACGGACACGGTAGCAGTGGCATTTGTTTTGCAACAAAATGATAGATTTTGTAAGTTCAACAATGCCACCAGTACCGTAGCCACTCTCATCTACATGTAGATCCTCTAAATCGTGATAGGCAAATGGGACCGTTGGCTCTGATTTGTCCCCAAGAAACCACAAATACCGTCCAGGTTATTAGTACCGGTACCGGTATGGGAGTCGGCACACCTTCTTTATATTAGGATAAAGTGTGTTGGTATCACTACATTGTGGTTGAGGTATTTTTGGGGTATGATTTTTCAGGACGGTGTTTATGATCAGTAAAGAAACTGCACCTTTCAATTTGGCAGGTTGCGAATAATCTACCGTACCGGTATCTAAAACAAAGGTCTCTCACGGAGGCCTGCATCGACATGGCCTTCTGAGGCAACGGAGCTCACAAAACAAGGACTACATTATTTCTTCCTTTGTCAAATAATCTATTAATGACTTACTTACAAAAGTGAAGAGGATTTAGAAGTATAATGCAGGACATAAGACCTAGGATTTAGGCTTCATATTGATACAAAAAAAAATTGTCCTAAGACCAAAAGATGCTATATATAGAGAGAAAATATATAGACCTATATTATTGAGGTGGTGTCAAACAGCTGTCAAAGCTTCGTGGTAATAATTCCCGTGTAAGAATTCACTAAAAAAAATTAAATTAAAGTTGCAGATATTATTGCAAGATCATTTGATAGTACAGACTTGCTAAATTGATAGCATTAGTAATGCCGTACCGGTAATGTGATTTAACCCAAGCTTTGGTACCTAGGCAATGCGAGCGCATAGCTGTCAGGCCCTAACGCTTTCTAGGTCAAGTTCAATTTAAACCACTTTGTAACTATGCAATATGATTCTACTGCCAGTGAGTACTGGTATTGTCAGGTCACAATCCTAATACAACAATTAGTATAAATACATTTTTCATTCAACCATTAATAGGCCTGTTACAGTACATGTCTACTTGTGGACCAGACTGAACACTGACAGTCGAACATGTCGATTTGTAACGTTTGCTGAATGCAAGTATAGCACCATGCATACTGATACAGCATCACAAACCATTGTACAAAGCAGGTGATTGCGAAAGGTTTCGTAATTTTAAAATTTGAACTAGGCCTACCAGTACTGTGGTTAATTAAATAACGTAATTTATAGTTAATCATAATAGGGTCGCTAGACACCATTATTCTTAATTAGGTAGCCTACCATTATTTAAAAGATAATGCTAATCTTGCTAATCTACCAACTCCAAGCCTACGTTTTAGGTAGACCTAGGCCTACCGATGGCCTAGCCTACTAGAATGACTGATTAGTTTAACGTAGCAACAAAGATGATGCTATTTGAATATACGCTTAAGGAACTCTGTGCTTGCAGACAAGGCCTACAGTAGGACCAGCTGTAGACTAATTACCAGTATACCCTATAAGAAACTTATTGGTCGGGGCGATGTGACAAGTAAACATGTAGGCCTATGGGTCGAAACCTAGGTCTGAAGTCTAGGATAATGCCTACGACTAGCCTGCCCAGGTCAAGTTATCAAGGAAATTGAGACTTATTTAAATACGTTAAACTACAGGCCTTCGAATGGCCTGTGCAATCTCATTTACCAGAGCCTAAAATACTTCAATAAAATGGGCTAAGGCCTAAAATAGGATAAAGACATTCATGAGCTTGTCAGTCAAATTGAACTATCCCTCAACTGTCAAAAGAGGAATCATGATTACAAAGTAGACCTAGCACAACATTGTACTGATTATCGACCTTACAGATAAAAAGAAACACAAACAACTGAAGTGAAATGAATAATTTATCGTAAAAATATTTCACCAGCTTGAATCTTTTCTGTCAAAACTGCCATGTTGGTTATTTTACAGATCTTTACAATCTCGGAACACTTCCGCTTTGGACCTACGCCCAGAAAACAGATAATTTAACCGCTTTATTAATCATAACGAAATGATAGTATTAAGTATGATATAATTAATAATCATAATGCATTTCAGGAAAACCGTAAATTTGGCATTAGTCAGCCTACCTATTTTGCTGATGTGCCTACGTCTCTTGTAGGCCTAAGTAATTTAGTGAATTTTCTACTTACTTTGCATCAATAATCTCGGATAGAAATACCAAAAAACATATATTTTCTAATAAAATAAGATTTTCTCAATTTCTAGGTATTAAACTTCACTGACCTGGATTGAAAACTAATGTTTACTTACGTTTTAATTTTCTAACCAGAAACTCTACCAGGAAATTTTATGCTTTACGAAATCCAGTTGTTTGCGCATCTGGTACGCGCAGTTAATCGGATGTTGAGTCAAGCTTATGTCAAATTAAATACACTTTCAGCATCCGAAATGAAAAATGATATTAATTAAATTCTTCTGGAATATGTAAATTCATGAAACGAACTTGTCTAATCGGTTAAACCACCAAATGCTCGATAATACCCATAACAACAGTAATTTAGACATAAAATGGATGAAAAACAAATTGATTTTCTTATGATCGGTAAAGGTAGTTCAAATGACTACTTGATCGATCAAAGACGGACAGTTTTGAATGGCAATAATACAATGACCTGGATTTTGTATGTCAACCACAACAAAGAGGAACTAGCTTAGTCAGAAATTTCGTTTCTTATATTCTATAGATCCACACTATAATTATCTATTTTCATCGTATTAGAACGTAACATATGGTGGTAATCTGGTAATAAAAAAAGAAATTTGATTGCACCAATATTATTTTCATCAGAATTAACAGTGTGCCTACCCATAGATCTTATAATCATGTATCAACATTTATAAAATTATATAATAGAATAAATATGATGCAAACACTATTTGCTACAAAATAACCTATCAAGTAGCATTCGTACTAATGCTGACAAATCTACAGTTTACACTACAGTCCACTAACTGACATAAGCAAGCTCAATATAATGTTGCTGTTGCCATAAAATTGTATTATGCATTCACTCACCTTACATAAACCTTTGTAGTACTGAAATGGAAAACACTGTTCTTTCATTTATATGTAATGTAGACACTATGTCGATAGAGTCCTACAGTCTGCATGAATACAAAAATACAAATATCTATAGTATGTGAATAACACTACCCCCATATAACCTAGCTGTTGGTGGGGTCATAAAGCAACATTCAAAAAAGTGAATAACATTTACACCTTGTGTATTTCATCCACACAATTTTTCAAATTTTAAAAAACTTGCCAATATGAAAAATAACAATTAAATTGTGGAAAAGACCTACATTTATTATAAACAGATACGTCTTTGTGGTATTATATCTTGCTTCCCACTATTTTCAGGCTTTTAAAAATTAATTTTCCAAATTCTGTTCACGCAGAGCTACATAATAATTATATCATTCTAGTTTTAGATTACGGTAAATGATTTTATTATAGCCTATTTAAAATGACGACGAACTACCCGCAGAATTATAATCAAATAACATCAAATGCAAAGTTTATGATTATTTTTTATTTCGTTTGATTTTCATAACAATTTACAAAATTTCACATTTCAAATTATTTTTCACTTAGCATTGCAATAGAATGTACAAATGTACACTTTAACTTGTAAGCATACAAACACAATTAAACAATATTAATAATCAACATATAAAAATACAATAGGGCCTACGTTTAATACAAATTATATTTCAAAATACGAATCAAAACAAAATATTAAGTATAAATTTATGTAGCAATAAGTAACCGTTATCAACATTTAATATTGATAGAATACTGTAAATAATAAACAAGGTAGTAGGAAAACAAATTACCAAACTATGAATGAGAAAAATTGTAATACAAAGTAATAATATAAATAATATTTGACTTTTGGACTTGAATACGGTTGCATGCAGATTTGTTGGTACTAATACATTACGAGAGCAAGAAGCAAAAAACTGAATAAGCTACTCGACTAATATTTTTCACGGCTTTCGAGTGAATTTATAGATGTTTCAATATTATACGGGATAATCAGTTTAATTAAGTTTTTCTAGTTTTCGTAAAATTAGAATTACAATGCAACAACGTTATTCTGACCACAGCGTCATTTCATCATCAATATAAGAAATTAAGTAATCGGTTTAATATAAATTTGATGAAAAGCAGCTATCAATGACATTCGTAGTAACCGATATGTCAATAATAATTTCTGATCATTTCAATATCGGGCAACAAGATTTATCACGGACATCACAATATCCCATTCTGGTAATGTGAAATCCTTCAAAAAATAAATTTAAACAATACGCATACACAATTAACAATTGGAAATAAAATTTTCTCACTAAAAAAGTCATTAAAATAGGACTATACTGATAAATTTGAGTACAAAAATAGCACCTGGTAGGTAGCAATGGATGTTAATTATATACAACATAATTATATACAACATAATATATACAACATAATTAATTATATACAACAATACTGTAGTACTCCCAAATTGTGGTTAGGTAAGAAGACTGAAGAGATTGTCAAATCAAAAGTTCTACTACATAGTGATTTAAATAAAAATGAACACAGGAAGGTACAGAAATAATAAGCTGAAAAGAAAAATGGCATACCAGAATTGGAACTAATTAATACAGGCCTACAATACATGTCGATATCAAGTTATTTTTTCAATCAAATTCTAACGGTCGAGTAGGCCTTCACTTTACAGTATACATTTTCCATTTTTCAAGTGCCAACGGGAGTAGGTTCAGCAAAATATCAGATTTTTGTTGATCCTTTTTGGATTGGTAAGGTATCCAAACTCAAATTATCTAGAATAACAGATTATTTGAAATGATAATGTGTTTGATTTATGGTATGCATACAAAAGATATCTACATTATGAAAATATTATCCTAATTTTTCAATCATATGAACCAAAAAAAGTATTTTATTTAGATTCAAAATTTGCATGAATTATACGTTAGCAAGTCAAGTTTAAATGCATACCCATGTGAGAAATGAGTCACCATAATAATACTGTACAATTGTACTTCTTTCTCAAAAATCCTAATTAATTAAATGGGGGGGGGGGGCCTCTCTCAAGTGATCAGTTAACCTGAATATACCTACGTTGTGACTGTCCAAAGTGACCACTTTTCCTGACTGTCATATCTTTGATGTACTATTTATGAATATACAGATACGGTATATAAGAGTGAAATTTACTTCTCGGTATCTAGTATTGTAATTTAATTAAATATTGAATGCAACCAAAAAAAAATGACTGCTAAATATTTATAAATAGGAAATTAGAGCTGTGACAGTTAGGTCAAGTAAAGCACTTACGACAGTTATTATCTATATAAAAGGCTAAGCGCGTCTGTCTGTAAGATGGTGGTGATTGCGGGGCAGGGAGGTGGGGGGCGGGGGGGGGAGGCATGGATGACAGGCGGAGAAGGGAGGGAGAGGAGGGAGTCGTACCGCCTATGATGAGTGTGATCATTGACAATTCATATATAGAGTTCCGCTTGGCGTGAGGGGTAGGGAGGTAAGGTCAGAGGACGGGAGGGCATGGCGCACTCAGGTCGCAGTGTCCTTGACAACCACCGGCTTGGGTTAGTGCATAGTGAGGCTGTACGTTCAAGGTATATGCACTGCGATAGTTTAGTAGCGTGAAGTATAGTAACAACAGAGAGAGAGAGAGCGCATTTTCAAACGCGGGGCTGAGGCTAGTTTATAATGTACAAGAATGAGGCCCAAGCGTACTCCAAGTTTTATTTCCCTCCCTTCTGAGACTGGTTTCTAAAAAACTATTTAAATTTCTATGATGTAAAATTCAGAAGTTACCGAAATGACAAATATTTTGTTGAATCAACTCCCATGCATTTTTATACGATTCCAAATATCAATGTTTACCTTGAAAGCTTGGTCTCGGCAATTAAATAAATAATACCGCGGTTTTAACCAGGGCTGCCAGTTGATATTCGATTCAATTTACTTCATTTAGCATAATCGACTGTGGTTATATCGAAATTCATACTTATTTTCAATATGAACAAATAATGTAAAAAAAAGAGTATACCGTACCGGTAGCAGAAACACATTTTGAATGCAATTGTTCAACATTTCTGCGTATGAAATATTAAAGTTCCTTTCTCTTGCTTTCCTAACTAACATCTTGAAGTTGTTTTCCTTTCAAACTGATATAAAGTGGGACCAAGAAATATCAATATATTTGATTTACTAATGAGTTTAAATTGATAATTGAATTTCAATCGAAATCAAGTAGATGACTATCGATTATAAAGGTCATATTGAATGGCAACCCTAGATTTTACGGTTAGTAGGCCTATAGGTTTTGTACTACATCAATTTTACATGCATTCATGCAGGCTTTGTTTATATTTTGAATAGTTGACTGTATTAATTAATAATTGGACTTTACAATATAAAAACATGTACAGCAGTATTGTCCATCACTAACTTTGGCACTTTGGCCGTATTCTTTGTTACTTTCGTTGAGATAGTCTTGAAAAAGTTTGTTTCGAAGTTGACCAATTATTATAATCCCACATGCGGTAACTTGTCAAAAACCTTTCGATAGCCAACCAAACAAACTTTAAATAGGAACTGACTGAACATTTTTAAATACGATTCTCAATATGAGAATAAAAATATAAAAAACAATTATAATTCTATCCACGAAAGAAAAATGTCCTCAAAAACATACCTACCACACGTATTACCGTTGAATTTGAATTGCTGAAGAATTTTGAGGATATTCTGATTTTTATGGACCAAATTTATGATAAGAAAAGAAACCATATTTTTAAAGCACAATTACCAAAGTTGTTATACCTATTTAATTGGTGGACAATTTTCTTTCGTGGATATATAGTATATACATATATTATATAAACGAAAATTCACAAGCTTTAATTATGGACTTGCACCAAAAACGTGTACATCATTTCAAATTAAAATTGTACAAGCAATTCAATAAACCGATAATACAACACATGGCAGGTTTACTTAAAAGCTTTTGATCTTTTATAACTTTCTGAAAACAACGGTATATAAGAAACAATTCTGTTCTACACGCCAAGAATATATATTTAATAAAAACCAGTTATTGAAACGTAGAAACTGACAAAAGACTGATGTACCTTACCCGAGATGCTGGATCTCCATCTCATTGGTAATGAAGGCGGAGATCAGAGTATCCAAGAAATATCGTTGTTTTAGTATTTATTTTGATATATTTGAAGTTTGCCAGCGTAATCGTTCAATAAGTAGGTAGTTTTTATTAAAAGTAGCAGGTAAACTGTTCTTCTATTTCATATCAAGTCAAGTACATTGAGGGTTTTAAAATTTAAACCTGTCGAAATAAGCACAACAGACACATTTTAATGAATCTACGTAATTCTCCGTCATTTCAATCAAGAAGAAAGAATACAGAGTTGTAAATTATTTACAATTATGATACTAATAACAGCTGTCTGGACAAACTTTGTTTTGAATCAGATCTTCCATCTGACTGAGAGGTTAAGAGTCCATGGGAGTCGATTTAGCAGAATAACAGATTAAAAGTTACTTTTGAACGGTATAAGATATCAAAATTCTTATAAAGAGGAAACACAGATTTCAATACCTTCCAAGATGCTATAAGTAATAACTATCGATCTCATATTGCCTAATTGTCACTCGTATACGGCTAAAAAACACATGTTTTTAACCATATACGCCTGACAATTATGCGATATGAGATAAATAGACCTTGAAGGTATTGAAAATATCTGTGTTTTCTCTTTATTAGAATTTCAATATCTAATATCGTTCAAAAGTTATTACCAAAAATCTGTTCTTCCGCTAAATCGACTCCCAACGACTCTTAAGGCTCGAGATTCTTGCAGAGAATACGAAATTCCAGGCAGTACCCCATTATTTTAGGTTATTGAAACTTTGTTTCAACGATATCAAAATCGAACAGTAACTCTACTAAATAGTAAATAAGTTCTCGTTTTGAATATGAAATTACTGGCCTACTACGATCTGAAAAACAAAACCAAGCGTTGTATTATCGTTTTAGAAAATTACAGATCGGCACAACAGAGATTCGTCGTGCGTTCTGTTGTGAACGTTCAACAGGCAATATCTGAACGGTAATTTCACAATCATCGACACTATCATTAATTGAGCATTAGGCTATGATACAAATCGGGACGTAGCCCTTCGAGAGACTGGTCACAATATTGTTAGGTCAAGTTACCACATTTGGTCAAACATTTATTTTTATATCTGAGCCATCTTAAAGGACATCACAACCCTGAAACTAAATTTCATGAAATAATGACGATATTTATTTTCGTAATGTTAGAGAAAACTTGAATCATCATTGTAATTTCAGAAAATATAATCAATTTTTTGTCCTTCTGAGACCATGAGTCACGATGTATGCATAACCGATTCTGTATAGAAAAATAAACAGAATCAAGTAATGCCTACGTTACGACTCAGAAAAACAGCCGGGTCCTATTTTACTATGCAGTGATTTTATCTCTCTCGCATTTAGATAAATTAGCAGACATACATATAAAAAGCTCTGACCAAAGGCGGCTCATTTGACCTGACAACATTTCACAAGGTCAATTCTCACTCCTACAAAAAATTACCAACATGGTAAAAAAAAAAAGAAATCACAACTCAAGCCAGGGAATTGGCAGCCCTGTAAGCGGCCAATTCTTCGTCCGACAGAATCACCGACTTGCCGTCAGCTTTCTTCAGCGCGTACCGCGGTCCAGTCGCCGTTATCACGACCACCAACGTCTCCCGCGTCGTCTCCCCCTCGTCGTCGCTTATACTGATCACCGCGTCGTGATCGACCCGCGTCATTTGCAGCGATCCGCGCGCCGGACTCGACGCATTTCGAACGGCAAACGCGCTCCTCTGTGGGGACGTTCCGAGAGGCCCGCCCCTCTGTGGGGACGCTACGAGAGGCCCGCCCCTCTGTGGGGACGCTACGAGAGTCCCACCCCTTCGAGACCTCCCCCGGACAGTTCCGCGACCGCTCGGAGAACGGACGCTCGGCGAACCGCCCCGACGAGGCGAACACGCGTTAACAGGCACGTAGTTCGAAGAACGATTCATCACGGAAGGACTACTCGCGTTCGAGTTCGACGAGATCGAACTGATCGAATGAACGGTCGGGTTCGTGTTCCGGTAGTCGGTCGACGTATTCGTCTGGTACGTAGTTGTATTCGTCTGGTAGGAAGTGTTGGAATACTGCACGACGTATTGCTGTTGGTATATTATCTGATTATAATGATTTTGGATGATTATATTGGGTTCTCGCATCGGATTGTTCGAACTTGGCGGCGTGGGAGTGTTGTAGCTCTGTTGGGCAGTCGTGACGTACGTGAATTGAGGCGCGGCGGGGTTGAGGAAGTTGTTCATAGGCACTTGAGGTGGCGCGATGGCGTAATGGGTCGGCTGTTGAACCAACTGTTGCATCGAGCCGAGTGGATCGACAGGTAATATGTTCACCGGAGTGGCAGTTTGCATGTTGAACATAGGTGCGGTATTCACACCGTTGTTCATGTTTTCCGTCACGTAAGTCTGTCCGGTATTAAACGCATGATTAATCTGCGGCACATTCACTTGTCCGGTATATAGAGTTTGGTTAAGTTGCGGCACGTTTACATGTCCGGTGATTAACGTCTGGTTAGTTTGCGGCACATTCACTTGTACTGTATTCAACGTCTGATTACCTAGTGGTCCGATATTTAACGGCTCGTTAATCTGCGGTACATTCACCTGTCCTGTATTCAATGTCTGGTTAGTTTGTGGCACATTCTCTTGTACTGTATTCAACATCTGGTTAGTTTGTGGCACATTCTCTTGTACTGTATTCAATGTCTGGTTAACTTGTGGCCCGATATTCAACGGCTCGTTAATCTGCGGTACATTCACTTGACCTATATTTAGCGTCTGGTTACCCAATGGCCCGATATTCAATGGCTGGTTAATCTGCGGTACATTCACTTGTCCTGTATTCAACGTCTGGTTAACTTGAAGTCCGATATTTAACGGCTCGTTAATCTGCGGTATATTCAACTGTCCAGTATTTAGCGTCTGGTTAACTTGGGGAACGTCAACGTGTTCGATATTCAACGGCTGATCGAACTGCGCTACACTCACTTGCTCGTCACTCGAACTCGTAACTTGCGGAATATCAACACGTCCAGTAAGCGGAGTATTCACAACGTGTTCCGTATTCAAACTATTCCCAGCGTGCGTTACCGACACAATTACTGGCGTAGCATTAGTACTATTACCAACGGGCGGAACGGTAGACGAGGTTTGCACGACATACGGTTGTAAATTTATCTTTACCGCAGGCGAAATACGCGCCAACGGCGGAACTAGCTTTTGAGACGGAGGTATAAACAGAGGATCGGTGAGGTTTGTGGAGGCGTCGAGGGTTGGCGTGGACGAAGGTAAGACGACCAAGGTCGTTAATCGCCGATTTGTTTTCTTCGCCGACTTGGATCCGGGCGGTCGAACGGCGGTAGGTCTCGGCCGAGGTGGAGTTGGCAGTGGTTTCGGCGGCAGCGGCAAGAGTCGAGTGGGGTTGTTCGGCGATCGAGTAGGGCTGTAAGGCTGCGGAGGCGCTCGGTTTCGTGAAGGGGACGGAGTCTGCAGCGCTTTCGAGACAGAATTGGGGGACAGTTGATTTTGTAAGCGGAATTGTTTTATTGCGATTCCCTGGAAGCAAAAATCACAAATTTACATGTGTTACAGAAAATTGAGATCACAAACCATGCAATTGGGAAAAAAGATAAATTATAAAACTATATATGTAATACATATAACATACTACCTATTCTATTGTTACTAAGGTCTAAAATCTAGTGTGTTTTTCATCTCTGTGTTCTATCAACGGCTGTCCACCATAAGTACCGTAGGCCGTATGGCCGTATGAAGAAATGTAAAAAAAGACAATCAATGATCCATCCATCTATCCAATCCCCCGCAACTCACCCCCCTCCTCGGCGCCGACCCCTGCTGTCCCCGCTGCGGTGTCACCGCTGACCCCTGCACGCTGGCCGGCCTTGACGCGGGCTGGCGCGGCTCTCGGCTCATCACCTGCTTGGGGGGCGTCGACATCTGCCTCCCCACCCCTCCCCCTGTCGTCGTCTTCTTCTCCTGGTGCTGGCGCAGCAGCTGCGTCGCTTCGGCGCCGACGATCTTGTCGAACACCCAGTCTCCGTTCTCCTTGTGACGCGGCTTGACGACAAACTCTCCCGCGCTCGACGCTTCGCCCTTGTACGTGTCGACAGCCTCCCGCAGGTACTCCTGGAGTGCCAGCGACCGCTGCACGGGCACTTCCGACGTGAAGCTGATCACCTTCGGGGCTTTTATGACGGGCGTCGCAATCGGAACGAGAGAACATTCCTTGAGGCGGTCTGCGAACGGGTTGGGTTTGATCGCGGGTTTGGGCACGGGAACGATAGAACACTCTTTCAGACGGTTCGCGAAGAGCCTGTCCACGGCGTTCTTCGGAGGATCGTCGTCGTCGAGGCAGATGACGTCAGGATCGACGTACAAGGCACGTTTGTTTACTGTCGGACTGGTTCCCTTGTACGCGGGAGGTATTTGTTGTCCTCGGGGTTTATCGAGATGGATCGTCTTCACTGGCGTCACCTGGACCGAGAGTCCACGTCTGGCGTTGAGGGACTTTGTGATTTGGGAGGCGGCCGGGGATGGATTCGCGTTACTCGGAACGGTAGGACTTGAGACGTTGCTGACCGTCTGGTTCGGTAACGACGTCCAACCGGTATTTGCCACAACCTTCTCCGTGATGGGAGCGGGAGTGCCGTCCGGTAAATTACCTCCGACAGGTTTTTTCTTCTTTTTCCTGACGGGCGCTGTCCCTTCTATCGGACCACCTTCGACGGGTACTTTCTTCTTCTTCTTCTTCGTAACAGGAACGATACCGTCTGAAGGAGTGTTGAACGCTTCCTTCATCTTGCTGATGAGGTCGCCGACAGGTTCGTTGGGGTCGTCGAGGGTCACAGCGGCGGGTTTGGCTGCGGTGGGCTTGTCTGCCGTCGGCTTCTTCTTGCGCTTGCTGGCCGGGACCCAGACGTCCGTGCCGTCGTCTTCCGCGTCCGACAGAGGATCTTCGTCTCCGTCCTCGATCAGCTCGTTCAGCATCTCGGCCTCGCTCTGGTGCGCCCGTGAGCGCTTGCGCGCCGAACGCTTTACGCCATCGTCTGGAATAAACACGAACATTAACAATCCATTATCTGTTCATTATAAACTATAGGATTGACGTTCAATGTTGAGCAGTGATGATGATTAATCAATTTTTTGGAATGAATGTAATCAAATCATGGAGTTGTATATATGGAGGTCCATCTCAGCAACGAGCCGTGTGTGAGGCATGGATGACGAGAGGTGAAGGGAGGGAGAGGCGCATCTGGAGGAGAACGGAAGGTGCGAAGGAATTTACGCGTAATTGGGTTAGTGCGTAGTGATGCTGTGTGTTCAATGTCTATGCATTGCGACAGTTATAACAATAGTAGTGGGAAGTATAGAAACAACAGAGAGAGAGACCCCGCGTTTTAAACGCGGGGCTAAGGCTGGTAAATAATGATAATCAATTCACTTTCACTGTACGGTAGAACGAATAAAGCGTCGTTAATAACTTCATTGTAGTTGAATTGCTTACCTTGTACATCATTGGTGGTGAGAGCGGGATCTAATGCGGTATCGATCTCTTCCGGAATCACCACTTGTTCCTGCGGTTCCGGCTCGGGAACCGGTTCCTGGTAGCGGGGACCCCGTTTCCAGGCCAACGCATCCGGGTCCTGGAAGGCAGCCGGTCTAAAAGAAACAAGATAACAGAGTTGAATATATTTTAGAGTACCGTGAAATATCTAGGCATCGTTCCTGGATCCATCACTTTCCTGCTAGATCATTCAATTTTTCCCTGAATATCTGAATCAAGAGGTATCGAGCTTACATGGTGGTTTCACTCGGCTGTCAGTCTTGTTCTAATATATGAGCACTGTCCTTGAACCTACCGATCGCTGCTCTACCTATAGTGTACAAGATGTATCGAGCCTACATAGTGGATTCACTCGGCTGTCAAACTCGTTCTATTTCATGAGCACTGTCCTTGAACCTACCGATTACTGCTCTACCTATAGTGTACAAGATGTATCGAGCCTACATAGTGGATTCACTCGGCTGTCAAACTTGTTCTATTTCATGAGCACTGTCCTTGAACCTACCGATCGCTGATCTACCTATAGTGTACAATAAGAAACTATACAACAGCTTTCTACATAGCTGAAATATTGGCATTTCAGGTGACTGTTGCTACAGCTGAGCCGAAGTAAACTTAATTTTTAGATGAGCGTTCGCGAATATTTCCACTTAACTCTTACAGAGCTTTGTCTGTCTTTTGTTTGTTTGTTTTGTAAACACTGCACAGGTCGCAGGGTTTGACCGATCGACATGAAAATTTTTTTCATAGGCAAACTCATCCAACTTAGAACCTATAGTTTTGGGGTCAAATTGGTTGGACCATTTTTGAGATACATCATCGCAAAGTTTCTAAAAACCTCATAAGATTAGGCTGGACATGAAAAATTGAAAAATAAAATCTCACCAATATGATTCAAATTTTCCTCAAATGTAAACACACAAGTAATACACACAGGCCCTAATTGAAAATTTGTACTCAATTCGGACCAGCCGTTTCGAATAGTTTTTTATTTCTTCGTACCCTTCCTTTTTTGTTTTCATGTAACGTTTTATGATTGTTTTTCACGTGGACTTGATACATCAAAACTTTAAATGGGCCATATAGATTTTTATTTCTTTTTATATTTTTTATTTTCATTTCTGTAATTTGTATCAACCCATATATATCCAATATAGGCAGCCATATAATAATGAATGAAGAAAGAATATTGGTACTTTTGTATACATTCTTGTCTAGTCTGTGTTTTTTAATCTATAGCCCTAGTAAAAGTAAATAAGAAAAAAAAATCCCGGGAATATTCCCCAAAATATAAATTTCGGGAATTCACCCATCACTAGGTGAAACGAAAGTCGTCGACCGTCCGACGATTCTACGCACCTCCCGTCGTATTCCAGCCACGCCTCGTACATGGTGTGTCGCATGTCGTTGACCCCCTCCACCAGCTTCTCCTCGACGCTCTTGAAGTCGCTAGCGAGCGCAATCAGGCCGTTACGTAACCGCACTTCGCACACCGGCCGCCGCAGCTTCGACGTCTCCTGCGGATAAACAAACACGCGACGTTGGTTCCAAGGTCGCACTTGACGGTGAAAAGTAACATTGATTCATCGAATGTTATAGGGGATTGGTCAAGTACTAAAAATCGACTGCCTTTCTAAAACTCGCCTGACCAGAAAATCTATTGACTGTACTAAAAACAACTGTACTGAAAAAGTGGGGACGGAAGGAAGCGGTCGTGGCCTATATTGTAGGAACCATCCCGGCATTTGCCTAAACTACAGCGGGAAACTACGAAAAACCCCTGTAAATAGGGCTGGCGGCGGGGATCAAACCGGGTTCGAAAACCCCTCGCCTACCAGATAACAAGAAGCGAGCGCATTAACCAATACGCTGCATGTGCTGGTTGGTTCATAAATGTGTAAAAAAAAAAAAAAAAAGTAACGTGAAAACTGAGGGGTTAACCACTAAAAAAATCAGGTGTACACTTGAAAAAAAAATCAAAAAAAATCACGGAAAATCAAAAAAATCGAGAGAAATCAAAAAAATCACGGAAAATCAAAAAAATCAAGAAAAATCGAGAAAAATCAGAAAAATCACGGAAAATCAGAAAAATCAGAAAAATCAAAAAAATCAAGAGAAATCATAAAAATCACGAAAAATAAAAAAAATCAAGAAAATGAAAAAAAAATCGAGAAAAATCAAAAAAAATCAAGAAAAATCATAAAAATGAAGAAAATCAAAAAAATCAAGAGAAATAAAAAAAATCAAGGAAAATCAAAAAAATCAAGAAAAATCACGAAAAATCAGAAAAAATTGAGAGAAAACAAAAAAATCTAGAGAAATCAAAGATTCAAAAGATCAAGAAATCAAGAAAAATTCAAAAGAATCAAAAAAATCACGAAAAATCGAAAAAATCACAGAAAATCAGAAAAATCAACAAAAATCACGAAAAATCAAAAAATCAAATGGAATATAAAAAATCACGAAAAATCGAAGAAAATAAAAAAATCAAGAAAAATCAGAAAGAATTGCAAAAAAATAAAAAAATCACGAAAAATCGAAAAAATCAAAAAAAATCACGAAAAATCAAATAGAATCACAAAAATCAAAAAAATCAAGAAAAATCAGGAAGAATCACAAAAATCACAAAAAGATCACAAAAAATCACAAAAATCATAAAAAATAAAAAAAATCAAAAGAATCGAAAAAAAATCAAAAAAATCGAGAAAAATCAAAAGAATAAAAAAAATAAAAAATCAGGTGTACACTAAAATGTCAAGTTGTTAACCCCTCGGTGAAAACGTACGTTTTTCTTGCAGCGCCGTTCCAGAGATCCCGCCGCCTGTTCCTCGCCGTCGTCGCAGAACTGGAGCGCCAGCTTGACCAGCGCCTGGACCGTGTCGGCCACCAGGCAGAACTCTTCCGGGTCCGGAGCCAGCCAGTCGGGCCGGAACAGCGGCCGACGGGCGGTCGCAGCTGATGGACCAGAACACAGCCGGGTCAGCAACGCAATTCATAACAACACTTTCTCCATCTCATCTGCAGTGGAACCTCTTTAGTAAGTTTCTCTTTGGTACATTTTTCACCCTAGTAAGTTTCATTTCTTGATCCCATCCATATGCACCCACATATTAAATACCATATTTACACACATATAAGATGCCATTTTTTTCCATTTTCAAGTCATCAAAAAGTCACATGCATCTTATAAAGGTAAGTGAGGAAAAAACTGTCACATTTTGCGATATATTTATATGCGCTCGATCGCGGAAAACTGTTTTTCTCTGATGTAAAAACATCGCAAAAACAGTTCCCATGAAACACTGCCGGTCGTCCAGTGTTAAAGCATAGGGCGAACCCACAATCGTCTTCAGATTGTATGCACAACGACCCGGTAGTCGATATTAAAGCATATGGCAGACCCTCAATCCTCAATTGTTGGGATATAATATTGTCATAAATGTGTCAACAAATGACAACAAACATACTCATAAAATATCCTTATGCCTTTTTCCTCCCATTAAAGGTCAGGAGGTCAGACTCGGGATCATGTTACACTGAATACCAAGACAAACACTTTGACACATCTGATTATCATCAATCAACAATGCTTGCCTGGAAGTGTGCTATGGGTGATAATTGAGTCTATAGAGGGGGGCTACTCTTTCAACACTATAGGATGGATAAAAATGAATCTAAACTTGGAAGATATATTACCTATATGAGAGTAAGAAACTATTGTGAGGTGCCTCAATACAGCCAGAGACACATAAGATGTGAGAAACCTTTGTGAGGGGCCTCAACTACAGCATGCAGGTGACCTTGGTAGCTCCACTGCTGTGCCTGTGTCACACACGCATTGCCCTGCCCATAGCAACCAAGAGACACTGTCCAGATGTGCTAGTGTCACATTCCTTTGAATGTGCTATTGACATTTGTTTGTTTCCCTGTTGCTGTTAAGAGAGGAAATATTATTTAAATCACATTTGACTTCTTTATTGCCTTTTTAGAATACTGTACTTTCAATTTGAAATTATTTTTTGTCACCATAAAGAATGCGCTCATGCCAGTCTTGCCTAGCCCCCCCTAAGGAGCCTCCCACCCATGATCAGCTGTTATTGATGTCCCTGCTATTGCAACATTCTTGTCAGTGACTCAGTGTGCTTCCAAGCCTTGAGAGTAGAGGTCCTGTTGCTCTATAAAGTGATGATTGAATTGAGGAAAATGACGCTTCTTTTCATGAATAAAGGTGAATTGATGCATTGAATTTCAATTTTGGAGATTTTGTACGCGCATATTAGTCGCACCCGCGTATTAGTCGCACCCCTGTTTTGAGCTCTCAAATTTTTAAATATACATGCGACTTATATGCGAGTAAATACGGTATTGTTTATTGTCTAATAGAGTGGATCTGGTATAGGATAAAGGGACTGGAACCTTCTTTTGTGGTCACAAGGTCAATAGAACCTGAAAAGTAGGGGTGCGTCTTATAAGCTGGTGCGGCTTATATGGGTGTAAATACGGTAGTTTCTTTAGTAAGCTTTTCACTGTACTGAGTTTTTTTGGTCTGGTCCCCTGAATTATTATTTGTATTATTGAGCACTCTTGCAGATGTGCTATATGCACGGTGGCAAGATCTTTTTATCATTATATTATGTTATATTACGAAAAACGTACCAAAGAGGTTCCACTGTATTTAAGAGTCCATGGGATTCAATTTAGCGGAATATCACTTTTTTGATGATAAGTTTTGAACGACATGAGATATCAAAATTCTGAAAACCATGAGACACAGATATTTATGATACCTTCAAGAAACAAAATTTACCAAGGTGAAAAATGTACTGAAGAGAAAATTACATAAAAGATTCTACTGTACTGATACACAGCAATGCAAATTTCCTTAAGGGGGTGCCTGCACGGTGATACAAATTTATCTTTAGGCCTACTATTTTTTCCATTTTCAAAAACCAGTGTAATTGAATGAAAAGTTCACATCTCCAAGATAATTTCATGATCTTTAATTGATATGACATTTTATTTTTGTGAATTCAATCAGTTTTGAGATAATACGTCAATGAATTGCATTGCATTCTTTATAATCATTCTTTATAATATTGAGGTATATCTTAAAACTGATTGAATTCACTGAAATAGAATGTCATATTAATTAAAGAGCATATGGTTAAAGGGCGAAAGGGAGAGACTTAGGTGGTACGGGCATATGCGACGAATGGAAAAGGAGAGAATACCGAGAGCAATGTTTGAGATAGCAGAAAACAATGGAGATGAGAGAAGAGAAGGAAGACCAAGAGAGAAGTGGCAGGAGGGAGTAAGGTGTGGGGTAGTCAACCGAGGAGAAAAATGGGAGGAAGTGCTAGACGAGAGATGGTGGGAAAATAGAAAAAGGTGGAGGGAACTCGTAAGAAGAAAAGACGAAGGAGAGGATAGTAGTAGTAGTGAAGAAGAGGAAGAAGAAGTCGGAACTGGCAGGAACCGACTGATAAGAAGACTGCCCTAGAAGAAGTGGTGGAAACACCCCCTGGCCCAATCTAATTGGTTATCTGGGTTTTGAGAAATATATATATGGTTATCTTGAAGATGTGAACTTTTCATTCAATTACATTTTGTTTTTGAACATAGAAAAAAATTAGTGAAGATGAATTTCTCTATTTTTGTAGGCCCTAAGCACCGTGCATGCACCCCCTTAACACGTTACGGAATCGCACCCAGGTATCGGTAAACGCGTAACAGTCCAACGAGTCGACCCGGCGAGCAAGACTCACCGGTCGGGGTGTGACTAGAAGAATCGACGCCGCTATCACAGTTTGTCAGGTCGGCCGTTGACCCCACGGCCTCAGTCTCAAAGCTACTATTGTCGCCGCGTTCGGCACACACGTTTCCGACGTTAATGTCGCTCGTCGGGGAGACGTCGGTGCTCAGGCTGTTGCGGGTCGTGCGAGGGGTGGCGACACTGGGCGACATCACGAGGGACCGCCTGGCTCCGCGCTTACCCTTCGGTTTCTGAAATGTTACGCATGAGTCATGAGTATATGGGAGACGATTTAGTGGAATATTAGTTTTTTGGTTTTGAACGGTGTGAGGTATCGAAATTGTGAAAACAAGGAAATAGATATTTTTAATACCTTCAAAATGGTGTCAGTAATGAGTTTTCAAGTCAAGTCGCTTTATTGTCAGGTGTATACCGATTAAAATACACATTTATCAAATATTCCAATTCGATAACGAATCAGAATACTATAAATATTGAATGCTGGAATTACCGATGTGGAAGTAGCTCTAACTGGCAGTTATAAGTTGTTATCACCATGGTCACCTATTATATTTGTTTCCAACAAATCTCAGATAAAGGCTAACTGGACTTGGTAATACTGGGCCTGAATCATGAAAAAAATTGAAACCGAACTACCTATCCACACCAGAACATCAGTATTTCGCCCTTGTCACCACTTACCCGTCCCCTCTTCCGCGCCTCGCCCGCCCCCCTAACCGCGTCCCAGTGTTCCCGGTCACGGTCCGCCCACGATCGCCCGTCCAGGTTCTGGCGGTAAACCCGGATGTCCTGCGTGCTGAACACGCGGAAGTAGAAGTACAGGTTGCCGTGGCGATCCGTGCCGATCGTCTTGTACGTTCGGTCGTCCTCGCCCGAGCAGAAGTCGGCCACGGCACTGCGGATATCCGCCGCGGTCTCCTATCATAGAGAACGAGCACGTTAGGCGACGCGTTACGGTAGTGTCGGTGATTCCGAGGTGTTAGCAGTGTTACATTTACCGTGTTAGTACGTACAGTTGGTATGATGGAGTAGGGAAGTGAACAGAGTTATTCATCATTATTTCATTATTCATCATTTTGTAGGAAGTTTAATCTAAACAGTGATTTCATCAATTTGATAGGAATTTTAGCCTTGAAAGGGTCTACGACCATTTTGAGAAACCATTTATAGGCCTACTCATCATTTTTGTATCATTTTTATATAATTTTCATATTACCGTTTGTACTAATACTTTTTCATATTACTGTTTATTACTCTCTCATTATTTTCTACCATCATTTTTGTGCAATTTATTATTATTGTGTTTTTTCTGCTTCACTAATTTTCTATTTGATTATTATTATGTGTCGAATGGCAATCATGTATACCATGACATAGTCTTCAATAAATATTTGAAGGGTACACGGGTATAACGATCAAGTCGCATTTTGAGTTAGGTATGCAATCTTACAGTGTTTTTCGTAAGCTTTCTGTTTATATATCGAGATTTTAGATAACAATGATACAAGTCCATGAAAAATCGAGTTGAAATATCGATCTCTATAGAGAAAACCATTGTTTTGAACTTGGAATTGTATTTATCTGAGAACTGACAATGTGTGACTTGTGTCGTTATTTCCGTGTACCCTTCATTTATATATATAATAATATTATTTATTATTATCATTCTGAGATCTGGGAGGTTATTCCGAATGGCAGTCGCGGTAAAGGTCTCGGACCTAGTACCGCCGTGCCCGAGTGAACTATAAATGCTCGACAAGCGTTAACTCACAAACAAGACGTCGCACAGAGTCTTGACGACCCAGACGCGCTGCTGGAACGACAGCTCGTGGAACTCGTAGTCGTCGAGCGGGTTCTCAGGCCCGAGTACCGCCCAGAACTGCGGGTCGACGCCCCAGCCCACCTGGAGACCAACACAATTCGTCAACACACAAAGTGAAAGTTCTTTACCAGACCTGGTTTTGATGAACTGATATTTGACACATACGGTGTTATTTATTAGTTAGGTAGGATGCGATCAACAGTTGGGAAAAACGTTTGAATATTGAACTGCTGGAAGAATAATTGGTGGGAAAACAAGTTCGAATATAGAACTAGTCGAAAAATAAACTGTTGGAAAAAACTGTTTGAATATAGAACTGTTTGATGAAAGTGTTTGAATTTAGAACCGTTCAAAAAATAATATTGTTTACTGTAGTTTGATATTTTAATTAGATATTCATTCATTTATTTACTAGATATTTCTAAGCGATCCTACTCTCATCCTTAGCCTTAATAGGGGAACAATGATTTTGTATCAAGTTTCGATGTTATTAAAAAAAAAAAAAAAAAATTATATTTCAATTTTGATGTTTCAATTCATCCAACTGTGCAGTTATATTGCAAGTTGAATTATCGAACCTACTTTTGATATAGGCCTATATTGGGTTTAACCATGCACTGTATATGACAATAACATTCGTTTTCTTGAAAAGAAATGGGTCATGATCAGAAGAGGTTATGAACCACCGATCTAATAATCAGACAGTGAATGAATAAACCAAAGATATCTGGTACCAGATCACTCGAACAGTTGCTTCCTCTGAATAACGACAAGGACGTGGTTCGACGCGTTGCCAACTTACCGACGCGTCCGAGTCGCGTTGTTTGTACCAGCGAGCGACGCAGACCTTCAGCTTCTCCGACCACGTCTCGTACGGCATCTCGGGCATGTGGTCCATCGCGCCTCGCGTCTTCGCGTCCCTACAACCGTTACGTGCAATCACATCAAATTATATTGGATTCAACCTTTTAACTGCTACACACGCGTATACGCGTTTTAGCCCGCCGTGTCCACCGTGCTATGCACACGTATACCGGTTTTGAATACCGAGCTTTACTGTTCATTTTCTACTGGCCGGCAAACTTCAGTTATCGACCTGATTTTTTTTGAGCTTTGCGCGATCTATTGGCCGAACATATGTACTGCTTGAGAACAACGTCGACTTTCGATATATTTCATAAATAGTAGCGTTTATTCAGAGGAAAGTTTTGTCAACGACTCAAACGTCAAACTATGATTCCAAGTCGAGTGAAAATGGCTAATGTTGGCGGGCCAGCTTGGCGAAATAATATGCTTTCTCCAACCGATATTGAGGAACTCATCATTTCTGTGATACCGTCAAAAAATTATGGGAAAATGATCATAAATGTAGTAACTGGAACTAATTTTGTACAAACTATTCTATTTTTGGAGAAAAACTCAGCAGTTAAAAGGTTAATGGCATTGGTGAATGATTGATGATATGATGGGAAGTTTAGACGTCAAGTTATTTTATTAGATGTTTTTGGATAGTGGGAAGGAGTCGGTCGTGGCCTGTTGTTAAGAAACCATCACTTAGTAACCTAGGAACGAGTGAGGGAGATCATGAAAAATCTGTCAGGATGGTCGACCATGGCGGGAATCAAACCCGGTCTCCTGAATGATGGTTCAGCAGGTCTAGCCACTCAACCACTTGTTTCAGTAACATTGATTATAAAACGATATTTATCATTTTCACAATGATATTTCTTATATAATTCAGTCATGTCAAAGTCAAATCTGAAATAATTAAAATGGGATGGTAAGATTGCCCTTATGGTGTCCTGTGTAAAAGATCCCATCTACCATTCATAGCCTTAAATGGGACACAATGATTTTGTATCTAATTTCAGTGTTAATAAAAACAGACAAGTATTTACGTGAGTAAGACGGTCATCAGCTGCGACAGGGTGACGGAAGACTCGGGTATCATCAGCATCCGCTCCATCTCGTAGATGTGAGGCTCGATCTCGTTCAGAGCTTTCGACGCTATCAACACAAACTGCGAGATCTGGACCACCTGGCGATAACGATACAAACTAATTATGACGTGCATTCCTTTATATACTTTTTTCACCCAACTAATTACACTGGGTTTAATGGTACAAGTCGTTTTTGGAAAGTACGGCTTGATTCAAACAATTCTGCTGCAAAGGCCGTGAACGCATATGAACGCATACTTGCCAAAACGACAAACGTTGCATTTAATATCTCAACGGCATTACATTAAATATTGACATGGGACTTGTGACGCTGATTATTGTTTGCTTTCAAAATGACCCTAACAACAGCTAGGTTATACGGCGGTACGAATCAGCAGAGGATTATGAAACTATGGAGTGATGATAAGTGAAAGGACGTTTACAAAAATGCATGCCTTATGCGGGACTTGAACTTCAGTTTCTGAAGCAGTGCCTCAGCTGACTGAGCTGCCGAGGGCGGTGTGTGACTTGTGCTGACACCTAGGGTGGATTGCAAAGAGAAGGTTAACCCCGGCCTTGGCAATGCAATTTTGAACCTAGACGGCGTCCAAGGTAGACCGGGGTTTAATCTTCGTCTTTGCAATCCACCCTTAGGACGTGGATCGGCTAATTGGCGTTATTTTTTTTTGCTGATCGAATACACTAATGTACTAAAAATTATATAACACAGTCGGCTGTTATCCCGGAACCTTGTTCTAGGCTATACGTGTCACATTGTACAAAGAGTACTGGGAGGTAGGTTCCACAAGAATCAACCAACTCAAGTTTCCCACTACCTTATAAATAGGGTTGCCAATCGATCACGAAAACGTAAACGATACCGAAATGTGCTATATCAAAAATCGATCGAAAATATCGAAATATTAGGAATATCACTCGATATCGAATCGAAATTATGATATCGAATATCGACCAAAATTACCGAAATATTTTGTCTGAATCATGTTCATTTTAGTCGTCTGTAATCTCTTTGCGAGACAGTGATAATTTGCTTTTGTGTTGTGTCCATACTCACACTTCCAGCATCAGCAAATGACTGACACCAACACCCATACAGAATGGCCACAATTATACGGAGCCTGTTGATTAAACACGCCATCGTCCAACCAAAGTATTCTTAACATAGTGTTTATAATACTTGACAATTGACTCTTTGTTAGGGTATCATATTACTTTACGGGTATCATATTAATTTACGGGTATCAGTCCATTTGATTTGTTACGGAGTCCTCCCACCTGTTTATTTACTCGATATCAAAGTCACTTTCGATATCGAAGTCACTTTCGATACCGAAGTCACTTTCGATATCGAAGTAATGGAAAATCAAATGAATTGATTCGATATCGAATCGAAATGATGATATCAAAAATCGATCGAAATATTCTATATCGATTGGCAACCCTACTTATAAGTAAATCGGCCCAACTAATATGCCCCTTACCTCCCACATGGCGCGGTACTCGTTGTTTACGAGGTGCGCCGCCTCCCACTGCGCCAGCTCCTGATCGTCGACCATGGCGTCGGCCAGCACTGAGTGCCGCTTCAGATCTTTCTCTCGGGTGGCGGTGCGCCGGCACACGCGAGCTAGCAGTCTCGATTCGAACGGAACGCCTTCTGGAAACACAAACAAGTACGGTGAAACCTCGATGCATCGTTCGTGCATCCAGCACTCATTTCGATCCACCCAACTCCCATGTAACTTGGGGTTATTCCTTGATGTGAAAACTTGTATTGATTATTGTTCACATCACATGGATAATTAACTGTAATACAGTAAACCCTCATTAATTCGTATTCCAAGGGACCCAAAAAATCAACATTATAGATATTTTTTGAATTGGGTTGTATGGGAACTTTATTCTTCCGTTTTGAAAAAACTAGGACATTTGTTGGTCCTGAGACCATTTGTTGGGATGCCGGGACAGGAAACTCAAAACAATGACAATCCCAGAAAAACTGGGACGTCTGGTTACCCTAGCCACGACAAGGTACCGGTAATAAATATGAATACTGGGGCCTATGGCAGCTACAATTTCATTATATTATTAATTTATTATCCTGTTCAATTTACTATTTTTTTCAATTCTTCTTTTTAATAATGTTAGTTTATAGAACAAGGTTAGGTGGTAGAGTGGTTGGAAGACCAAACCTAGCCTTTTTGATGTTTTTATCCATTCAAACAAAGAACTTGACTAACTAATGCAAGATGATACGTACTCGTCCACGACTTGACCGGCTGCGTGTCGCTCGCATCGACACCGTGGGTCCTCTCCAGCGTACACGACTCCTGCACGGAACTGCGGACAAACAATCAGCGGCGTGAAATTCAAGCACTAGATATAATTATAATCATGTTTATTTATCCTGTTGAACACATAGGCCTACATGTTACTGAATACGTCAATTATTAAGAAAGTCATACATTATTATTCACTATTATTCAAATACTCATTTTTTACCAAGTATGGACAGATTGTGAAAAGATATTTTCTCCATTCGTTTTTGAACGTGATGTCAGGAAGTCTCTTTATTCTCGTGGGGAGTTTGTCATAGAGAATTACACCATTGTAGGACGGACTCTTCCTGAGCAGCGCTAATTTGTGAGGGGGAATGTGATAGTTGTCTCGTGTGTCTCGTAGTTGTCTCGTGTTGTGGTTGTGGATTTGTTTGTTGGATATATGTTCTCCTGTCTGGTAGGCGCAATATAATTGAGTCTTCTGAAACCATCAATTTTTGTGTTCTCTGCATGTTTTATAATGTTCAAAACCATTCAAGGTCCTTAGTCCTTAGACAGAGCGAAACCACAAAAAAAAAAAAGTCGGGATGGTCAAACACGGTGGGAATCGAACCCTGGTAACGCTGAAAGTTCAGCGTGCTAGCCTCTTGACCACTCCTCTCAGTCGAAGTTTTCATTTTCTCGCCTCGATCGAGAGTTTTCAATGTTAAAGGACATCAAAACCCTGAAACTTCAACGAAAAGTGACGATATTTAGTACCCTAATTTTAGAGAAGACTAGAAATCATCAACTCAATTCCAGAAATTACAATTTAATTATTTGCCCTCTAGCACCCAGCCGTTTCCAGAGTCATGACGTAGACATTACTCGAGCCTGTTCACGTTTCTATACAGAATCGGTAATATCCGAGTCGTGACCCAAGGTCTCGGGAGGAGAAAGAAATTAATTATAAATTTCTGATCCTAGTTTCTCTAAAATTATGGAAATAGATATCGTCACTACCCATTAAAATCTACTTTCAGGTTTGTGATGTCCTTTAATAACATAAAAAATCTACTCTACTGTGACCGACGCAACAGCCGAAACGTCTAAAATCTCGTGTGTTTTTCATCTCTATGTTCTATCAACGGCTGCAACACCACCATAAGTAGTCCTATCTACTTGTGAACCTCGATAAGCTGCTGTTCTCTCTTTCCCTTTCACCCAATCCATATAAAAAAATCCAAGAAGTACATATTCCCGTTGAAGCACTTCTCTCGTTTCGACCGTGGCGCTCACCTTGGCAATAGCGCCAACCTGGCCTCTAGCAGCTCCTCGATCTCCAGCGCCTTCTTTGTGTGGAACCCCGTCGGCCCGTTGAACGTGTACCAGTTCTCCACCATCTGACGCACGTCGCGCACGAACTGACACATCGACGTGTACTGACCCTCGCTGAACTTCAGCTTCACTGCAACGGAGGAAATTCATTTATTATTGTTTTTATACAGTGTAATATATATATTTTTTATTTTATTTATTCATTGGTCCCAGTTGAATTACAAGTAATATTGGATAAGTCAGCATAATAGAAAGGAGATAAAATACATTGAAATAAAAAACATATTGATAGGTAAAAGTACATGAAATAAAATAGCAGATGAGAACATTTCATACGAAATAAGAACGAGAAGTCATAGTCTGGCTAACTGATAGTCTCCATTAGTCAGTATGATTCAAAAATTCATCGAGACTATAAAAACAGTGATTGATGAGCCAGGTTTTTAAAAACGATTCAGAGCTACTTCCAGTCATTCTTTTTATTCTCATGGGTAGTGCATTGTAAAATCTATTTCCGGCATGTGTTGGGCCTTTCTTGTAAAATTCATGTCCGTGCTTTTTAATTATCTTATTGTCATTTCTTGTTTTCATGTTTGGATTAATTTTAACGCCATACTGTAAGGAAGAGTCAGTGACGTATGAAATGCAGCTTAAAATATACATTGAGTAAACAGTTAATATTCTGAACTTGATAAAAATATGCTATATACAGGTAGTGAGAATCGAGCAGGAGCCCAGTAACAACATGTGCCTCACTACCTGTATTATCTATATAAAGTCTAAGCGCGTCTGTCTGTCTGTAAGATGGTGGCGATTGGGGGCAGGGAGGTGGGGGGGGGGGGGGAGATGAGGGAGGCATGGATGAGCTGACGGGAGAAGGTAGGGAGGCGGGCACCGTCCCTGATCCATTGACACTTTGTTGTGCGTAAATCACTTCACACTTTGCTTGAAGATAAACACGTGGCAGTTAGACAATAGTAGTGGGAAGTATAGTAACAACAGAGAGAGAGACCCCGCGTTTTAAACGCGGGGCTACGGCTAGTAATAATATACATTTTAAATCATAAATAAGATCAGTAAAAAAAAAAAAAGGGCAAATGAATTGAAAATTAAAATAACTACATATGAAATTCAAATGCCTAACCTAATGCCTAATTTTCGGACGGAATATTCTTGACAGGAAAAAATCAGTTTGAAAAAAGGAATGCAGTTGATTAAAAGTCCATGGGAGTTGATTTAGCGGAGTTTCAGGTTTTTGGTGATAATTTTCGGACGGTACACGATATCGAAATTCGAAAAAACATAGATATTTTCTATACCTTCAAGATGGTATACGTAATAATTGTTTACCTCGAATCGTATACGCTTAAAAATACACACTTTTGAGCGTATAAGCCTGACAATTACGCAATGTGAGATAAATAGTTATTACTTACACCATCTTGAAGGTATAGAAAATATCTGTTTCCTTTTCAACAGAATTTTGATATCACAAACCATTCAAAAGATATCACCAAAAAACTGATATTCCACTTAATCAACTCATGGACTGATAATACGTCTCAATCGACTGGGCCGCAAGTGTACACCAGGTCTGCCAACGTTACGCCCCTGACCTTCAGCAAGCGAGATGGGTTGTCGACGAGAACGTAGAACCCGGCCATGGGCGCTCAGAGTCTCGTCAAGGTGGTTAATTGGGCGACGGCCCACAGCGCCACGTTGCTGTTGAACGGGACACGTTTAGCCGGTTAGCAATAATATTGGGAGGGAGCCAAAAATTCGCTTCACTGACGCATACATACATGGGCTTGCGAGCGGCTTTTTGGGTTTGGCGGACTCGACAAGTTTGAGTCGAGCACAATTTAGTTCAGCAAATAGTCAATCCATAAATTTTCGAAATGGAAAATTCGATCTTAAAATGGATTAACCAAACAAACCTTTGCACGAAAAACATACTCTTCCGTTAGAGTGGGTTCTGGAACGTTACCTACAAGAAAAAATGAGATGTTACAAATCTTTGTTCAACACTATTTATCGATTGTAGAGCTACATTAAAAAACCTTCCTTCCTTTTTTACACTTTTTGTTCTACTATTTTTATAATGCCCGAAAGTCGACTCGGAACACTGGGTTCACCGTTAAAACCGAAATCATATTTTAAAGGTCCCTTTGATTTCGATTACCGAGGGTTTACTGTACATATCCCCGTGAAGCACTCCTCTCGTTTCGACCGTGGCGCTCACCTTGGCAATAGCGCCAACCTGGCCTCTAGCAGCTCCTCGATTTCCAGCGCCTTCTTGGTGTGGAACCCCGTCGGCCCGTTGAACGTGTACCAGTTCTCCACCATCTGACGCACGTCGCGCACGAACTGACACATCGTCGTATACTGACCCTCGCTGAACTTCAGCTTCACTGCAACGGAGGACAATTATTATTCATTATTATTATTGTTTTTATACGGTGTAATATGCTGTATACAGGTAGTGAGAATAGAGCAGGAGCCCAGTAACAAACATGTGCCTCACTAACCTGTATAGTAATTAGAGACATGTGAAAATAGCAATTGCTATAAAGCAAAGAAATATAAAAGTTCTTCATACATGTTTTTTCTAGTATATCTTCATGTTTCAATAGGCTACATTTGATGTTGTTTGATCACGTTTTTGAAAAGGCGACAAAGCGCTACAAAGTCCGATTCCGCTATTTTTTCAACGTATTTGCGATTATAACGCTATATTGAAATAAACGCATTATAGATGCTTGTATATGGAAAATTATATCAATTGAAATGTAAAAGGGTGAAGTTATTGTTGGGAATTTCAAAGACCTAAAATCAGCTGAAAATGCAGGCGGCAGGTGAGGCGTGGATATAACCCGGTGGTGCGCACATTTGTATGAAAATATCAATTGATCTGCTTCTCTTGTATGCAATTGTACGTTATATAATGGTTTTATCAGTACGCTACTGTTGTTACGCTACAGAACATTGTTGCGCTACAAAATACGACGTCTCAAAATAATAGATGCACCAAAGTGCTACTTTCGAATTCAAACGGTATAAAAAAAATAAAATAGAAGCTATATTTACATGCCTCTATAGTAATAATATACATTTTAAATCATAAATAAGATCAGTAAAAAAAAAGAAGGCAAATGAATTGAAAATTAAAATAACTAAAATGAAATTCAAATGCCTAACCTAATGCCTAATCTGATATTTGTCAAGTTTTAAATATCTAATTGAGTAAGAATGTTCCAAGTTCTCTATAAACCATATTAAACAAATCATGTTCTCAAATTGACAGGTAAAGAAATCAGTTTGAAAAAAGGAATGCAGTTGATTAAAAGTCCATGGGAGTTGATTTAGCGGAGTTTCAGGTTTTTGGTGATAATTTTCGGACGGTACAAGATATCGAAATTCGAAAAAACATAGATATTTTCTATACCTTCAAGATGGTATACGTAATAATTGTTTACCTCGAATCGTATACGCTTAAAAATACACACTTTTGAGCGTATAAGCCTGACAATTACGCAATGTGAGATAAATAGTTATTACTTACACCATCTTGAAGGTATAGAAAATATCTGTGTTTCCTTTTCAACAGAATTTTGATATCACAAACCATTCAAAAGATATCACCAAAAAACTGATATTCCACTTAATCAACTCATGGACTGATAATACGTCTCAATCGACTGACCGCAAGTGTACACCAGGTCTGCCAACGTTACGCCACTGACCTTCAGCAAGCGAGATGGGCTTGTCGACGAGAACGTAGAACCCGGCCATGTCGCTCAGAGTCTCGTCCGGAAGGCTGGTGAAGTTGGCGTCGACGGCCCACAGCGCCAACAGTATGCTGTTGAAACGAGGACACGTTATAGACACGAGTTAGACAATAATTATTGGCAGGGAGCCAAAAATTCTGCTTCACTTGACGTACATACATACTAGTAGGGCTGTGCGAGCAGAGCTTTTTGAGTTCGAGCGAGACTCGAGCAAGTTTGAGTTCGAGCACAATTTTAGTTCAAGCAAATGAGCTCAATCCATAATTAATCCGAAATGGAAAATTCGATCTATGAAAAATCGGATTAACCAAACAAGTCCTTTTGCACGAAAATCATCACTCTTCCCGGTTAGAAGTTGGGTTCTGGAACGGTATCCTACAAGAAAAAATGGAGATGTTACCAAAATCTTCTGCTTTCAACACTATTTCATCAGATCTGTAGAGCTACATTAAAAAATGACACTTTCCTACTCCTTTGTTTTACACTTTTTGTTCTACTCAGATTTTTATAAACTGTAGGGCCTACTTGAATAAACAGTAAAAAATAGATATTTTAAAAGTAAGGCCTAGTATTTATAACCAACTGCCACCGGACCAATGGTCCAAAGCTGTAATAGGCCTACAGTAAAGTCTCATTCACGATTGACGTAAGAAGTAAACTTGAGATTTAGCCGTAGCTTTAGCAATGTTTGGTTGGTCGCATTCCATGCAACCATTCACGATAAATTTAGCCGCAGAAATAAATGTAGGCGTAACGTAGAAGTTTGCAAACTCCAAACTTCTACGGCTACGTCTAAATCTAGACGTAGAATTCTACCAATCAGAGGCTGAGAAACTCCGAGATCGTCCGAACATCGTCTACCAGGTACCGAGATCGTCCGAACAACTCCGAGATCGTCTTTGACACGGAATTTCATTGGTTGATTTACTTTGGATTCAGCACTAAATCAAGTAGTCATGAACAGTGATATTGCGGTCCAAGTTTACGTCATAAAGTTACACCCTAAAGTTACGCTAAATCTTTAATCGTGAATGAGCCTTAACAATAATACAATGTAACTTACTCGTAACCCTGTGCCATATTGTCGTTGAACGGCGACAACTTGACCAAGGCATTCTTAGCCGGTCTTCCCGGCCGCTTCTTAGGAGTAACGTGCTCGTACTCGTTGCCGCTGGTGACCTTGTCTTCCACGTCGCTGTCGGCTTCAACGGGCTCGGGCGTAGCGTTCAGGCGCGCGTTCGCCTCGGCGCAGACGCGCTTCATGACGGCGTGCGCCTGAAAACGAGCAACACTCGACGTGAATTACCCGGGGGAGGGGGGGGACGTTACGGCTGTCACAGTTCATTGGACAGTCTTAGAAATCTTAGCTATCTACTCTACTGTGACCAAGGTAATAGCCGAAACATCGAAACCTCGTGTGTCTATAAATCATCTCTGTGTTGAGGAGATAGATATGAGTTGTTCCGTCGCGTCGTGCGAGTTGAATTGTTACTCGACGTTTCGATCTCTATGTTGAGACCTTTCTCAAGATGTAGTCTAGTTCAGAAGAAAGAGAGAGACCAAGTGATGTGAGGATGAAAAATGATGTAGTTTATACACTAGTGAATTTATTATTGAAGATATGCCGAATTTATCATCATTTAACATCACTAAGCCCAAAAGCTGCAGTTTGACAAAAATGATTTTGATGATTTCGATACAACAACCATTGACACTTCGCAAAGTTCGATCAACCGAAACGTCCACATTTAAAATACCGGTACCGATAATTGTCCATATTTATTTATCATTTTTGCATTATTTTTATATTATTTTAATATTACTGTTTATACTAATACTTACTGTCTATTACTCTCTCATTATTTTCTACAATCATTTTCTATCAATCATTCATGTGTGATTTATTGTTATTGTGTGTTCTTTCTACTTCATTAATTTTTTATTTGACTTTTATTATGTGTTGAACGGCAATCATGTGTACCATGGCACGTCTTTAATGAAGATTTATATATAAATCGACGGTTAACACACATATGAATGACAATGTAATACTAGTTACGTACAGGCCTCCCAGATTGCTATGATTTAGACCTTGGCAATAATTGTGAAACAAATAAATAGATAAGCTCAGAAATTGAAAAGAATGATGATTCTTAGCAATAACTTGAAAATGAAAAGATGAAAAGAATAAATAAACGAGGACACCAATGTAGAAAAACATTATGACAACAACCAAAAGATATTGTTTTAGCGAAGGCATTGGTATAAATAGCCGCAACACTTCGAACATTTTTTCCGCAAATTGCAGAAAGAACGGCATATTTTTAATCAAAGCTTGAAATAATTACGTCATTTTAAATTGGGAATGTCAATACATTCTTCGGTCTAGACGTACACGACTTTCAGCACAAGGCTTACATAGTCGTGTGATGGTAGTCACCAACGACAAATGAATGTTCCCAATTGAAAAACGAATCACAATTAGATCGAAGCATCAATTAGAAGAATGACATTTTCACCACAATTCGTTTCAACAAAACATTATTTCCACGCGTACGGCAGCGGCAAATTGTCAACAGTTGAAAGTGTTTTGTAAAATAAAGAAAGAGTAAATTGAATGACGAATAAAACAGACACTTCTTGAAGAACATGACTTACAAAGTAACGGAATAACTGCTCAAAATATTACCTATAGGTAATAAGTAATATTCGGAGAAGTTTATACCACCGAAAGGGAGAGGAAGAAAAGCGGGAGGATGTAGAAAATAAATGATAAACTTGGGAAAATAATGTTTCAAAAGATAATCCCATTTTTTCTTCAGGTCTAAATCTACGGGCAGTAGTCCGGCATTGCGAGTCCGGAAGGCCTGTACGAACCTGTCGTTCTGTGCTGAACCCCTCGAACCCCCGGAAGCCCCTTACCACGCTCATCTCGCCGCCCTCTCCCGCGCTCCTTTCTCTGGCACGGACTGTAACAATGAAAAACGTAAAATTAAAAACATGTACATTTAGATTTGCCTAGCAATATTACCTAATAGTTAATATATGAATTGGTTGAATTTGTGGTGTCACACATTACAAACACAAGATTTTAGACGATTTGGCTGTTGCCTTTGGGCAGGTCACAGTCGAACCGTCGAAAATCTCGTGTGTTCTATCAACGGCTGTCCACCATAAGTAGGTCTATCTACTTGTGAACCTCGGTGAGCTGCTGTTCTCTCTTTACCTTTCACACAATTCATATATTAAGCTTCAGGCTATTTTCCTATATACACCAAATATTAATAGTTCAAACCTTTCCAAGTCATATTAATTTACAATTGATATTTATATTCATTTATAGATACATTTATATTCATTTCGTTGCTGAATATTGATTCATAAATGAAGTTTCTGTACTTTGTTTCAAGATAAACGGCAGAAAATTGAATGGGCCTAGCTAGTTTTTACTTTCGGGGCAGGATCGACAGATGACCGTAATAGTAGGCCTACCCTACTGCTCTTTTGCTTCTGTCTGGCATTCTTTTTGAAATATAACCTACATAGTGTCAGGGTTTGAGGGCGCGTCGACAGCGAGGTCATTTTGCGCCTATGTTCATGTCCGTGTACTTTGCCATAGTTGTCAACGTTTGTGGATGTTTCAAGCAAATAGAGGGAGCAGGATAGAAAGAGCTAGAAAAGTAAGATAAGATGATACGATATAAAATAAAATATTAATATAGATGAAGAGAAAAGTGGCAGGAACGAGATAAAATAAAAATAAAAACGCAAGGTTCAGCACTCCCTCCATAACGTCGGTCACCAAAACCTCAAAAAAGGTGAAAAAAAAACAATTTTTTGAAATTATTTCATTTCATTCTTCTCACTACGGTACCTATAATTTATTACTACTACTGAAATCCCGACTAACAACATCACATTCCATGTAGAACAATGCCGAACAGAAAAAAACTTTCAAGATACAAAATAATGAAAAATTATTTCAAATGTAGGCCTAATGTTGTAATACCAACATGTATATTATATTCTTGCTTCACAAAGAAAAATGTCTACCAACATTACAAATACAAAATATCACCAATATATTTGTATAACGATGGTAGTTTTAGGGCATTCCGATTTTACGAGCCGAGTTTTAAGATATAAAAACGCAACTGCATCTTTCAAAAGAGTTAAATCCCTGAAATAGCTTTTGGATTATGTTTACTATAGTTTTTACAATTATTTAATTGATACACGACCTTCCTCTTTCATGGATACAAGTATATCGGTACCAAGATAATGTTCTTGAAAAAAAAATGCTTGAATCTTCACTCTTACGCTTTCTTTTTAATATACTTTAAACGTAAATAGAAATTCAATATCACAACCCAATGTTTATCACATCAAATAATTCAACTCGGCATCTTTCTCACGAATTATTCCGTCCGGAATAAAAAGAGAAAACCTCGACATCGCCATTCAGTATTGATTCGAGTAATCGCCTCGAATCACATCGCATGCAGGCTGATTGGTGTGTTTGATATCGCCACGGATACGGTGCATCACAACTGACACTGCAATAGATGCAATATATGCGCACAAAAAGCATGCAAATCAATAACTAGTGTCAGTTGACCTGATAGTAGTAGTGTTTCACTGGACATGCAGTTGCAGTTATTGTTGCACTCAAGTGATTTGACAGGCGGTTCAAGTTTTGTCAAAAGATTTGTTGAGAGTTTTGGTCGAGGACGAAATCTGCCAAGATACTTAGTCTAATTCAACTTCAATTAAACTGTAATTTTGTACTTGCAAATCTAATTCAACCTAATCTTGCCAATCTTACATCGCGTACATGTACTGTACCGACCGATGTTGCTAATGGAGACATTATTATTATTGTCGTAAAATGAGGCCGCTTGAATTTTAGTTCAATTATTTTCTAAAAAAACGTGATACTCATTTTGTTTGGTAGTTAATAAATAAATAAATGGAGTGGTGAACCCTAATATAACTGGAAGACGAACCTGACAGTAATGAAACCTTTCCAGACAGGTTGCGCTCTAGTTACAGTAAGTACGTGGCGATGTAATACATATCTTTTGTAATTGACTAATTATTTTATTATTTTATTATTATTTGGGGTGGTAAGATCGCCCTCGTGGTGCCCCGTTCAAACGATCTAATCTTCCATCCATAGCCGTAATTGGGGAACAATGATTTTGTATCAAGTTTCGATGTTATTAAAAAAAAAAAAAATTATATGAATTGCGTGAAAGGGAACGACAGAACAGCAGCTTACCGAGGTTCACAAGTAGGTACGCCTACTTATGGTGGTGTTGCAGCCATTGATAGAACACAGAGATGAAAAACACGAGATTTGAGATGTTTCGGCTGTTGCCCTTGGTCACAGTAGAAAAGGTAATTAGTACGGTAGGTAGAGTAGGTGTTTATCTACTCTACTGTGACCAGGGCAACAGCCGAAACGTCTAAAATCTCATGTGTTCTATCAAAGGCTGTCCACCACCATAAGTAGGCCTATCTACTTGTGAACCTCGGTAAGCTTCTAGGGTAGAGTAGGTGTTTATCTACTCTACTGTGACCAAGGTAACAGCCGAAACGTCTAAAATCTCATGTGTTCTATCAAAGGCTGTCCACCACCATAAGTAGGCCTATCTACTTGTGAACCTCGGTAAGCTGCTGTTCTCTCTTTCCCAATTCATATATTAAGGCTCAGGCTATTTTCCTATACATACTAAGTAATTATTTTATTAAGAAGTTCAATTAATTATAATAATTCTTTATATAATATTTTTAGAGACTGTTGCCGACGGTTCCAAACAAGAGGATCGACGGCCCTTCTTTCCAGCTGACGAGTTATCAGTCGACTAAAGTAGGACGGTGAGTAAATTACGTAAACAAAAATAATATAAGACAATGAACGAAGTAATTTAATGATAGTAAAAATAATAAACAGGCTTCATTTATGAAGTTATAATAGATATACCAATACGGCAGTACAGTATATTTCAGAAATAATAGCATGGAGAGGGGATATTGATTGATTTAATCTATGACGTCATTAACACCTAGGCCTAGGTAACCTGGGGGTACGAATAAGTGGGCGATATAAGTTTACAAAAACCAATGCCTTATGCATAGAGTTGTAAGAATATAGCAGCATTAAGGGGATGCGTGCACGGTGCTTACACAAATCGAGAAATTTATCCTTATTATTTTTTTCCATTTTCAAAAACCAGTGTAATTGAATGGAAAGTTCACATCTCCAAGATAATGTTATGCTCTTTAATTAATATGACATTTTATTTTTGTGAATTTGATCAGTTTTGAGATAATATGTCAATGAATTGCATCACATTCTCTTTATTCATGGACGTACCATCTTAAAACTGATTGAATTCACTGAAATAGAATATCATATTAATTAAAGAGCATAAAATTATCTAGGAGATGTGAGCTTTTCATTCAATTACACTGGTTTTTCAATATTGGAAAAAATTAGTGAAGGTGAATTTCTCTATTTTTATAAGCACCGTGCATGAACCCACTTAATTAAAACTCCTAATCTCTATTCATAACATAAGTTTGTGAATTATTTGATCCCCGCCAGCCTGTGCCTGTCGCTCCACCTGGCCTCGTTGTTTTGTGCCTGCGTCGTGGTGGCCCTGTTCTGCTGGCGGCACGCAGACTACAACGCTGCCGAGTACATGCTCGAGACCGACTACCTCGAGTGGTCGACGCCGCTACCCGCGGTATCCGTCTGCGAGCTGCACGACACGACGGCTCACGAGTACGCTTCGTACGTTCATATTTATAACTATATCAATTGGGTGGAAGGGAAAGAGAGAACAGCAGCTTACCGAGGTTCACAAGTAGATAGGCCTACTTGTGGTGGTGTTGCAGCCGTTGATAGCACATAGAGATGAAAACACACGAGATTTTAGACATTCAAGCTGTTACCTTTGTTGTCTTGGACTATAAATGTTAGTTTTAATCAGGGTTTTTTGTTTATGTAAAACCTTGTATCGATTGTCATTTACATTTTACGACAAGTACCCAGTTCGTCTCCCGACCCAGCGGTCCATTTTTATTTTTTTAATATTGGGTTTAACAACACACTATCATAATAGAGCAGATCTAATGGCGTTGGATGGACGATCAATGAGATGATGAGATGAAGGTTCTTGGGTAATCGGAAGGGTAGTGGGAAGGAAGCGGTTGTGGCCTATATTGTGGGAACCATCCTGGCATTAACCTAGACTACAGAGGGAAACCACGAAAAACCCCTGTAAAGCTGGTCAGCGGCTGGGATCGAACCGGGTCCGAAAACTCCTCGTCTACCAGATCACGTGAAGCGAGCGCGTTAACCACTACGCTACATGTGCCAGTCTCATCCAGTCTAACCCTAACTTATCGATGCGTTACAGACTACACAGTACGGCAGCATGACAAACAAAACGTATAATCAATAGTTGAAACGTCGTAACAAAACCCATTACCAACACGAATGAATAGAATAGTTGGTAAATTATCTAAAATGGCGACTACATTTTGTGTGCGTTGTTGGCAGGTCCGACAATGAGTCCGAGCGTTACTCGGCGTTCATGAGCGGACTGTTGAATCCGCACGACGGTTACTGCGTCGGCTGCGACAAGCCGTGCGCGACCTGTCCGCGTGACCACTTCGCAAGTCACGTCGACAAGGTAACGACTTACTGTTTGACAACCTGTCAACTGTTACACTACTAGGTAACAAATGGAGATACTTGAGACTAGACATAATCAAATATATCTGTTTTCTGGTTGCTTCAGTTTGTAGTAGAACCAACTTAGTATCAATAATTTATAAGCAGAAAGTAAAGTAAAAGTAACTCGTCAACATTTCAGCATTTTCATTAGCAGGAAAGCAAAAAATGTCCCAGTCTTATACTTTTATTGCATTGAGTTGATTCAATTGAAAATACATATTGATGTAACCGTTAGATCGATTCTTTAAAACACAACCAATTACCATATAAAATGGATGAAAATCAAACTATATCCATATATTGAATTCATCAACTAGAAACACTGTTGTCGCATTAACGGTCCTGGATTGTATGATTCTTACGTTGTACATAAACGTTTGTAACTATTTGTTTTCACGCCGGTTTGTTCAGATGAGCAAGGACTGCCGATCGTTGTTCAAGAAGTGTATTTGGAACGGAGAAGAATTCAACTGCTGCCAACATTTCAGGACGTTGTCAACGAGAGATGGACGATGCTTCTCGGCTAACTCCGATCAGACGTGAGTGTGTTGCACCAACCCATGACAAATTAAATTAGGGTTATGTATGTTCGATATTGATATTTTCGATCAATTCAAATATTTATTACAAAGATTGTGCATTACGCGTCTTACCGTTTGTTTCAATTTCATACCCTACTTTAAAACATTTCATGCATAAAAGCAGAAAGGGGAATTTATGAGTTCAAGTAATTTATTAGCGCATTATGTCTTCTGTTTATTTTGAAGTTTTCTTTGTAGAAGTAGAACTCTCGTACAAATCTTAAAAACTGGTGCACCAAGTAAAGGTCGAAGGTCACAATAATCCGATTCACAATATATTTTGAACCATAATCACCACGCAAAAATGAAAGATCCAACCATTTACTAGCTCTTGAAAGAATCTGCCTCAGAATTATTGGATACAGCACAGCCTGTATGGGGGTGAGGTCACAGATGCACATCCATCAGTATGATAGCCGATTATGATTATTGGTTGCTTAACGTTCCTACCAACAGCCGAGTTATACGGGGATACGAATAAACGTGCGATAATGAAATGATAATAGGTGAAAGGACATTTAAAAACCCACGCTTTATGCAGGAACCCATGCCCTCTTCAGTTTCTAAAGCGGTGCATTACTTGACTGAGCTACGGAGGGGGGCGGTATGATAGCTATGATCCAAGGTCAAAGGTTGATTTGTTGTCGACAGTGACAAGAGCCCGCTGGCTGAACAGCTGTTCGTTGGCCATCACACCAAGGACACGGTCATGCGGCTGACGTTCACCGCACCGGTGCAGGTACGTACACTCGTAACCACGAGAGTTACCCACGTATTCATTTATATTGGGTTTACCGACGCACTGTACTGATGACTACGACCTACTGGTGTCGGTGAATGACATATGAGATGGAAGTTTTTTTTATTATGAGTGAGTCGTGGCCTGTTGTCAAGGAACCATCCCAGTATTGACCTGAATGACAGAGGAAACCCCCCGTCAGGATGATCGACCATGGCGGGAATCAAACCCCGGACTCTTGAATGACGGTTCAGTGTGCTAGCCACTCGACCACTTCCCTTAGTAGTACTTCAGTAGTAATCTCAGCAGTTATCTTAGTTCTTTGAATGTATCATTATTTGTTGTACTACTGGTTTGATATACTGTAATTACTCATTATTAAAAATTCATAAATGATGGCTTACTGCCATACTCAAGCATTTAATGTTATTTACAAGTTATATTGTAAAATATGTAATTTGTGTACCGATTTCCTCGAAGGAGTAATAAAGGGATTAGCACTACTACTACTACTTAGATAAACCCAGACAAACTTAAACCTGTGCTAAACGTGTATACGAAACTGGAAGTAACCCGCTAAAACCTAATGCCTCCAGGTGTTCGTGCACGACACCAAAGAAGTGAGTTTCAAGCTGACGCGCCCCCGTTCGAACGAAACGACGAACGCGACCGATCGCAGCGGGCAGCGCACGGACATCGTGTACACGTACCACGAGTTCAAGGTCGGGGAGACAGCGCGCCAGCTGACGGCCGGGCAGCGCAAGTGCGTCCTCCCCGACGAGCGACTGATGCGCTTCTACCCGCGGTACAGCCTGAGCGCATGCCGCAGCGAGTGCAGGATGAGGAGACAGAGGAGCGTGTGCAACTGTACGCATCATTTGTTGCCACAGCCAGGTATGATGAGAGTACGGTGGAAGTTTTACGTACGTTTTTAAGGGGACCGGACTAAAAATGCTTATTAAGAGCTAATTTTACGAATCTTAGGTTAGTACTAATCTACTATTTGTTACGGTACGAAAATAACATATGTAACCAACGGTGACAACAAGTTATTTCGCTAAGTATTAATTCGTAGAACGGGGCGGTTTCACCGATTTCCAATTTCACCAACGGATTTATTTCAATTTTAATGACTGCTAAACGACCCCACCAACAGCTGGGTTATACGGGGTTACGAATGAGCGGGTGATGATGAAACGATGAAGTAATGATAGGACGCTTACAAAAACCCATGCTTCAAGCGGGACTCGAACCCACGCCCGATCTGACTTTGTTTTCTACCATGGTGCGATAGTTGACTGAGCCACGGGGGCGGCTTTTTACCAAGTGACTGTTAGTGGATTAAGTGATAGTTGGTCGATTAACTTGTTGACGCCATTGGTTACGCATGTTTTTTCGTAACTTAATCAACAGACTAAGTTTCTAAATAACCGGCTATAAAGGGAAAACTCGGTAAAGAAACTATTCAACATGTAATAAATGTACTCAAACTTACTGAAGAAGTCCTACTGAATATCCTATAACAAACCTAGGTAGCCTATATAATGTGAGATTTGTTTCAGTGTTCAGCAAAAGATGTGACGTGGAGGGATTAAAATGCCTGGACGAACATTTCAGTAAGTACGCTCTAACCGTTCTTCCAACAGGTCAACAGGTTCACCTCACTGAAATTACCTGAACACACCACGTGTTTTTACTAGCGGTACTTCTTTCCTACGAAACGAAACCTACCATGTATGGTAAATTAATTTTTATTTTTATGAACCAAATTTTTCTTAGATATATTGCATCAATGTGAGAAATATTAGAATTGTTATTAATTCATTTATTTATTATGGTTTTTATACAGTGGGAAATACACAGTATACAGGTAGTGAGAATAGAGCGGAAGCCACATAACAGCATGTGCCTCACTACCTGCATAATAATATAAGTTCAAAATCGCTACAATAATCAATACTATCAAATGAAATGAAAATAACTGAATATAAAATATAAAAGACTGACATAATCCCAAATCTAACGTGTGTCAAGTTTCAAGTATTTAATTAGTAATTAATAATTGTCCAAGTTGTCCATAAGTTTTAAAAAAGTTCTCAAATGAACAGGAAAAGAGTTACCGGTATAAGAAGTAACAGACCAAATTGTTTTGAATAATGTTTTGGACAAATTGAAAGTAAACGAAATATACTAACATGAGGAAAATTAAGCACAATATATGGACTAAACTTTGAAATCCAATAAAATAATCATTGAGGAGATTATACCTTCAATCTACGGTATTAACATATTGCGTTTTTCATAAATTTGACTCATCAGTAGCCTAGGCCTACTTCAGAAAATCTGAATCTTCCGAGATTTCATACCTTACGCAGCTAATGTTTTATGATCATCAATATCCGTAACATTCCAATCAGAAACTGTTTTCCATCACGAGTAACCGAGTACGATACAAGTCATGAATGACAGACATGAATTTCGTTCTTCCAGAACGCAAGCTGAAAGAAACGAAACAACAACTCGAACGTAAGAAACTGAAATGTAAATGCCGGCCCGAATGCGACGTGATGGACGTGAAGATTGCCAGATACGAAGTCGTTGGGTAAGTTCCGGTTAACACCATGGGAATAGGTCTAACTGCCAGTTAAGTGTTGTTAGCACCACGGTTACTAATTACTATTTGTTGTCGTCATCTCTCAGAACACAAATAATGGTAACACGACTTTAGTAGTACCAGATCTGAAGTTATTTTAAAATGGTCATGTTTTTCTTTATATTCAGCACACACACACACACATATATATATATATATATATATATATATATATATATATATATATATATATATATATATTAACTAGGGCCTATAGAGCTTAAGAACTAGTATAGAGGGAGCATAAAAGATGCCGACATGCTTGTGGCGCAGAGTCAGCGGGGTGGGAGTGAGTAAGACACGTGATGTGGTGATACCAGCCTGACTGGGAATATTTTGTTACACGTTATCCTTATGGCAGAGCTCCAAGTCAGACCAAATAAATAACTTGATGCATTGATTGTTATGACTGATGAGTGATGTGGCAATTATACTTAATGATAATCAGCATATATTTCTGCGACTTTTCATGTCACTTTCATCCACGTTTTTGTATTCAATACCCTCTGAGGATAAAAATGAAACAGTGTTGTGCGATAATCGCTATGACTCTCTCCGTGTTCATGGTCCCTCGCCTAATTTCCACCCCGCGCACACAAGCTGTCACGTCTACAACCACTCTCAATGCTGCTCGTGCTACGTTTGTATCTAGTCTAGATTTTAAAATGTCTATGGTTGAAACTATAACCTCTCTAGTACCAGTGCAACAGAGCTGCTTCAAAACGTCAATTTCTGTCACCGCAGGACGCATGACGGCACGATAACAGCCGTCGTAGCTCTGGCGACGCCCCCGAACCAGCGGTTGGTACTTGTTGCTCGTGCCAGTCAGCTGGACATTATCGGTAAGACTCGATTTCATCATTAGCTATTTACCGCAACGTTGTTGACCGTCGTAACTTCAAAGTCGTAACTACAAGTGGGATGTTTCTTAAACTGCGGCAAGTTTGACAAGTTTTGATTGATAATTCAGTTCGATCTATAGTCGTCAATTAACCCTAAAACAACCCAATACGACTAACTTAATTTTACCTAAACTAACCCAACAAACCTACCCCAAACTAGATCTACCTAATGTAAAACCGTGACATTAACATGTACCACACGTAGGTACTACCTCATAAATAGCCATGTTTTCATTTTTAGCAATATTTACCTCACAATAAAGAAGTACGGTACACTGTAAAATCTCGTAGTCAAAATCTTGAATTTTGCTGTTGTTGTTGTTGTTGTATCAACTTCAAAAACTTGAGAGAAAGTCATTGTTGTTCAATTAAAGGCTATGGCTGATAATAGAGATTTGTTTCGACAGGCACTACAAGAGTACATTAGGCCTACTATCATAATTAAATGTTAATATTTCTCGAGACCATTTCCCTGTTTTTCAGTGGGAATCGCGTGCATATCGAGACTGTTCACGAACGCAAGTTTCCTGACCATGTTTGAGTATGTGTTCTACGTCTACCGAAGACTGCGCTACCGATCGCGTCTCGAAACGCCGCCACCAGAGGGAGACAGCCGAGCTACACTCGTCACGATGTCAGCAGCAGAGCTTTATTAAGTCCATTCGACATTGTGCTCAAAGGACTACACTGAAACTAGATTTGAACAAATAATGATGATAGTAATTTTCATAAATTTAGAGAACACTAGAAATCATAAAATTTCAGAAATTATAATCAAATCATCTGTCCTCCACCTGTCTCTTTTTCCAAGGCGTGACATAGGCATTACTTGACTCTGTTTATGTTTATATACAGAATCAGTAATGCCTACGTCATGACTCATGGTCTCTAGAGGACAGAAAATGTAATTATAATTTCTGAAATTGAGATAATGATTCTAGTTCCTATAACATATCAATACTGTATTCTAATTTACATAAATACAGATCTTTTTTATACTAGTGAAATTAGCAGATTGGCACACCTTGATACTACCTGTGCACATTTTAGACTGCCAGTTTACAAGTTTTCACGTAGGCCTAGACTTATTGAAACGTGTTAAAAAGATTTGTTCTATATGTTTGCTATCTGATACTGTTCAATACTGACCACTAAAATACTGATATTTCATTGAATTGAGTTATTAAATAGACCTATATATGTGAATGAATGTTCTTTTTTGTGGGACAAACATATGACCGCTTGACTCTAGTTCATGAAGTTGTGTAGCTGAAAATATGAATTCGAAAAGTATCAGTTGGTAGAATAGTTGGCGGCAAAACTTGTATCCATGATTGTGTGAAGAGCACAGCCTTCTTGATTAGATCTCTTCTTATGTGAATGATCTGTATAAAGAAGGCAGTGGTTATAAAAAGAATAGAACTACATTCAAGCCCAAAAATAGAACACATTTTAAAAATAAAATTTAGATTTAGAATGAGTTGTTCACCTTTTCACTAGGTTTGTTCAATTGTTTGACACATTTTACTAGATTGTGTCAGGTCTGATATAGGCTAGTCATTTCGTTGGCTGTTTGCCTGTCATCGAGTTAAGTATTACACAATGGATATTCGTTTGCATCAAGCAAAGTTATCTAAAAGAGTAAAAAGAGTATGCTTTCTCACTCTTGATCAAGAGGTCGAGTAAACAGTGTAAATAGGCATACGGTATCCGTGCAGAGAAATGGTGCAATACTTGAAGGTGGTCACACAAATATTATATTTGAGGGTTATGTGCATCCTGAAATTATTAATGGCATGCATATATTCCTCTTCACGGTTATTTATGATATATGATATACTAGGCCTATATGATATGATATACCGGTACTTGTAGTTTTATTGCCATACAGGAGGTATTGTATACACCATATCATTAAATATTATAATATTTCGTATTACGAATGGGCGTTTGTTTGTCATCAGCACAGTCACGTACACACTTTTTACTCCATGTTTTGTTTCATTCTACTCTACATAACTCCGTCCAGATAAAGTGTAATTTACTGTGAAATCGAGTAAGACAAACAAACGGCAAACGGTAGTAAATACGAGAAAGGAATATTCGTTAGGGTACCATACATTTGTTTAAACATAAATTGATCTACTGTCATTTTATATGCATCTGTTTTCATATCCATCCACAAAATGTTCCAACTAAATAAACTTGATAGAAATATATTTGATATGTGTCATCTATCACTTAGAGATGACAACTGATTGATGGAACAATCAAACAAAAGCCACATTACGCCATACAAAAACACAGCTGAGTGATACATCAATAAATAAAATCAACAAATCTAAATCTTTTTCTTCCCCCTCTTCCCCTTCAAAAACATCCAGCCAAGTATCAATCTTTTTACCCACACGATACCTGATACAATAACAAGCTGCTACGGTACTCAGTTGTACCAATAGGGAAAATCAACAAAAATACATCTTGCTACTCCCCCCCCCCCCCCCCCCACACACGTTCCACTAATACTGTTACCTAGTCAATACAAATCCAGTACCACGATATCACAAAGTTAATCAAAGTAAAACACTATTATCCATTCGTTGCAGTAAAAATGTATAGGGTTGCTGCTTACTGTAAAGGTTGCAAGACTTCAATTCATGGGGCTTTCTAGATGACACAGCGTAACATTTCAACAAAATACATTATCGATCATCAGTATAACTAGTATCGACTTTCCATTTGCACATACCGAAGTGGAATTACTTTTTAGCATTCGGAGAAGTGTGCAGTAGATTGCAAATGACTACTTTTTAGAACTACACTAGGAAAGTCTTATAGAATAATCTTTCGCAGAGGTATTCTTTGTGTTGATGCCAGCGATCAGAATACAGTAGTTGGTTAATATCGGCTTACAATGAAACTAACGTCAGTTCCAACTACGAACATGGAACAACAACACAACAAGGTAAGTTGCTGGTTTTCACGACATGACTCAACAGATATTATTTCACAAAAACTTGCAGCAACAATTTGAGATAGTTCAAGGTAAGATATACCATTGACACAAAAACTTGAATTACTCATTTATTTTAATGCCGATTATCGACCCCAAAAACAACTAGGTTATTCGGGGGTACGAATGAGTGGGTGATAATGAAAAGAAGTGATGATAAGTAAAAGGACTTTACAAAACCCATGCTCGAACGCACGCCCAACTTGACTTCAGTTTCTACCGCTATCTACGATAATTGACTGATCCACGGATGTGGCTTTGAAATTAATTATAATAATTAAAACAGGCAGGACGTTGATCACATTATGAGTAACACCGACAGCATGGTCATTTCGTCACACATTTTCCAATTTTATGATGAATAATTTGGTGTAGATAATTAGAAGAGTCAATCATATTTTATTCTATGAATCAGTTGGTTACAGGGATTTGAAAAATTTGACAATACATTTTGAATTATCTGTGATTTTTTTTGGGACCCTAATAGTCCACCAGTGGTGAATTAATATGACAGGTAATGGTGCTTGTGAAAGATGTATTTACATTTCCAATAGTAAATCACGTCTTGGATAAAAGAAAGATATGAGATTATCATGGACATCATTGAATTACGATTTGTCGACAACGATCCCTCAACCATGGCCCTCAAGAACGAAAACAAAAGCAGTCAAAATACCACCTAGATAAACAATGATCATTTTTGTTCGCTAGATTTTTAGATGATCGTCAGCTTTGTGATTGCAATCCAACACCGTAAACCACTCACCCCTTTAATAGAGTCCGTCATGCCATTGCTCAGTGAATTTGCCCCAATCTCGCATAATCACATTAAAAAGCTTTCAACGCAATCAGGTCATTTACGTACTAGTTCAAAGACCAAGGTTGACAGTCTCATGAGCTTACATTTTGTTTTGATGTCAATGTCACAACAGTACGCCAACTAACGTCACCACTTTAATATTCTTCGTACCGCAATCAGGCTCGCAAAAACAAAGAAATTCAAAGAACCGATACATGCAGTGGTCAACACGCTTACTTCATGTGATCTGGGAGGCGAGGGGAATTTCAGACCCGGTTAGATCCCCGCCGCCATCCATCTTTACAGTTTTTTTCGTGGTTTCCCTCTGTAGTCTACGCTAATGCTGGGATGGTTCCCATAGGCCACGACCACTTCTTTCCCATTATCTAAAAACCCACCATCTCATCATCTCATTGACGCCAATAGATCTAGGATGCCAATAGATCTTTGCTATCATTACAGTGCCTAGTTAGACCCAATATAAAATAAATAAATAAACCTCTGACAATATTCATTTTTCCAATTTTGAACAAAACTATAAATCATCTCAATTTCAGAAATTATAATTCATTTTTCTGTCCTCCAGAGAGCATGACCCATGACATAGGCAATACCGATTTTGTATCGAAACATAAACAGAATCGAGTAATGTCTACGTCACAATTCAGAAAAAAGGCCTGGTACCAGATGACAAATATTCATTAAAATTTCTGAAATTAACATGATGATTTCCACTTTACTCTAAAATTAGAGAAATAAATATCATCATTATTCATTGAAATCTAGTCTCAGGTTTGTGATGACCTTTAACATTATTGTAGGCCTCTTATTTGTATTGATCCTTACAAGCTGGATCACAGCAGTCAGTCTAATAAAAGTCCCTACAATTATTTACAGTCAATCATATTAAAAAATAACGTACAATTATTTCACGTGTCGACCTTATTGCTATGTGCGTCTTGCGGTATAATTGATTGGAATGACCTAGAAACAATCGGACAGATCGCATGTGACGGGCCATTTATCGAGCACATTCTCACATGCGACCTGAGGAACAACAAACATGTCAATTCAATTAAATAAGCTAGCAACACTTTTCCCACCAACATGATGATGTTATGTACTGACTGACAATTGTCAACATATGTTTAGTACTACATTTTAGGCCTAGTTTATAATGTTGTTTTAATATTTACGATTAATATTGACTCCAAATTACTCTTTTCCAATTGGTTTACGCCCACATACGACTAGCCATAAATAAACTATCTGAGTAATTGACCAAACCTATGCATCATGGAAATATTTGCAAGGGATCGCGGATTTTTTAGAACTCATTTACTGAGCTCATTACTGAGCTTATGCTAGATATTTAATATTTATGCATCAATAATTAAATATTGAAGATAATTTGGGAAATAAAATGGATGAATTTGAGAGGAAGAATTAGTAATTGTATTTGCCTGTCTACAATCTACATCTACACTTCACTATCTAGTAACTAATTATAGCACAATAGCCAAGGTCACTAACTGAACCGTTGTTCAGAAGACCGCGTTTCTCCTTAATCGTTGTGTGTGTACTAAGATGGTTCCTTAAGAAGTCCTCAGTTTCCATAGGGTAAAAATTTCTCACCAGGGAGATTTCACAGATGTACATGAATTGAACTTGAACCGTGCACGATACAAAATTGACAAATACTTCATAAGACGCAGAAAATATTTCTCGAAAATATGTATGGCTAAAATTGTATATTGTATTATAATACAGTTGTATATATTGTATTAAACTGTCAAAGGTGGAAATATCAGTCATGTAGACCTATGTAACAGTACACCCGATCATTTTACCATCGATTTTTATCTCAACGCGTAACGCTACATACAAATAATTTGTAAGCTTTTCTTTACTATGGATCGACAGTATTCTAGGAGATACATCTCTGAATGGTTTGAAGCACTTTCAATACAATATGTTCAAACAGAAAGCCACTACGACAAAAAATGTCACGCTGCAGATGCGACCTTCAACATTAGGCCATTACTGTCTTCTCCCCATCATTCCAACATACTGAAAATGGCTTGTTACTAAATAGTTTCACGCTACACTGGTCTATAACTTGAATAATCTAAAAGTGCTCGCTCGCAGTGGATATAATATGGTTTGGTACAACGACTCACTATGCTTTGGTACGTCTTACTATTTTTTGGTACGACTTTGATGATAAATATGCTACATCTCACCACCTCTCTGGCAAGAGGGTAGTAACACTTTATACAGACCTACATAATATACTTTACTCTACAAAAACATTTTATAAAAACACATTCAAACTTACATTGCATGAATAAATTTGTGGAGCAACTATAATTTCTCTTCACGAAATACAATTTCAAAACAGTATCTAGACTAAGAACCTTCTAGTTTTAAGTAAAAAATCATCTGAAACAAAATAAAAATAAAGATCCAACTATAAAATGTCAATAAACTTATTTGTTTTCAACAATTGTAAACACCATCAGAGTAAAAGGTAAGTCAACGATGGCTTTCATTAAAAGTCTAATTCAGCTGATTCAATATTACAACGAATTATATCCACAAATTTATCAGAGCAATATAAACACAGTCTTTGATTCTCATGCGATTTCATAATTCATAAATATATTTAAAACATTCCTCCAACGATAGTACATCTGGCCTACGAGCTAAATCCAACTAATCGACAACTGGAACACTAAACTACAAAAATCACCGCATTTCTACTCATAGCAGCGGAAAATACGGATTGACAGGTTCGCTCGCCACTTCGACCGTCTCCAACGACAGCTGTATCGCCTCGTCCGGCTGGGTCGAATACTTGTACTCGACAAACGGCCCCGACTCGTCAACGTGCCCGGTGTCGTAGCCCGTGACCCCGCCCAGCGGGTCGCTGTAACCGCCCACCTCGTGGAACCCGGCCAGTCCGTCCAGCTGCCCGTGGAAACCGTCTCCAAACACGTTCTGGTCGTCGATGTAGCCGGAGATGCCGTCCAGCAGTTCGGGCGTTATCATCTCGGCGTCCACCATCGACGGGTCGTAACCGGTAGCGTTGAATTCCTCGTCGATTTCCATCCGCGAGAAGTCGGTGTGGTCGAACAGCGAGTTGGACGGGAACCGCGGGAAGTTGAAGTTGTTCTGGTACGACGAGGGGTTGTATTCGAACGGAGAGGCGTAATTGTTGCTGCTGGTAGGCCCCGGCCACGCCTGGATCTTGGTCACGACGAGATTCTGCACGATCGGCTCGATCTTGATCTGACAAACGGCCGGGTAGCCGGCCTCGGCAATCTCCAACTGACCCGCCTCGTTGTACTTTTGGTAGAACGTGGCGACCGTATTCACGTCAAACTGGGACTCGTTGCCGCCGCCGTGCACGGCTTTCAGGTCGGCCAGCATCACGGGGATGAGCGTCGCTTTGTCGTGTTTGTCAACGATGACTTTCATCAGCTGTTCGGCGGCGCCCATCGGTTTGAACAACACCAAAGCGATCTGTCCCGACACGAGGACTTTATCGAGATCGGGACTAATGTTGTTCAGGTATAAAGAAGGTACCGTTCCTTCGTCCAAACTAAAACCCTTCGTCTTACCCATATTATCTCCGCAATCGATAACGATCGTGTCTTTATAGTTCGACACGTAATCCGCCAAATCACTGCTCGGAAACATGTTGACCTGATTCTTGAGCTGCGCTTCAGTCTTCGCCTTTTCAGACGTCGACTTGACCGAATCGTACTCGATATTATGTTTATACAACTGGTGATTCTTCAAGGCGTGCTTCTTCGGGAATTTACACTTGCAGATCTCGCAGACGTACTCCTGCTTCACCGTGTGGTAACGGATCCGATGACAGATGAGATTCGACTTCTGATTGAAGCCTTTGTCGCACATGCCGCATTTGTACGGCCTCTCGTTTGTGTGCGTGAAAATGTGATTGCGAAGATTGCCTTTCTGGTGGAACCGTTTCCCACAGTACGTGCAGAGGTGGGGTTTATTGTTCGAATGCGTCTTCTTGTGAGAGATCAAAGTGGAGACGCGGTTGAACGTGTTCTGGCAGATGTCGCAGGTGTAAGGCCGAGCGTTGCTGTGTATGGCGCCGTGCTGGATTAGCGTGCTCATCTGTCGGAAGGCTTTGCCGCACACCTGACAGGGAAAGTTCCTTTCGTCGGTATGCGTCGGCAGATGTCTCATGAGCGTGTACTGGTGCTTGAAACCTCGACGGCAAATTCCACACTCGTAGATCTTGATTCGACGTCCGTCGACTATCTCGTAACGCATGTAGTGACGAATCGTGTCGTTGTCTTCGTGTAGAGGTTCTCGAATCCCGTGCAGCGGGCCGACCTCACACGGTTCCCCCCCGCCCGCGATGACTTCTTTCGATTGCGGCACACCTTCCGACGATTTGTCATGCACGACCAACACTTCCACGACCTCGAAATGTGTCTGCACCTCTTCGACGACGGCCAACGACGGTACTTGTTCCGTTTTCACGGGGGAAATCGCTCGGACGTCGGTCGTGACCTTCGTCGTGACGATCGGTTCGTTCGCCACGTAGGCGCAGGAATCGGCGGCGTCGAAGTCTAGTTTCCGCACCATGCTCGTCCGTCTGCGCACCTTGCTGAGGACGCGAGGATTCGGCTTGATGTTCGGTTCTTTCCATTGCAACGGGCGGGGGTGAACGCCCGGTTCGCAAGTTTTATTAAGACTCATAATTCGTTTGAAAGGATTTTCTTTACCTATAAGCTTGTCGTGCTTTGTGAATCGGGTGGAATAGTAATCTTTGTAGCTCAACGGTGCTTTTGGTTTTAAAAAATTATCGCCTTGGTTACCCAGTTTCCTGGGATTGAGTCCCGTACCACGTACACTGTACTGTTCGCCAAACTTCCGCAGCTGGACTTCGTTGATCGTACACGCATCATTCGTCGCGTTTGGTTTCTTGTACTGCAGGAGCAATACCCGCCGGGGTTGGCCGTCCTTGTTATAAACATTGCGAACAGCTTGTTTATCCATAACTGCTGCAAAACATTCAGGACACTGAGACATAGGTTTTTGGGATCGGGATTCAAATTCAAGTCCAAGGTGAAACCTGATGAAATCGATGGTTAGCTAGTTTGTAATCAAGGCCCATTACAAATTATTTACAGCAAGTTTTACAAAACTTTGTTAAGTAATAATGTACACGATCAAGGGTAACAAGTTGATACCCTAACCATCAATTAATCCATCTACTATTAGTTCGTTAAACTGGCTCTGATACTATGAATAGCTAGCTCAAAACAGTCAGCAACAACATAAATGTATGGAATATAATCAAAGAATCAGTAAATTGAATAATTAAATTATCAACATAATTATTTGGTTAGGGCCTACATGATTAATAATAATGGTACAAATTACTAATATTATTAATGAATTGAATCATCAATTAGCAAATTATAAATGTATCAAATGATTGAAATATCAATTAATCAAGGTGAATGATCTTCTATAAGTTTACAATCTATGTCTATTTCTAATATGTCCATTATAGTTCATACTGTTGTAATGGACCTAGATTTGAATATCAACAATTGTCAATAGGCTTCTGTCAAGAGTAACACATGACAAACAATCGTTACCATAGCAACAAAGCGAACTGGTGGACTACCGAACAATCTGATTGGTAAATTCCAACAGGTGGACATTGTTGTCTCTCTCTTACAACAATGGGTGCCATCACTTGACAGAAGCCTATAGACTTCTCTCATGTGATGTTGTCATTCATTGTTGCAAGGAAAGACAACAATGGCACAATTAATATCAATCAACAATTTGTTTTGGTTATCAACAATCCATGGTTATGCATGGTTATTCAAGTCATTTGTAACGTGAAAGAAGCCTACTGACAATACTGTTGCATTTACATTGTACTTTCAGGATTAGTTACACAAACTAGATTTTGCCCAATTAATTATAAATATGGTAACAATGAATTCTAAATAATCAAGATTAAATTTTCCAGTTTCTTAAAGCATACATTACAGTAACAGCCTCTTCAACAACGGCGATTGAACCAACGAGACTTTATAGCATCAAGAAATGAACAGCCATATTTATCCCGTTAATGGAGCAAGAAATTATAAACATGAAGTTAACTATGTTCCAAACGCTCTGAGCATGACCATGATCTAGATGGAAATCGTGTCACTTTCATTATTGACAACAATAATCTTCAGATACAACCATTGTTGCAACAATGAAAATACAACCAATGCCTTCTAAAATCAAGGATGATTCAAGAGCGGACACAGAATACTATGATTAAAAAATACTATTTTAATATAATTTAGGTAAAAAAATTACAGCATTGACAAAATTTGACAACATTATATTAATTATATTTCTCAATTTTGTTAGAACTCTGTTGATTCAAAGGGATGAAATATGAATGTTTTGAAAGATGCCACAAAACTGATCGACAAAAATAGACCACAAAATCATGTTTTGATATCATTTTAAAAACACCAAAGAAAAGGTTCACAAAAAGTAGCAATTCCACAACAGCACCCTGTCTATTTAATATCACCTCGATTACCCCATTCACAACAGAAAGTAGCAATCAAATTAGCTTCAAGAATAATGTTTGAATGTTTGCAAACGACCCCACCAACAGCTAGGTTACACGGGGGACTTCGAACTTAATCCGTATTTTACATACTTGCTTTGCATGCAACAAATTATTGCCAACAACATGAGAAGTTGGTGGTGACTTATTGGATCAGCTGCTGCTATAAAAAAAGCCAACGCAATGGCCATCTCCCTAGACTTACTGATTCTTTTTGTAACAATTATATAATTAGGCCTAGGTCTACACTATTCAATTAGGCCTATACCTGGAATAGTAATTGTATTACGACTATGGTAGGTACTCACTTTCTGAACTTGATTATAATTAGGTAACATTTTCCAATAATATAGCTAGCAAGTACTATTCAAGATTAAAACTTCTATTTATAAACTTGAAAACTGAAGACAAATTCAAATTCTGTTCCAATTACAAAAAAAACAAAGAAGCTGACAAATTCACAGCTGGCTAAAATAGAACAGTTGAAACAGATTTAATTTTCTTCTGTCTTCTAGTTTTCTTGTTCATTATTGATGATTGTAATGGTGGATGAGTACAGAGCTTCAATACACAGCTGGCAAAAAGCAAGAAATTCACATTATATCAACATAAAATGAATAATATACAATAAAACTAGTATTTACCTCTTTTGAGTTACTTCTAAACCATTACCATTTCCTAAAGAAATCAACAAAGCGACTACAAGTCAACCGTTGCCCCAATCAACCACTGCCATCTAGATAATTCATTTATTTTTATAGAAAATACATCATATGGACTGTGATTTAAAACAGGGTCGATAGAAATACAATTAGCTCCAACTATTATGTTGATTTTATGGCATAAATCATTTGGGGGGCAAAAGGACAAATACAACATTTTGATTGGTTGAAAACCATGAGGTAATCATCACACAGAAATACAATTTAAAACGATGGTTAATAAATGTACAAATACATTTTTTGAATTTAAGTAGGCCTACTGTAGCATAATGAGTAATGGTATATATAATGTAGTTAAGTAAAAAAAGGAATACACATCCGATACTTCTTTATTTTTAGTTCCGAGTCAATTGATTCTGTTTAAACCAGTTGAAATATTGTTTTATTATCTCTAATTCTGTGTTCACGTGGCAACAGCAAATGGCAGCAGAATTTTTATTTGTATAGGCCTACAAATAAATGTATTACATTAATTCAACTCTGAATATTCATATTTCACTAAAAGTCTAACGATGGTTCTGGTCATAATCTCAACGTAAAATATTTCGATACAGTAATTCAAATTTTTATAATTAAAAAAAGTGGACTATTGAAATTTCAAATTTCGAATTAAAGAAGCTTCACTGTAATGTTTTTTCTCTCTAACTTCAGTGACCTAAATGCCAAGCAATTTTATTGAATTTGAGCACTCTAACCCACAAACATGAAACATGTCTAACACAGTACGAATAAGATTCAAAATGAAATTGTAAATAAATAGAAAGTGAAATTACATTATAAAAAAATTTAGTTCTAAAGAAAACTGAATACCTAACCAAATAGTTTTTCAAAAACAATTCACTTATTGGTAACAGCACTAATTAATTTTCCATTGAAAGACTCACATAAATGTCATTTTATTTACCGTTGCTAAACAACACTATAATTAACTTGAAATGAGATCATATCATGACATAGTTAATGGATAACTGGTCGCCAAAACATGCAATCCAACTGCATTTAACTAGATTAACTAGATTGCATTTTACATCACACACACACCAGCGTAAATATACACTACGGACGGGGGAAGGGGTTGGTTTTAAACACCAGACTAATTAATTACAAACTGACCTCCCCCAGTGACGTTACCGGCACTTGTGAGAAATGCAGGCGCAGTTGTTAGTTGAAAGAGCGGTACACGGAAGGCAGAAGCAGAAAAACAAAAGGTAAGATTGAGACGCTTGACGATTATTCGTTGCTATGGTCGCACACATCACGTACATTACCACGGCGATAATACAAATTTCTTGCGAAAAATTTGTACGTGAAATGTGTACAAGGTCGCTATAGGCTACGAATGTCGTGAAATTATTAAGTACGCACAATGAAGTTTTTTCCGTAAATATGCATCAACTTTATTTCAGTCTTGGACAAGTTCTTATAAACATGAGGACTTGTAAAAATAGTATGAGGAGAAATGTTTGGTATGTGACTAGGGTTCAAGGTACGTGCTAGGTTTTTTCTACCAAATGACGAACATACTTACAAATTAAGCACTGTTTAGTGTACCGTGACACGTAGCAATTCACAAAGTGGGCAATATATTTATAAATAGGAAATAATAGTCATGTTATAAAAGATACGCCTCAACCGTATCTTCTTTTATGACATGACTATTATTTCCTGAATGTCTCGATATTGGATCGTATCCAAGAAGTTTAATCATACAAATATTATATATATTTATGTATATAATTTGTAATAAATCTGAAAGCTAAAATCAAATATAGAATTACCTGAAAATAAGTTGCATGAATCTAAATTAATTATCCAACCATTTTATCAATATTGATAGAATAGGTATTAATATTTGGTACCCTAATTCAGTAAAACACCAATGAACTTATTAAATGAATGAGCCTACTCCTTTACTGAGCTCGTGTCATTATAAACAAAACTAAATATAACGGTGTCAGTGAGAAAAAACAATAAGATAACATCGTAAGCAAGCAGAGTAAAATAAATAACTCTGCACCTTCACCGTTTCTAGAATCGAATTACGCGCACACTAGACAACGTCTCTCACAAATATCTGCACGACAAAATCATATCATGACCATTTTCTCACGACAATTGTTGTTGTTTTCATATTGGGTTAAACGACGCACTGTTACGATAGCGCAGATCTAATGGGGTCGGATGGATGATTAATGAGATGATGGGATGACGAGATGAAGGTTCTTGGGTAATGGGAAGGATAGTGGGAATGAAGCGGTCATGGCCGACTTATTGTAGGAACCATCCCGGCATTAGCCTAGACTACAGAGGGAAACCATGAAAAACCCCTGTAAAGATGGTCGGCGGCGGGGATCGAACTGGGTTCGGAATTCCCCTCGCCTCCTGGATCTCGTGGAGCGAGCGCTTTAACCACTGCGCTGCATGTGCCGGTTCAACTCTTTTCGATTTACGTTTACATGAAGATCATCTAGCTCTGCGATTCATATTCCCCATGAAATGGACATTTGAATTTGATACTAGAAAAGTATAGGACGTAGTGGGAAAAATTACGTTACAAAAAAATTGCCACCAGCTAAATCTTGTCAAAAAAATTCATTAACAATATTAATAATAATATTAATAAATTGTATATTCAATCGTATATCAGTCAAAAATAAATGACAATTTCTAGTTCTCTCTGAAATTAGGCGAATGAACATTGTCATTATTCTTTAAAGTCTACACGGTTGTTATGTCCTGTAAGATATCTATAGATGGAACTTGCAAGGCTCTGCACTCAAATATAATATTCTTTCACAGTAAAAGTAGCGGGTACGCTGTGAGTGTTAATAAGTGGTACTTGTGAAAAGTCACTAAATAGAGCATGCGCACTTCAACAGTGTAATTTATTAAAGCATTGTTGACAGTTTATTTGTAACATTTCATCGGCCATATTGGGATTTAGAAGCAGATTATGCTGTTACTTTTAGTGTCGAGTTAGTACTAGAACAATAATTATTACAAAAAAAAATTGAAAAAAGTGGAACAGAAACCTGAGAAAAGATCAACATTGAACTGGTTAATCGATCTCTAATCGAACCTCAATAATTAATCGGTGTTATCCCTAATGTATATATGTATACATAAAAACCAAATTAACTCACATATCAACAAGGTAATTCTGACTTAAATTGTACCAATAAATTCTAATGAAAAAAAGTGGCCTCCTACCCATTAATAAATTACAGAGTCAACACATATCAGTTACGTGCATTGTCTGTCCAAGTGCATTACAAATGCACAAGCACACATATAAATGTCAGTTAAATGTTTATTGATTGCAATTAGAGCAAACAATTCTAAGCAAAAATCACTATTTTTTGCATCCTGATTAAATCTTGTCAACATGTGATTAATCAATAACGCATTTAATACCTGTTGGTTTTAAGAGTGCATATGAGTATGCTAAGAGAAATTATCATGTATATCGTGATTCATAATAGCATATCATCCTTAACCCCTTATGCTTGTGACAGAAATACCTTCTAAGGAATTACTATACTATTTAAAATTACTACTATAAATTAAATACCCATACCGTAATACAAAATTAATTTAAAATATAGGCCTGCTTACAAAATGGTATAAATTATAATAACACAATGAATTGATCAGTGCAATTTTAACAACAGTAATTCTACTGACAAAAAATTAATTTTAGCGTTTAGCATGGAAAATTATTTGATTTGTTTTTAAAAAAATCAGAACTTGAACACTAAACATTGAGACTTTAAACATTGAGACATTTAAAAAAAATCATGTCCATAGAATAAATTTGATCAGTGGTTATAAGAGTAACATGACAACATTTAATTATATATTATATTATTCCATGATAAACATTGATTGGGTAGTGACATAGTCCTTGTGATGCCCAGTCCAAACGAACCTACTTTCTCAACATTTCCTTTCAAATTTACTCTCTCGTTCTCATTGCGAACAATTACGACCAGTAATAGGTGTGGCTTAGTAATCGGCCACCTAGATCTATTTAACTCGAGATACCCTGATTGGTTATTTCGAATATCCCTACTAATGAACAGCCTACTTGATTGGATGCTGTTTTGTGACCACAGTCTAGAATAGAGCTTTTGTATCGAAGCTATTTCGTACGTTCCAACAGTGCTGCTAGTTCCAACAAAATCAGTGCAGGACGCCACAGTGAAAAGAAGCCAGCGTGCCACGCTCTACACATGTGCGCACCAAATGTACGTCATTGTTGGCGGAAAGACGTAAAACGTCAACTAGACACGTGACTGGCCTCTTTTCACCTAGTGTTCCCCATGTATTTTGGTGGAACTAGCCGCACTGTTAGTACCAGCCTTCTAGCGCACGGAGATAGCTTGATACAAGACCTATCCTCTTCCAGACCGTGTTAGTTTTATTACACACTTTAAGACATATAACACTTATATACAGTGTTCTCGGTGGTGTGAAGATTATGAGGATTGTGAAGATGTGATGTAATAAACTAGGGAAACGCAGGATGTGCGTTGAACGATGAGCGAGATGTCTATATACAGTATAATCGACAACTCTACAAACCTCGATCATTTGAAATGAACTTCATCCGATGTCAATGAATCTAGAAAGCCGTGACTTCGACAATGCAACATTTTTCAACTAATATTTCTATCTTTCCGATGAATAAAATACATTTATTATATTATTTTCTCCAAAACGGCTGGTCCGAATATCAAACCAAATTTTTATTCATGTATATTATTCTTGTGCTCACATTTGTGGAAAATTTGAATCATATTGAAGAGATTTAATTTTCCAATTTTTTCCGCTAAGCCAAATCTTATGGGGTTTTTAGAAACTTCTAAATGATGTTTCTCAAAAATGGTCCAACCGATTAGACCTCAAAACTATACAGTTCTAAGTTGGATAAGTTTGCATATAAAAAAAAAAGTTTCATGTCGATCGGTCAAACCCTGCGATCTGTGCAGTGCTTACAAACAAAAAAAAACGCACAGACAAAGTTCCGTAAGAGTTCAGTGAAAATCTTCGCTACGCTCATCTAATAATGAGTTAATGATTGAATAGTTGAATACACACGAATGTGAAGAAGAAACATATTTTTTGGTTTCATGTACAAGTGAGTAAGAGTTAATGAGTTTGTTTTGTTATGTTATGTTATTGTGTAGGTTAATAGATTACATTGTTTCTATAGCCAAGTTAAATTCTGTCATTGTATTGGCATTCGTGACATTAACGAGGTTAGAAAACGAAAGTGGTCCATCACTTCATGTCAACTTTCCCACATTGACATAAAAATGTCCACAACAATTCCACAATTAATGGCTTCAACTCCAACTCGTATAGCCTCTTAAGCGTCCACGCCTACACTATCGCATGATCAACCTGTACGAACAAACGTGTGATTTACTGTAATTACACGTATAAATAGTGTATGACGCGTGGAGTTTGTCGGCAGGGCGGCCGCTGAATGGAGCCGACCGTGTTGTACCGGGCAGACGGGCGTCGCAAGAAACCGACGTCGCCGCAGATCGTCGGGTTAATCATGGAGGATAGTCTGAGGCCACGGAGGAATGCTGCGTGGACCACCGTTTACAATCCCAGTAGAAGGCCAGGTTAGTGCGAATAGTCATCGTTTTGAAATGTCTTTATCAAATTACTGACTTTTTTGAGATTTTTTTTTCAAATTTTGATGTAAAAATCTGTTGGGCCGTAATCTATTATGTATGTGTATTAGCGGCACTGGCGTCGGAAACGGTGGGAGGGCCATTGCTCCCCCCAACTTTTCACCATGGGGGGGGGGGGGGGGGGGGGCAAGAAAAAGGTCTTGCAAGACTCAATTTGTCTAGTTGTTTCCTGTTGAAACCCACTTTGTTAAAATTAGCTGTAATTTTTCTACACTTTTATTTGTTCATTAACTTCATCAACTTTTTTGTTTCCGGGTCTCATTTGTTTGGCTCCCCCCCCCCCCCACACTTTCAAAGTGTTCCGATCCGACGCCCCTGATTACCGGGGAATTTAAATTCCTGCAAGGACCGCCAACCGATTGAAATTGAACCTAGCTATTATTTATGTGATTAAATTTAAATAACTGAGTGGACACCGTTTATAATCCCCTTACCCTTTATAGGAAAAAAAATTATACCGGCACATGCATTGTAGTGGTTAACGCGCTCACTTCCTGTTATCCGGGTGACGAGGGGTTTTCGGACCCGGTTTGCTCCCCGCCGCCATCCATCTTTACAGGGTTTTTTCGTGGTTTCCCTCTGTAAACTAGGCTAATGCCGGGATGGCTCTCACAATAAGTCGGCCACGACCGCTTCCTTCCCAATATCCTTCCCACTACCCAAGAAACCTTCATCTCATCATTCCATCATCTAACAGTCATCGTTTTAAAATCAAATTACGACATTACCGTATTCAAGTTGTTCGTGAATTTTTCAATTTTTAGCATATTACCAGTAAGCTGCTGTTCTCTCTTCCTCTTTTACTGAATTCATACAGTTAATGTTATTAATATTCATTCAGAATTCCTTGGCACCATTACATAAACTCACAGACTTTGAATAAGTTTACATACAGAATCGTATTTTAATTATATCGTAATTTTTTAATTTTTAGCATATTACCAGTAAAATTACCAGTAAGCTGCTGTTCTCTCTTCCTCTTTTACCGAATTCATACAGTTAATGTTATTAATATTCATTCAGAATTCCTTGGCACCATTACATAAACTTACAGACTTTGAATAAGTTTACATACAAATATGGAATTTGTGATTTAAAAGTCTATGGGAGTTGATTTAGAGGAATATCAGTTTTTTGATGATAACTTCTGAACGGTAGAAGATAACAAAACTCTAATAAAGACGAAACACATATTATCAGTACCTTCAAGATGGTTTGAGTAATAACTATTTATTTCCCATCAACTAATTGTCGCGCGTAGATATGGATATCCCATGCTGATTACGAGCTCATGGGAGTCGATCAGGCAAAATATCAGATCTTTCAGGATAACTTTTCAACGGTAACTAAAAAAATCAAAATTCCAAAACAGAATAAACACAGATCTCACTGAAATAACACGGGTCTCCACCCACGACCGACCCCTCTGCCCCCTCGCCCTTCCGTTCTCCAACCCCTCTGCCCCCTCGCCCTTCCATTCTCCAACCCCTCTGCCCCCTCGCCCTTCTGTTCTCCAACCCCTCTGCCCCCTTGCCCTTCCGTTCTCCAACCCCTCTGCCCCCCTCGCCCTTCCGTTCTCCAACCCCTCTGCCCCCTTGCCCTTCCGTTCTCCAACCCCTCTGCCACCTTGCCCTTCCGTTCTCCAACCCCTCTGCCACCTCGCCCTTCCGTTCTCCAATGTTCTAGAACCACTGTAACTTATAGACAGACAGAACGACAGATCTGGGAAACTCTATATATAATTGTATTGTATTCCCCCGTCAGACAGTATCCCCGGCTACCACCTGACCGACCCCAGCTACATGGGCTCGACGGGCCAAGCAGCCGACTACAAGCCGCACCGAGCCAGCGCCGTGCGACACTGGTGCAAGGACCAGGGCTGCTACGCGGCTGACTGCGGCGGCTCGCTCAAGGACTACCTCGAGGGGTCGTCCATGCACGGCCTGAGATACGTCGGCGAGTCCAACCTGCACTGGGCGGAGCGGTAGGTAGGGGCGAGCGGGAGGGGGTAGAGGAGAGAGAGAGGGGCAGAGGCAAGGGGAGAGAGAGGGGTAGGGGCGAGCGGGAGAGGGTAAAGGAGAGCGGGAGGTGGGTAGAGGTGAGGGGGAGGGGGTAAAGGCAAGCGGGTAGAGGCGGGGGGGAGGGGGTAGCGGCGAGGGGAAGGGAGAGGGGCGAGCGGGAGGTGTGCAGAGGCGAGGGGGAGGAGGTAGAGGTGAGGGGGAGGGGTAGAGGCGAGGGGGAGGGGTAGAGGCAGAGGCAAGAGGGAGGGGGGAAAACCGCGCGAGTTGGTGGGAAGTGAATGGCGGAGAGTTCGATGAAGTTGAAAGTAAAGAGAGTGATCAAGGGAGAGGTAAAAGGGAGAGAAACACGAAAAACCTCGATCCAAATGGAAGGTAAGCGGGAATCGAGCCACGGTCTCCTGAATGATGGCTCCGTACTTTACCATCTGTCATGAACGTCATTTAGACATATAAGACCGATATTAATCGTTCCATCCCTTAGGACGTTCTGGGCGGTGGCGTTCGTGGTGGCCATGCTGTCGGCCGCCTACTTCATCACGAACCTGTACAACAAGTGGGACAACGACCCCGTCATCGTGTCGCTGTCGCCGCGATCCACGTCGCTCATCAAGATACCGTTTCCCGCCATCACCGTGTGCAATATGAACCGGGCCAAGAAGAGCCGAGCCGACGACATAGACCGCACGTAAGACAACCAATCACGTTCACATTTTACAATACATGATCTATATTGTATCCAACAATTTTTTTGTGGTGGTAAGATTGCCCTTGTGGTGTACCGTTCGTTGAAGACACCTTTTGAACGGTATGAGATATCGAAATTCTAATAAAGAGGAAACATAGATATTTTCAATACATTCAAAATGGTATAAGTAAGAACTATCGATCTCATATCGCCTATTTTTCGCACGTATCCGGCTGAAATGATCCATTTTTCAACAGTATATGCGTGACAAAATTTAGGCGAAATGAGATAAATAGAACTTTACGATCTTATATCATCTTGGAGGTATCGAAAATATCCTGGTTTCCTCTTTATAAGAATTCGATATCTTATACAGTAACACCATTCAAACGTTATCAATCACCAAAAAAACAGATGTTCCGCTGAATCAAATCCCATGAACTCCTAAATTATCGTGCACAGATCGTTTCGTTACTGCCTCTATTCCAGGATCAACGATCAGCAGCGCGAACTGGAAATGCTCCTGCTCAACGACTTGTGCGACCATCCGAATAACGTAACGATACGATACGAGGAGAACAAGAACCACACCGGCAAGTGGAAGACGATCGAGAACTTCATGGTCAAGGTAATAGCGAGTTGATGTAGCACCTTGCAAAACGGTCAAGGCCACACTGGATAGTGAGCATAGAAAAATATAGTAAAGACTAGCTGACTCGGCAAGCGTTGCTCTGCCATCGAAGTGATTTGTAGTGAATGTTGGTTGTTAATGTAAAAATAACTAATGTATTGTAAGTGTGTGGGTGTGGGAATGACTGAGTGACGCAACATTGCCGTCAAGACGTGGCGTATGAACCAAAAGGTGCTGGAAGGCGGATGGTGCGTTATCTAGCGTGTAGTCCTGCGAATGTTGCCGAGCTTGGCGGACATTGAGTAACGCCGTCAATGTCATTGAACAATGCCATTACTGGTGTTGTCCTTGAACTGCCCATTTTTTGGATATTGCTCATAGGAGAAAGCTTGGCGGAAGATCTCGTATACTTTAGGACCTTCTACCAGCCCTATCGAATGTGCCTGAGTAATGTCACGACACTCGGTCGAGCCATTTCGGAGAAGTTTATCCTCTAACACGTGACACGAGCTTTTTATATATAAGATGAATTTCTCCTTGAACTGAATTACAGATTGAAAGGGGTCTGTTTGGCATAACTCCACCCATTTTCTCCCAAATCATGCAATTTACATAAACACATGTACAGCCCTTACAGTAGAAGATGATTAAGCACGGTTATCGGAAATGAGTTAACAGTAAAATAAAAGAGAAGTAATCCATGCCATATTTACGATTTTCAAACTGTATAGCTGTGAAAATGTTGGTACCCAAAGTCAATACGCATAAAAAATAAAGTTTTAACTTTTATAAATAACTATTCAAAGATTGTACTAATCTCATTAACAATTTCATTTCACATAATTTTGAAGGCAGTCAAGAGATTTGTGTTTCCTCTATATTAGAATTATGAAATCTCATATTCTTGAAAATTATCATCATAACAACGATACTGTTACTAAATCGACTCTCATTCGCTTTTACGCAAAAACCAGGGTTGGGTCAGTAGAACATACGCCGTAGAAAATGAGTAATCTACGCGTATATTCTACCGTAGAGTATGTCATGTAGAATACTAGTTTGAATTACATACTCTACACGTAGAAAATATGATATTGTTGAAGTTGCAGTAGGAGGACATTATTTATGAAGTTCAATAATAGTTTCAATAGGTATCAATTAATCAAATAAAAACAGGATAGACACAGGTGATGTATTATTTTATCAAAAACTTCATCAAAAATTTGCAGCTAAGCCATAAGTCGTGAGAGCACATTATCGTCTGTAGATATTATTCATTTCTTACCTGTATGATTCCAACCTTTTTTGGCTGTATTCTTCAGCGTTTTTAAACACACGGTGCAAAAAGCAGCACACTTGTTATTGTCTTTGACCAATTTAAAACCATGCTCATCCCACATGACATGCTGAGGGCTGCCAGCCATCTTGGAAATGATTTACATTATTCTACAATGTTTTCTACGTTACCGTAGAAAAATAATATTCTACATGTAATGACCCAACCCTAGCAAAAACACTAACGGGTATGGAGGACGTTCGACAGGTAGCTCAGCCGTGCCACGAGCTGATCGTGTCGTGCAAGTACGCCGGCTTCCAAGAGAACTGCGTCGACATATTCAACCCGACGCTGACCGACGAGGGGATCTGCTGCACGTTCAACCGCGTCAAGCGCGACTACTTGTACAAGAATCCGTAAGTGGGAGACGACGCCTGAATACAACATCTGCTTATAAATCACGGTCTAGAACAGGAAACGTCTAGTATCGGGCTATCTCGGTGCGCTGGAAGGCTGGTACCAACAGGGCTGCTAGTTCCACCAAAATTCATGGGGAACACTAGGTGAAAAGAGGCCAGTCATGTGGTCCAGTTGACGTTTAGGAACTGACGTCTTGCCACCAACAATGACATACATTTGGTGCACGCATGCGTAGAGCGTGGCCCACCGGCCTCTTTACACCTAGCGTCCCGCATGGATTTTGGTGGAACTAGCAGCACTGTTGGTACCAGCCGAAATAGCTTCGATACAAGACCTCTACTATTCTGGACCGTGATTTTTTTTTTTTTAATGTTGCTTAACGACCCCACCAACAGCTAGGTTATACGGGGGTACGAATGAGCGGGTGATAATGAAACGATGAAGTCATGATAGATGAAAGGACGTTTACAAAAACCCATGCCTTATGCGGGACTCGAACCCACGCCCAACGGTGACTTCAGTTACTACCGCTAGCGATAATTGACTTGGCCACCGGGGCGGCTCTAGACCGTGATATAAATGGAGAGTTGCTCAGTAGGAATTTTAGCCTTAAAAGGGTCTATTGTCATTATGAGAAACCATCTATATAGGCCTATACACATTCATAGCATAATTATTCATCATTTTTATATCATTTTCATATAACTGTTTATACTTCTATACTTTCTCATTATTTTCTACCATCATTTTTTCACTAATCATTCATGTGGGATTTATTATATTGGTATATTGGAATATAGGACTATCCATCCACAATGGATACGCAACTTGGACTTCTCCCATGTTCTCCCAGCTGACTATCATTTCCAGTTCTGAGAAATCTTGACGGTGGCAGCTAGTAGCAACAATATAGAAATCTAATGCAAAATCAAGATGGACGTCAAACCCAGCAATAACTTACAGAGCATAAATAGTTTTGGTTATGCATGACAGGTAGCGTTCAAATCATATTGTTTGGATCACTGTTATCTACTAGTTTCATTTGATCACCATATGTTTTTTGTTTCTTCATATATAAGAGAGATGTTCTACAAAGAAGAAGTAGACATGCTGTGTAGGCCTAGCCCTGCAAGTGCGATGTTCGATATCGATGTCACCTAGATCACCTATAATATGCTAGCTACAGGGCTGTGATGGCCTGATTAATCGATCTCGGTGGCTTATATCGTTTTGATAGATCCAGAACGTTGCTCTCAGTTGCGTATCCATCATAGACAGTCTATAATCCTAACTGAAACTGGCTATACATTTCAATAGTATTGAAACATATATTTTACCAGTACTAATTTACAACCGTCAGTATGTGTACGACAGAGGAAATGAAGGCCATGTAATCCGTGTAGCCGCGACCTGTCCGACCTGAATGTCACGTTCCCGCTGCCGACGGTCGATTGGACGCCCGAGAACGGCTACCCCGAGGACACGCCCCTCGGCCGAGTGCCCAGGCGACCTCGAGGGGCCGGCAGCCATCTTGGATTCACCGTCGTGCTTGACGCGCAGACCGACGAGTACTTCTGCTCGTCCACGGTTAGCGTCGGATTCAAAGTGAGTACGAACACGAGTTGTTTCGTAGTAGCGAACTTTCAATTAACCTCACAAATATATCACATTTATTTATATTCATTTATTTATATTGGGTTCAACTACGCACTGTACTGATGACCAAATTATTGGCGTCGGTAAATGATATGTGGGATGAGAAATTAAGGAAACATCCCAGTCTGAATGACAGAAGGAAACCACTCAAACCCTGTCAGGATGGTCGAACACAGCGGGAATCAAACCTTGGTCTCCTGAATGACAGTTCAGTGCGCTAGCCACTCAAACCTAACCGTGCTCAAACCCAACATCAAAAACACATTGCAATGAGTTGTCAAAACGACTTTTTTGGAGATGGTCCTCCAGTCCCTATTCGAACAAACTCAACATTCAATTCAAATAGCAAGACTTCTCATAAACAACTTTCTTCAACCAGATGGTTTCCCAGTCTCGTGCTCAAACCCAACATCCAACTTGAATCGCAAGACTTCTCAGAAATCCTTCAACCAAGTCCCGTCATAGACAATCTTCCACAATCCCGTGCTCAAACCCAAAAACCAATTCAAACCGCAAGAATTCTCAGAAACGACTTTCTTCAACCAATCACAGATGGTCCTCCACAGTCCCGTGGAAACGCCCAAGATCTCCGGATTCGGCGTGGCCATGGCTCCGGGCCTGGAGTACCAGATGGCGCTGCGTCCGAGCCTGACGCAGTCGTCCAAGCAGCTGCGTGATATCGCGGTGCCCAAGCGGCAGTGCGTGTTCGCGGACGAGAGGCAGCTGCGATTCTACCGCACGTACACGCAGCGCAACTGCGCGCTCGAGTGCGAGGCCAACTACACGCTCGTCGTGTGCAAGTGCGTGCTGCCGTACATGCCCAGTGAGTACGTGACCGGACGGGGTTCGACGATGATGCGATTATTGTCCAGTTTAGCGTAATTTTCAGTAGCCCCAACAAATGAACTAAATGACCAGACTCCCACTCAACTAAATAATTCCAATTAAAAAATAAAATCCAATCAACTGGTCATGAATACATGTTGGATCATATTTTTCATTCTGTAGAAGTATTCTAGTAGAGTTTGTGTAGACCTACATATTGTTAAAGGGGACGCTGCATTGTGTATAACAGAATCAAGTCGATTCGGTCGTGTGACATGGGCTTCAGGGTACTTATGAATGGAATGTGGTTAGGGTTTGGGTGAGGTTGGACACCCAAACCCCATGTAACACAACCAAGTAAGTTTTATTCCGGTATTCGCTCTTCAGGTGTCCCATTGTTGAATATTGTAGTTTACCCAAAAGGATGTTCAAAAATAAAAACAGCGACAAAATATGTTTACAAACAATGACTAATTAATGAAGTTTGTATAAACTGCTATTTCCAGAAGATGAAACGACACGAATCTGCGGTAGAACAGACGAAGAGTGCGCGTACGAAGCGAGACGTAAGTTCAACACTAGAATCGGCTCGTAGAGGGCAGCGTAAACAGACGTAGTGGTTCCAGTTAGGCCAGCACAAACGTATACATTAGCCTGCCTACCTGAGGCTAAATAACACAATTTTCATGTTATATAAATTCGGTAAAAGGAGAGAAAGAACAGCAGCTTATCAAGGTTCATAAGTAGATAGGTCTACTCATGATGGAGAGCCGTTGCAAGAACACAGAGATAACGTGTAAAGTTGAAAAGAGTCATTTTTGTATTTCCTTAAATATCTATAAAAAATAAATGGTATTCAGACAACTTCCTGCCTTGCAGACTGAAAAGTCGGGAAAAATATGTACATTTTGTTGAACTACCGGTACAAAATGATACATTTCACATAAATATAGGCTATCAAAACTAGAAATAAATGCTATATTCTTAGTCCTACAACTCTATGTATAGGCCCAACTATTATGATACCAATAAAATGAACTTCATTCACGACAGTATAACCGTACAGTCTAAATGTTTGTTACAACTTACAAGCACATATACACAATCTAAAATTCAAACTGTATGCCCCACCTCTGTCAAATTATAAAAATCTCGCAGGTATCATCGGATTTAGCGGTTTCGACAATGTAGCACGTAAGCCTCCTGTCCACCCGTCTCAGTCTTACGGACCCAGACCCGTATGCTTTCAGACAAGATGGAGATTCGATTGGCGGACCAATACACTAACGTAACGGAAGACAATTTGAACACGACCGACGTAAATCCAAAACCGAAATGTGAATGTTTGCCGGCGTGCAGCGAGATCAACTACGTGGCCCAAGCGACGTCCAGTCCGCTGTTGCCGCTGCATCTTATCGCCGAGAAAACATTCCTCAAGAACATTACAGACAGTAACTACTTCCAGTTAGTACCAACTATCAAAAAACTAGTTACCCTTTGGATATAACTTGTCAATACTAGGAAGTTGGTACTCATGATTGTAATAAATGCCATAGGCTGTCCACATAACCTCAAAAACATTGGTAAAAGTAGAGTTTAAACTCGTGTCCACGAAAGTATGTGCAAACCATTACCCAGCAGTAGTGGTGTAGGATTGTGGAAGCAGTCACTTGGAAACTTCTTATTTTGTGGATACAAGTCAAGATAATACATAGTACCTTATGGTGTTTTCTTAAGTAGATTTTGGTTCCTCCTACTAAAAGCTGATAGTATGTATTTGTTCTGTTTCATTAAATTCAAGTTATAAGGCCTACTTGAACATTCAGATTTCTCCGTTTTGGTATCATAAGGTGGGGTTTTGATCCGCAATTCAGGCATTACCCATTAACGTCTACTAGTAGGCCTACATAGTGAACTTAACCCTACTTTTCTTTTTGCAGGAGAAACATGGCAGTAGTGCATCTGTATTTCACCGAAACACAATTTACGAGTGTAGAAAAGGGGGAGTTGTTTGGGTTCACAGAATTCCTGTGTAAGTTCACTGCTCCATTAGAATTAAGATGAAATTTCTTTAGAAGTAGATAAGGATATTTCTAGTTTGGTTATGAACTTTTGGTACAGTATCTTTGTGGCATCCTAAAGTAGAAAATGGGCTATTTACCAAGTTAGTTGCTTTCAAGTCAAATGATAGGACTCAACAGGTATCGTAAAGCCACATTTATATAATATGGACTTATAGATATACCGTACCAAGTTAACCATAGAAAAATCGCCTACGCTTACGGCAAATTTACCCACGATTCCAATCTACCGATAGGTACTGTTATGTCGATGTTTTACATTTGCAGCCAGTACAGGCGGCCTGCTTGGTTTATTCATGGGCTTCAGTTGTCTGAGCTTGATCGAGATAATCTACCACTTATCGTTGAAAATGTTGTGCACAGTCGTCAGGGGGAGGAAGAGCGAAACGAAGACGGGAAGAGGACCACAAACTGCGGTTATAGCACCTTACCCATTTACGCAGTGATAACATTTCTGTTAATTCTATTATTCACCTCAAATATGTATATTTCTTATTGGATTATAATAATGATCAATTTTGTTTATTACATGATATCTTTAATTATTCTTCCACGTTCAACCTATTACACCTAGGCCTAGGGTACACCCTACACAACGTAAAATGAAAAGCTTCTCAATGCCCGGTAGGCCTGTACGTTTTAAACTATTATTACGTACATTTTTTCTCAAGATATGATTTGCCTTCATATTTTCAATTCAATCCTCAAACGATTTTAAAAAGATAAAACACATAACACATAGGCCTACTCTAAGGTGGTTCTTTATACTGTAGCTTCAATGTGTAGAATCACTTCAACTTCATTTGAGATAAACAATACCAGTAGGGCCTATCAAATTACTTAAGCTCTACGTTATCTGTTTTATATTTTTCACATCAATTGGCGTATATATTGCTGAATTTACTAGCAGTTCAACAAACTTTATACCTACATAAGGTATTGGTTTGCAACTCATTGTTCTACTAATATACGGTATTAGTAGTACATGTCGTTCCGTCTTAAACTGAGGCAGCCTACTGGCCCTGGCTCCAAGCCCAGTCCGCCCCTGGCCAAGGCATACCGATACGGATAAATTCCAACGCAAACAAGGTAAGCCTAGCTTGCTTGCAGCCAAAAGCATGCCAAAAGCCCAACAAGTGGTTGGAGTTCTAGGCCCTAGCACTTGCTGTTACTCTCGGTCATATTCCGTCAAATGGTCACTCTCGGTCATATTCCTTCATATGGTCACTTTCTGTTAGCCAACGCGGTGTCACGAATAATTGTTGATCGCATTATAATATGATTTCAATTATTAGGCCTATGTCTACTAGGTCTACCTAGTGACAGGAGTGTATGTCAATCCACCAGTAGGACATTAAAAATAAATAAGGCTAAATCTGACGGATTTTTTTTCTAGTAAGTGTAAACTAATTAAATATTATGCATCCGCTTTGATTAGAGGAGTTAAATATTCACATATTGGCTCGTAGAAGGCCCATGACCTGTCGGTTGTCTAGACCTAAAGCACATGTGGGGGTGTGGGCAAAACAACAACAGAGCCTGGCCTATTCGAGTTCGAGACCAGCCATTTACCATATTTTTAGCTCTACATTGTATCAATAATTATTTTCACACCAACCTGAAATCAGTTACTGTAGATCACGGAGTAGGCTCTAGTCAGGATCTAGGTTTGTTTTGGAAACACATAATATCTTATACAACCTAAAGGATACTGATGAAAAAATGTAAAAATATAATAAAATGTCAGGTTCGTCGAAAAATGGCTCCGTAGGCCTATCATGCCTAGCTAACATGACTTGAGCTAAAAGATCAATAAATACGTGGATAATATTTTGCTGTCAAGCAGCAAAGTTACCTATGAAATATAATCTATTAGAGGTATTGAAAAATATCGTTACTTTGAAATTCACTTACATATTTCCAGTAAATCGGTTCAAAAGGAAGAATTATTGGCACACACAACACAACCAACCTACTCCGGCAAACGGAAATCTACTAGTGAGCCAAAGCTGTGATCTGATTGGTTCTCGCAATACTAACTCTAACGGCAAATTGAGAAATCAAATAATTTGTTCGTGTTTCAAACCTTATTATTTTTCATTTTATGGATGTCTAATTTGAAATTTACATTATAATAACAAATATAATTTATCATTTAGTGTAAGTGTGATTTTGATAGATGCAAAGAAAATATAAAAGAAAATATGGCATCTATCGAGAATGTAAAAAGAATTTTTGATAAAAACTAGGTTGACGATTTAGCAAATAATTTAAGCAAATAAATTTAAGCAAATAATCAAACAAACAGTTTTCACAAATTGAATTATTATTCAGAAAATAGTGTGAATAAAAATTGTAACAATCTCAAAATAATATTTGCCGAACGCTATTGTGTAGCGCTCGTAAACCAAAAGACAAAGTCAGTTTTCTGTTTGTGTAATACCTGTTGAAATCTATGTAACGCCACAAGGTTAGATAGAAAAAGGACTTACCGTTTACCTTTACCACCAGGTACCAGGATGGTCCTTACAATATAGGCCACTATCCTTCCCATTACCTAAGACACCTTCATCTCACCATCTCATTCATCAATCATCATACATCCGAGGCCAATAGATCTTAGTTATCATTACAGTGCGTCGTTAAACCCAATATAAATAAAAACATAAATAAAGGTAGATTTAGTAAGACTGTTTAAATACACACCTCACCTGGTTGGTACAAGATTTCAAGGCAGTTTTGTCTAATAGCCGTACAGTTGTGTACACTATTTTAAATTAACTGGGAAAGCGCAGCATATGCGCTGCAAGATATTTAGACGAGCTTAAGAGGATTCAATTTGACATACTGAAAAAAATTGGTGTTCGTTTTTATGTTTTTTTGTCGGTTCTCCACAGGTCAAACGGCTACAGCTATCAACTTCAAACTTTTTCTCAATACGGTTCCTCACCTAACTTAGATCTGTATAGTTTTGTGGCATTATCGGGGTGTAACTTTTTTTTATGAATTTTAGAAATTTCAAAAATACCCATTAGAATAGCATAGCGGAGAAAAAAAATATTATTATTTTCCCAAAAAATGAAATTTTGCATGAAGTTGAATTACATTTTGATACACATTTCTAAAAAATTTCAGCTTGATCGGGTCAGCCATTTTGAAGAAAAAAACATGAAATGTGCTAAATTGTTACCACTCGAAGCAGTTTTTCCCCATTTTCACCCATACTAATACTATTCGCTCGTCTATCAACGCATATATGGCGTTTTCCTAGTTATATGAAATGTACTTGAATTTACATTGATTTTAAACTTTCAAGTCTAGTCACTCACTGCCTTTGTCAAACGTCCCATCTATTGATCATCTCTAACAATTGTAAAATTCAAAACACCTCATTTTCCCATATAATACATACGCATATATTTTTGTAAAAAATTATCAAACCAAATTTTTCACAACTTGGTAAAACATGTATTAGAACAATATTAACAACATTCTGTGAAAATTTCATTTTATTGAACAAAATCATTACTTCATCCCAATACTATTGATGAGGGGAATTTTTCCCAAATTTTCGAAATAATTTTTCAAAAAAAGTGCCCAACTGATTTTGTACAAAAACAATATCAATCTATTCTGATTGTCATCTAGAAAAATTTGAAAGTCGATTGGTTACTTTGTCTGAAATGCATGCCACGCACAAAAAAAACATCAATAAACGAACAAAACTGATTTTTTCCAATAAGTGTAATAACAATGAATGAACTTTGACACGAGGACTGATTTAGCACTGTATCTTATACACACATACATAGTAATACAGCTAACTGGTGGACTACTGAACATGCTGATTGGTCAATTCCAACTGGTGGACATTGTTGTCTCTCTCTTACAACAATGAGTGACGTCACTTGACAGAAGCCTATTACCTCGAGAGCCGGTAGTACCAACTGAACTTACGTAACATCTCCATCAGACCTGTAGGCAGGCACTACAATAAAAACAAACAACCCTTCACAAACTGGAAAGATAACTTCTCACAAAATAAGGAATCGGAATCACGGAAAACGGAAACGAATTCACACAATCCCCCGTAAAAAACACAAATTCTCGAGAATTATTTATTTTCTCATACTATAAGTACGATATTTGAATTACATTTGTTTCCTCTATGCTGCTAATCTATCGTTAATTACAATTTACAAAACACTGTTTTTAGGCGTAGTAAATACACGTACGTACACACACTCACAGAGAGGTTCACTGTTAAAGCCGGTATCATCACAAGCACGCTAGACACATTATGAGAACATCACTCAGAATATAAAACAATCAAAATTAACAAATTCAATAAAAATAAAATTGTCACAAAAACATTTAAAGACATCACAATCCTGAAACTGGATTTTTATCGAGTAATGACGATATTTATTTTAACAATTTCAGAGAAAACTAGAAATAACCATCTCAATTTCATAAATTACGATTAATTTCTGTATCCAGTAGGAACCGGTCATTTTTCCGAGTTGTGACATAGACATTACTCGATTCCGTTTACATTCAGAATTGGTAATACTTAAGGATGTCATGGTCTCTGGAGGACAAAAAAAATTATTGAAATTTCTGAAATTGAGATGATGAAATCTAGTTTTCTCTAGAATCAGGAAAATAAGTATAGTTATTATTCAATGTTTACTAGCTTCAGGGTTGTGATGTCCTTTAAATCTGGTTGCCGTAACGATTTTTTCCTAACGGCCGTCACGTCATCAGACTGTCATCAGTGGAGTGACAGTTTACTGTTGTTTGCATATTGATATTTTCAACGATAAGAACTAGACCTAATACCGGTACTACGTCCTGCCAGGTTCATCGGAACTTTGACAGTTCGGCACTGTTCTGGTCTTTATGGTAGCATTATTAAGCCTGAGTTTGTCACTGTCGTTGTGAAGCAAGGTTAGATGTAAGAATGGCCACTAGGCTAAATCTCGCCAAATAGTCGTTAATAAAAACAATAGTCCATTGGCAGTAATTAGAACTTTGTGTCATCGATATACTTTTCAGTGCTAACTCTAATGAAAACAAAAGTGCAACATCATGACTGCCTATCCGTCAGCCGTTATTCGAGGTAACTAACGATAAAGTTCAAGTTGGCTGAAATACACCAATGAGAAACAGAATGGAGATTCCCGTTTGCTGGCATGTGATTGGTCGAGAGACGACATCGGTCAGATGATGTGACGGCCAATTGAGAAAAAAATAAGACATGAAAACCATATTTAATACATAAAAATGAGAGATAGCTACCTTAGATATAAGTGATGTTGAGTAATATGACATAATGGCAGTTTTGATACACATTCCGTTGATATAACTATGGTAAATAACATTTCTTTTATTGATAAGATTGAGATTGGTTTGACATGACCCTGGCTCGATGTAGTGATACCAAAAGACTTTATCGTAGTATAAAGGTGTACCCACTCGCTTCTTCAAAGTGAAGTATTTCTGGGGTCAGAATCTAAGTCCAGGTCCCACTTGCCTGTAGTTCAACTGTGCTGAGTTACCCTAAATATACCATGGCTATACAAATATACCGGAGATATTTGTGTTTGTTACGTTGGTAGACCATCTACTCTCGTGGATTGAAGTATAACAAACATAATGTAGGGAATCATGGTAATCAATTCAATAACAGTTACTATTAATCAAATCTGAACCACAGTTTTTATAACCGCCATAAACACGTAACAACGTACTTCAGAGTTAATGGGGTGCGTGCACGGTGTTTACACAAATCAAGAAATTTAATTTTACTATTTTTTTTTAATTTTCAAAAACCAGTGTGATTGAATGATAAGTTCACATCTCCAAGACAATTCTATGCTCTTTAATTAATGACAATTCATTTCTTGAATTCGATCAGTATTCAGATAATAAGTCAATGAATAAGTTTATTCATTGACGTATTATCTTAAAACTGATTGAATTCACTGAAATAGAATGTCACATCAATTAATGAACATAAAATCATCTCGGAGACGTGAAATTTCCATTCAATTACACTGGTTTTGAACATAGAAAAAATTAGTGAAGGTGAATTTCTCCATTTTTAAAAGCAACGTGCATGAACCCCCTTAATGTATTCAATTCAGCCAGACGATTTATAGTGTCAGTATAGCCAACGTTTATGATTAATTCAAACAGCTTTGTGAATGAATTAAAAAAGTAGAGAAGAGGGAAAATGATCTACAAGTAATTTTGTGATAATTGTACATTGTACATTTGCTACAGTAACGGGTGCTATTATCCTGCATTGTTCATTCACACATGAGATGTAACACGTTCGAGGAATGAGTCTAGTTTTGGATATGTTCGTTTCCATCCTTCTCTAACTAAATTGCATTTTTTGGAGACATATTTGGTTTCAAAGATAGTTTATAACCGTTGAGCTATACGTACACGGTATATATAATCGGATATTTCGTCAAAAATTAATTAAATACTCGTTGAAATATATCGCATCACGCTTAGCCCCCCCACCCCCCCTACGGGAATGGGTGTTTTCGTCTAAACCAGTTTCCATCTATTGAACGAAGCCACCGCATGCAAGTATTTACGTGTAATTAGTTTTCAACTCGCTTCAACACCTCGATTTCTTTGTTTCATTATCGTCAGGTAGGTTTTGATCCACCGTTACAAGGAAAAGCTGAGCCCACTCTTGACTCGAATCAAGCAGGAAGATTAAGGTTCCAAAAAATCGCTGTTGACACGCCTTCAAACACAAACACTTGCTTACTAACTTGAGCAAGAGATCTGCATGTTCAAATGACTTGAAACTTGAATTGAGAACTTGTAAATACTTTCATACGCCTAGGACAATAGCTATCTACGATGGATACGCAACTTGGACTTCTCCCATGTTCTCCCAGCTGACGATCATCTCCAGTGCTAAGAAACCTTCGACGCCACCTAGATCACCTATAAGCTAGCTACAGGCTCTACAGGGCTCTGATGGCCTGAGTAGTCAATCTCAGTGGCTTAGATTGGTTTCATAGATCCAGAACAACGTCGCTCTCAGGTGCGTATCCATCGTAGATAGCTATAATCCTAGCACACGTCAATTTCGTTGAATAGAGGAAATTAAATCTAAGGGTAAACACCAATTTCCAGGGGAAACACAAGTTTACCGTAATGCGATATATTGTAATATTACCAATTACAGTAGGGCCAACTGTTTTTATCAAATAATGAGATTCCACTGTACCGTATTTGGTACAGTAATGTTAAATAATATCACAAACACAGTAATAATAACAGTACTGATATTATGAACTAGACCCGACGTATATGTTATATCGTTCTTTCGGGCAAAGCCAATGCTATTGAAATGACCACCAGGTGAAATTAACCGAAATATGGCCGCCCTCGGTAGCTCAGTCAGCTGAGGCACCGCTCCAGAATCTGAAGTCACTGCTAGGCGTGGGTTCAAATCCTGCATAAGGTATAGGTTTTTGTAAATGTCCCTCCAATTATCATCACTTAATATTTTCATAACAACCTGCTCATTCGTACCCACTATAACCTAGCTGTTGGTGGGGTCGTTAAGCAAACAATAATCATCAACAAGAATATGTATATCATTGCAATTGCCCAATTTCACTTATAAGAATAATCAGAAAAAACATGCAAAAGAGTTTTCATAAGAGACTCGTAACTAAACTGCACAGAGAAATCTCCTTGTCTTGAGATCTGTTACTGTAGTTTCTCTATTAAGACGAATAATTATTTCAATATTTCAAGTTTCAATTAAATTGGGAAATCTTATACAATTTGCATGCGTTCAATAACCTCAAAAAAGCTAATAGTGTACTGTGGGCCTAATTATCAGACGCTGTCTGACATGAAATTTGCCGTTACCTTCTCTGTTCAACGAGTATTCAACAGTACCAATATAACAGAGACACGTTAAACCCCTGATGGTCACAACAATTCAACAATTGGTTATCGAAAGAAACGAAAACCAGGAATATCGACTATGTACGAAATAATTTCAAATCAGTACATTCAGTTTACCAGAGGAAAATAAAGTCTACTTGAAAATGGGTGTAAAAAATAGGATAATGCATCGGGGTACGTACTACGTAGGCCCCAAACGTTTAAGTAGTAGACCACTAACAACGGAAAATATCCAGCGACCAACCAATAAATGTTGCAATTAACAACTCTCTCATGTACACTTACACACATACGCACACACACACACAATACATCAAAATACAAATGACACATATTTTTAAGAACTACTTTTTACAAAGTTCTTGTTCATTTTATGGCAAGTTTTTAAGCTGATTTTCTGATTTATTTATCAAAAACACATTTAGAAAACCTAATCTTACTATTATTATTCACTACTCACCTAACACAATAATATACAAAGTCTACTAGATGCTTCATTTGACCGTAATTTCTACTTAATTGTAGCTACAAACTAGTATTAAATTCATTTTTATATATATATAAAATTGATTGCATTGTATACGATGCGTACTCGAGTGTTGTTCGTCGTAAACTACGTCACTTATAGTAACACGACAGAAAGTAAAGTCCCGAGAAAAACTTCAAGAATCAAGAAACGATTGCTTCAAAAAGTACGTCATATTGGCAGAATACTTATTGCGATTAATCGTCTATATAATTATTATTATTTACGAAGATTCTTACATTCCATGTATGTACATCATCCTTAGCGGGCGGTATAGAGGGGTGAAGGGGGAGGGGAGAAGATTTACAAGTCGATTCACTTTTGAGATTTACGTTTTCCAATTTAATACATTATCGTCGGTCAGCAAATACGTCGAGTAATCGAAAGGAGAATAGTAATGACAGTGACAAGAAATGTCCGACGTTCTGTTTGTCAATCCCGGTTCGTCAAGCGGCGTTTTCACGTATCGACCTGTTGCTCCATCTGTTCACGTGATTTTCGGAATAGCGGGTACTCTTGACATATTTTTTCGAAACATCGCTATATTGAATTGATCTTCATTCATTTTTTTTCCAAAGTCAAGACAGATTTCAACTAATCAGTACGCCTTACTGGGCAATGATATCAGTTTACGATAGCAATCCTGTCTACCACACATACGTTAATAGAAATAGTCATTTTGAAGTAAACCAAGATCGTAGGCTTATCCATATCCTCTTTTACTGTTTTATAGTCAGCTAAATACGGTAATGGGTAATTCAAATAAAAGTCCTAGCCAATGTAATATTTAAAAATAGAACTTACTGTTCCTTTCACAACTTTTAAAAATAGAACCTTTTCATTGAATTCTATATTCTCTTCGTTGGTCAATTCTTGTCCAATGAGATTTAAATACCGACGGAAGACGTAGCTGTAGACAATAACATAATTAGGAAGAAGCGTGTTCTAGCTGCCACACTGACTTAGACGCCTTGGTTTTCAGTACAAAAACTCAATATGAGATTCATCAACATCTTTATGGTACTTTAAATTATGGAAATGGTTTGTTAATTCTCTTGATATTTTACCTTCTTCTGTTCAGGTTATCTGTACGTATTTATATACAAGTATTTAGTGGAAGACTGATTCTTGTGACCTTCAAACAACTTCAATGCGACCAGCTCCAAAGTGCGGTTATTGTTTGATGCCGGCTCGACAGCCACAATTATACATTGGTGCCGACTTGACTGCTGTTCGACCCATTCCGCTGACCACACAGCTTTCAGTTTCTTACAAGCCGCATGGTCGACGATCTAACACGACCAGCAGTCAAATCAGTCAACGCTTGGAAGATCGTAGTAGGCCGGAACGGTGAGATATTCAACGAGGTTTACCGAGAGACGAAATACTGAAGATTATCGAACTTTGGAAGAGCGTAGGTCGAATCTTGTTAGCGTTTCCGTCGAGTCCTTTGACGAATCAAATTGAACGAATGAAGGTGGCCGGTTGGAAGAGAGCGTTGGGAGCAATTGCGTGGTAGTCGTAGCACTTACGTTGACTACCGGTGCGTATCGTAATACTTTAGTTTGAGGTAAGCTTGTCCCCTGACCTGAAGTGAATCATATGCTGATATTGTGCAGGATTCTATTATCGAAGCATTTGATCCATGACCAAAACTTGTGATAGTGTCTGTGAATATCGACTCATACCCTGACAAAATTATCTCTATAGGTAACTGGATCTCATAACGCTATTGCACTAATCGTTTAGTTATTCATCGGGTTGTTATTTTCGTCGTTGAAACAACGATAACGTCGATTAAATCCGCTACACAAAATCGGCATACTTTCACAATCACAGTTCTACCAATCACGAAACTTGGGAGAAAAATTATAGTATTACTGAACATGACCTAACAATAGGCCCAAATAAAACATTGACAAATGGTGCTAAAATATATAGGTATATATATACATTTAGCAATCTTGGTAGCATTCCATCATCATTTTATATATATTATATATTGAGGTCCGTAGGAAGATACTAAAATAACGTTACAGTAGGACGATATCCATCACGTCTTACGGTAAAGTGTCTCACTGCTTCTCTTCCAACGGCCTCGAACACCCGGGAAAGGCAATCGGTCCGCCGACTTCGCACTTATACTGTAACTGCTGTCCCATATTGTCGGGCGGATTCGTCTGCGCTTGTGAGGAGGGTGGTATGGCAGGCTGCGCCGCCACCCGTCCGTACTTCTCGTGTATCGACCTGTGGCGCTTCAACGCGAACCGATCGCTGAATCCCACGTCGCAGATGTCGCACCTGAATGGCTTCTCGCCCGTGTGGACCTTGGCGTGGTTCTTGAGGTGCGTCGCCTGGTTGAACGCCGAGCCGCAAACGTCGCAGCGGTATGGCTTCTCGCCCGTGTGGATCCGCCGGTGGTTCCACAGGGTGGAATGTCGCGCGAACGTCTTGTCGCACACCTCACACTGGTACGGCCGTTCGCCCGAGTGGATGCGCTCGTGATTCTTCAGGTGTGGCGACTGCGAGAATTGCATCCCGCAAACGGTGCACTTGAACGGTTTCTCGCCCGTGTGAACGCGGTTATGGTTCTTCAAGTACGCCGCTTTCGCGAATGCAAGACCGCAAATGTCGCACTTGAAGTTTTTCTCTCCTGAATGAAGTCGTTTGTGACTCCATAAACTGGAATACCTGGAGAAGGTGCCGTCGCAGACGTTACAATGGAAGGGTTTCTCGACGCCGCTGCTGTTTTTCGTCCCGCCGATGAATATTATCCCGGAACCGTTGCACTTGTGGCACTTGGTCACCGAGGCGACGCCGCGACGTTTCACCGGGTGGTGACCGGGCTTGGTCGACTCTCTCGCCTGCGACTCGGCTCCGGCCACTACGAAACTGATCGTGTTCGCCACCGAACCAGCCGGCGTCTCCTCGCAGTTCTCGCACTTGACGAACTTGCCGCCTTTCTTCTTCGTCCCGACCGGCACGTTGCCGTTGGCGCTCTGCTGGTGCTCGCAGTTGATCTCCATGCCGCACGAATCGCAGCATTTCGAAGGCGCCGTCGCAGCCTTTCCGTGCATTCCCGTCTTGTGGCTTTTCAGCTCGCCGGCAAGGTTGAAACAGGCCCCGCAGATATCACACGTAAACTGGCGTTCGACGTTACTCTGTGTACCGGCATTCGTAACGTTCGTAGTGTGAATACGCTTGTGGTGATTGAGGAGGCTGAGGTGACCGAATGTCAAGCCGCAGACATCGCACTTGAAGGTCGCCGAAGATGCCGCCGCCGCCAGCGACATCTGGTTAACGAGGGCGTAATTATAACCGAAGGTTTGCGGCACGTCGAAACGATAACAACCTTTATCGTCGGTGATACCCGTTACGGGGATCGTATTCTGCGTTTGATGTACCTTTTGAAGCATGTTTACGTTGTAACAAAAAGGAAACTCGGCTACCGTCGTATTGTTTTTATTATCGCCGTCTTTCTGTTGTTGAACTTTCACTTCACTGTTCGGATACATGTTTTGCTGGGCGTTTGAATTGTTTTGTTGTTGGGGATTACCGCCCTGTTGCTGTTGCTGCTGCATATTGGACGGGTCGAACATTGTTGCGGAGGATTGTTCGGCTTGCTTGTTGTTGTGATTGTTGTTGCTCGACTCGTGTACGTTGTTCGAGGTCGGGTTGGGGTCGTGGCAATTGTTGGCGGCCGCGTAACGTTGCGCGGCTTCCGTTTGTGCGAATCTGTGATCCAACAAAATATGAAACTGGGGCATTTCATACAAAATGATCGATAGCTTCAACTGGAAAATTAAAAGAGTGGAGAGACAAAATTAAAATAATGGTGAGAAAATCATAAGGAAAATCATAACAAAGAATAGATAGATCCAATGCAATGAAAGAAATTATATGAAAAGAAGCAGTGTAGATAAACATTCCTTGTTATCAGAACTGTAATTAAATTGTCTATAAAATAAATTGGATAGTAAAATCTGAAAATAAATGTGTATGACTATAGAAAACAATAAAAAAAAAAAAAAAAATGCACCAAGGTGTGTATAGGAAAATAGCCTGAAGCGTGTGATATATGAATTGGGTAGAAGGGAAAGTAAAAACAGCAGCTTACCGAGGTTCATAAGTAGATAGGACTACTCATGGTGGAGAGCCGTTGAAAGAACACGGAGATGATTTAACACGCGAGGTTTCTCTACTGTCACTCTACTGTGACCAAGGAAATAGCTGAAACGTCAAAACCTCGTGTGTCGAAATCATCTCCGTGTTCTTTCAACGGCTTTTCATCATGAGTACGCCTATCTACTTACAAACTTCGGTAAGCTACTGTTTGTTCTTTCCCTTTTACCCAACTCAAATATTGAACTAAGTAATTTCCAACAAGAAAAAAAAAAAAATGAATTCCTAACAGAAATTAAATACAAACATATGAAGATAATGAAACATAATGAACAAAAACATAATGAGTGACACAAGGTGGATAATAATATGATACGTCTAAATGAGAATTTGGCTTGGTAATCATGTGATGTCTCTATATCTCTTACAGACCTTGGCCCCTATATGTTTTCTCTACATTTAGCAATGTTAGTATTGTACAAATTTAGGTGTGAAACATGTAAAAAAAAAAATATCATGAACTTTTCACTTAGTGCAAACAGTTCATAAAATATTTCTCAAATTTGACTTTTCATGAATTTGACCATTACTAAAAATTAGTGTTGACCATTTGGCCATTTGGACTTTACCCTACCTACTAACAATAACCCTCATCCAACCTAACCTTATGAAAGATTAGTTCAGCTTGGGTTATTTTATGCTAAAAAAAAAAAAAAATACTTCTATTGGAAACTGAACTGATTTTCAATTGATATTTATAATTTATGCTCAGCCACAGAATAAGACTAATATTCCAAAATTACTGGATAGTCAACAGTAGAGTTCATTACTGTTCGGTTGCCTTAACCGCTTTGAATCCATATGATTGAACCTTAGTTATATATTACCGAAATACGTTACTGTACTAAGAAGGCGTACATATTTGTGTCTCGGCAGCAACTTCACACCGCATTGCCTACCGGAAAGTTCCCGCCATATTAGATCCAATAACTCACAACAAAAAGGTCCAAATACCCGCCGAGATCGGAACGAGTACATGTCACTAGTTGGCCGCAAGAGTAACGTATCTCGGTAATATCCATCTATGATTGAACATCCACCACACAAACTATCCTAGACACTCTCGTAAACAAACCTCTTCACGGACCGACCAAAACTACATCGTAAAAACTTACCGTTTAGTATTCTCTGTCTGTGTGAACATAGAACACTTGCCTATGCTTGACGGTATTTTCAGTAGCCCTCGTTGCTGGGGATTGTCGCTAACGAACTGTTGTTGTTGACTGTTGAGCTGGTCTTTGTTTTGTTGGTCGCGAACGGTTGTCGGGTTGCTGGTCAGCCAGGCATTTGACTCTAATGCCATCGGTGTGCGAATTGGCCGGTAATCAAACCTGAAATGAAAGAAAATAATGAATATATTTCCCATTAAAATCATAAAAACATGGATATGATCTTGTAAAGTTGGGTTAGAATTTTTTCCATTATTTGGGTAGAAGCCAATTGGAAAGAAGGCTGGAGGGAGTAAAGTAATCAAACCTGAAATGAAAGAAAATAATGAATATATTTCACGTTAAAATCATAAAAACATGGATATGATCTTAAAAAGTTGGGTTAGAATTTTTCCATTATTTGGGTAGAAGCCAACTGGAAAGAAGGCTGGAGGGAGTAAAGTTTGGGGTAGTCAACCGAGGAGTAAAATGGGAGGAAGTGGTAGACGAGAGATGGTGGGAGGATAGAGAACGGTGGAGGGAACTCGTAGGAAGAAAAGAAAAGAAGAAGCAGAGGATAGTAGTGAAGAAGAGGAAGAAGAAGTCGGAACTGGCAGAAACCGATTGATATAAGAAGGCTGCGCTATAGAAGAAGTGGGGAAACATCCCCTTGCCAAATCTAATTAGTTATCTGGGTTGGAAAAAGATATATATATATTTGGGTAGGAAACGTTGTGATATGGAACTGATCAGATAGCTTTGGAGCCATAACGCTAAAAAATAAATATTTCTGAAATTAATTTAGCAACCAATTGGATACGAAACAGTAAATATAGATCTACAATTGAATGAACCGTTGAAACTACGTGGTACAAGATAGCAATGGTATTAGGTTACGGTAACTAAAATCTAGGGGTTATTTGAGCTAATAAGCCTAGACAATGCCATGTGCACAATTCAGCCTAATTTCAGTCTTGTACCAAATCACAACATGAACTACTAAAGCTTACTCTAAACTAATTCAAACGTTTTCATTGGTTGAATACTACGCATTACTTTTGTTCCTAGATACGGATTTGGTGAAATATTTCATTAAATTTGTACAATTCTTGCAAATGTGCATGATGCATGGTGGTAGACGTACTCTGATATATAGGCCTAGCTACCTTACATAGGTCTGTCTAGATTCATATTATATATAAACTTTATTACAAAATCTCTGCTCACAATAGAGCTGCCTTACGACACAGAATAACAAGCAGTATAAAAATTATTCAATGAAAAATAATGAAAGAGTGAATATGGTTTGTGCTGATGGCATGGAGTAAGTGAAAATATATCTGATTTGTACAGTGAGTAATGAAAGGTGATTAATTCAATGAATGACCATAAAGATGATTTCTGAGAATGAAGACTGAATCTCTAATGATAGTGATGACAATATTAGAAATTATTCCTGAAATTTCCCAATATTTCATATATTCTTCAACCAGCTTTATACTTTCTCGACATCTCAATTACCTCAATTATGAAGATATTCTTACTAAGCTAACAAGCTACCAGAGTTGGCGGTGCGTGATTGCCTATCTCCTATTCGTAAGCGGTAACAGTTGAGCACCGGTATCTAACTGTCAATCCACTGACACTTTAGATAAACTGTAACAAATACTCCAGTCAGTTAAGAGAGCGATCGCTTATTACGTCTAGTTTTCACTGTTCAAAAGTAGGCATAATTATACCATTTCGAGGTTATGCATTGGTTGATCATTTGCATACCTAAATCACGGGTAGGGCCTACTTATATCGACGTATCCTGAATGAACGAATGAATTGATTTAAAAAAATGAGGGTAAATATTAGGGAAGAAAACAATTATCTACAATAGGCCTATCGATTTGATATTTGATTCCCCCCAAAAAACAATGACCGATATTGAGCTACCTATACGACAAAGAAATTTAAAAACGAATATCGATATTGAAATCAATATCTTTCTTCATCCCTATTGAATATGCCCTATCATTAACCGATCTGTGTTAGGGTCATGTTAGGTGCTGGTGGACGTTGGTTAGGGTTAGGTAGGGCAAGGCGTGAACCCTAAAATAATAATTTCGTCTATTTGACACAAACCTTACCCTAACCTAACTCTCACAGTTACTAAAAAAACCTTCAAACTTATAAAACAACATCCTAAAAACGATCGGTCAAGGACAGGGCATAATTACCATTTCAGTAGGCTACCATACTAGCAGGCCTAACACCAATTATGCAGCAAAGTAGAACACACAAACAAATATTAAACACTAAAAACTAAACTACATGTACCTAATAATCTAATTAGCAATACGGTAGGCCTACATAACAAATATTGTGCAGCATTAGTGTTCAATTTGTATCTACCGATACCGGTAGAAGCTGAGAATATTTCATTTCATCAAACACCATTTAGTTCGAGGAGACGTTTAGTTTCATCGGTTAGTAGAGTAGCCGTTCGATATAAAATTTTCATGATACCTATCGAAACTTTCTCATCGCATAATGATCAAAATGTTTCAAAATTTCCAACGATATTGAATCAAATAAATAAAAAATGCGAGACTGGAAGGCAAAGGCCCAAATATTATTATTTAGAAGTATTATTTGATCAATTTTAGGACTATTTTGTTACTTAATTCATTTTTAAGTGAGTTGACGGTATTTACAATTTTTTACGATCAATATAGAATTGATCAAATACCGAATATTTTAATTCGATACCAAATTGAACTTCTAAAATAGAGAATTGCTCTAAAATATCAGTACCAAACGGCAACCCTAATGATAAGCAACTAGCTTAGATTACCATAGGGCCACATTGGAATGCCAAATCTTACACTTGGCCTTGGATAAAACTTACATGTGTTGACTGAGAGGTTGTAGGCCACAGCCCGCTCAAAACACTGTGTAAAGACCACACATTTGGAGAGAAGACAGAAATTCTGTAATATAAACATATCACTGTAAGAAGAAGAACAGTATTCAATTTCTTGTTCTATCTGTTGTACCTGCACTTTTGACAGTATTGTGGACAAGGTTAGAAGCCTATTGTAGGCTAAGCCTTATGAATGGATGCATAATACTCTTTTGACGTTTACAGAGGAGGTAAAACACGGTTCAGATGAAGAATAAAACAGATTTTTTAGTGGAGATACAATCAATGGGTATTTCATGAATGTGGATTACATAATAGACGTAAAATCAGTCTCAGGCTTTGTGAGCCTTCCACAAAAAATCGGTGTTGTGTGCTTCTGTCATTAACAACACGCCAGCCTCAATGCCATTTTATAACCACAATTTCCCGCATTTATCGAACTAGAAGTAACACACACTTTTAATGAATATCACCAATTTTAAATCTGTATTTACCCGTGATTTATGAATACGATAGTATAATCAAGATATAAGTCTAAAATACTGTATTATAAACAAAACTTATTATGCTTTGTGAACTGTTCAGCCGCCATTGAAGTATGCAGCTTCACTGCTGCCAACGTGAATTGATTTAATTGATTTTTCTTTTTTTTCAACTTGTTTTTAGTATTTAAATACTGAATAGTGAAACGCTTTGGTCCCTGCGTAGTTTTGGAATGTGGAAAAAAATTTCATATATTTTTTTTTAATGCCAAGTGTTTCAAATAACTTGGACAATTAGTAATTGGGAAAGAATTTATTATGTCACATTGAAAAAGATGCTCCCCCAGTTCCCACCAAAAATAAACCTACCGGTTAGCATCACCGAAAATGTACTTTTATATTCTTATAAGGTCCGTAAGACACACCTTCCTGGTCAATTAAATTATCTATATTCACGAAATACTCTAATGTCTCTGTTTAAATAGCAACTCCCATCATTTAATATTATTATTTTGATAGGCGGTATTTTTGCTGTTTGGTTGGGCATGGAATGGAATCGATATCTATCGAGAGAGCGGCCATTTTCAGTCTTCTCGTCCTTGTCTCGGATTGGCTCACGTATAAGTTGGCGTCATCATTCAAACTCAGACCTTGCGTTCTATTTAGGAATATCGAAATGTAAAGTGATAACAATTTGCTATAACGCAAAAATATCAAAATTGAGAATATAATTTTTTAAAATTTGTTGAAGCTAGGTTAACAGTTGAAAATTAAGAATAATTATAATTTTCTCAAATTTTCAATATAAGTTGTTTTTATATTTTTAATATAAATTTTTAATGTAAGTTCAAGCTAGGTTAACAGTTGATAATTAACAATAGGTTAATAGTTAAGAGGAGAGGTAGGTTAATCTTCAGTATAGGCAAGATTAAATAATCATGTATTCCTTACTTTAAAAAAAAGTAGGGGCTATTATTGCCACTTCTCACTCCACCACCTACCTACCTGAACAAGCAGCCTTCATCATCACTATCTACTCTCCTGTGACCACGGCAATAGTCGAAACGTCAAAATCTCGTGTGTTTGTACATAATAATCTCCGTGTTCTATCAACGGGCTCTCCACTATGAGTACTACTCATAGTCTCATAGATCTTGGTAAGCTGCTGTCCTTTCTTTTCTTTACACCCAATTCACAGATTAAATGCAGAATTATTTCTATTTGTATTCATCCTTTTCAATCTTGATTAAACTGGACTTATTACGCACTCTTCACATATAATTTATCTTCTGAATGCTGATGATGATTATTTATTAGCTTGCTTCAAGATGCCAATAAGAGCTAGAATATTTGGAACTACGAATGAGCAGATGATAGTTCTATGATGTTTGTAAAAACCCCATATATACGCAGAACTTGAAAGCAAACTTGGGCCTTTATTCCGTAACAGGAAAGGAAATGGATGCCTTAGCCAACTGAGCCGACTGAGCTTCAAGCTTCCTCATACACTCCAATAATAAGATCGAGTAAATTTCTAGCACCAGATTTTATTTTGTTACAATCAAGAATGAAAATAATGTGATATACATAAACAAATGGAAAAAAGTTGACCCTTTTCAACTTTTTAAAGTAGGCTTAGTTATTAAGTAGGGATAGCACACAAGGAACCAAATTAATTTACTTCACTATAGTATTATTTGCTGTTATTTACTAACGCTTAGTATAAAGTGTGGTAGTAGGAGCAAGTTATATAACATTTGTACATCAGGAAAAAATATCAATTTTTGTGGAGCACAATAACGATTCAAATTTCAAATAGCATTGATTTTGAAAAGTAAAAAAATATCCTTAGGATTAATAAGTTTAAAATATTAAAATGTACGTCTCGCACGGTACGTAATAAGGTGGGTGGTTTATGGAAGTCGTTTTACGGAATCTAGCCAGCCGACCAGACGTAAGCACCGAGTAGGAGTTCGACAGAATTCTTTTTGTCAGATATTACGTCATTATGATCAATTATTTTGCAATAGGAATGCAACAAAATATGTTATTGTACAACTTGAAATAACACACACCAAGCTCTATCGCAACGTTGTATTCGCAAGCTTCGCAACGCGAGATGCTTCGTTAGCTGTTGTATTTGTATCGTAAAGTTTCGATACGATACCGCTTTTTTCCCTGTTGCACATGTATTAAGATTATAGTATATCTTTTTGTTAGGAATTAAAGTTCGATAAAGCACATTACGATGATTTAAAATAAAGTGTAGAACGTTACCACAGCATGTGTTTGGCTTATAAATTAACTGCTTACACCTAATTAAAAAACTTATTTATTATTTCTACAAAAATATCAAAAAAACATTAATTAATATAACTTATTATTTTTCTAGTACTAAATATATGTGCATGATTTATGTCACGTTAACATCCTCTTGAATTTATAAAAATAACAAAATTATTGATACATTTTTCATGTAGATTTATCCTATGTCCGTAGTTTTGTCGTAGTTCTTTAAACGTTCTCATTTGTGACCTCGCCAGCATATGTTTTTTTGGGTCCTAATCTATTATTATGAAAAGATTTTGAAAATCCAACGAGTCACGTAAAACGCTGAATAACGAAAAGTTATTTTACGACTAAATTTCTCAGTTTCGAGCTTAAACAAACATTTAATGACTAAAAGGAATCTTTTTACAGGCAAGTCAACAGATAATTGACTGTTTTTTTCTACAATATTCATTCCAGTTACTGAATAAATCAAATGAATGTAAAGGAAACATAAGATCAGTAATACAATAATAATATTGTAATAAAATACATCACAATATTAAAAGGAATCTCAAATCACAATCAAATCTAAAACGTTATGAATACTAATTAACGAAATGCGGTAACGAGTGTTGGTATATTGAGTCACATTATTTTCATTCAGTGCTTTTTGTATTTAATGTATCGGTCCTTGGCTTTCTTGAGTCCGTCGGGGAAAAGCTTCTCGACGTCGTCACTGCCAGGCGGGTGAAGACGCATCTGGAAAAACGCAACCGGATTACTACAAAGTTGAGGTTATTGAAAACTAGAGAAGATTATACACCGGGAGTATGTATTTAATGGATACAACTTGGGCCTATACGCTAGCGAACGTCAATTATACGATGATAAATAACGGAGACAACAACATTTTGGAGAGAATTTGATATGGTCCCAAAGTCGATCGATGACCGTTATTTTGATAATTTGAGATTTGCCAGCGTAATCGGTCGCTCAACAAGTCATTTTCATCAAAAGTTGAGGTTAGGAAACGGAGTGAATTATTGGAACAATGAAGTAGGATGGAGAACAAGGACGACGGTTTCATACCACACTTGATTTCATTACAATTCAAATAGATTCACTTTGTAAAAAAAATCTATATCTAGTTTCTTCGACAGTAAAACTTGCGGGTACGCTGTCAGTAGTAAACATTGGCACTTGTGAACATTAACAAAATGAAGCGCAACATTTATTGAAAATGTTACATTGTTAAAAGTTTATTTGTGGCGTTTCAGTGGCCATATTGGCATTTAGAAGCGTATTCTGTTGTTATTTTTAGTGTTGAATAATGTGGTGAAAAAACGTAAATTTGTTCAATCGACTCCTAAAGATTTCACTTTTCTGTGACTGACGAGGGTTGACAAGTTAATTGCTAGCTAATTTATACTTTGAGAACAATACTACACACAAAATAAAATAAAGTAATGTCATTATTATTATTATTGTTAATGTTCCGCATACAAGTCGACTTTTTGTGCCTTTGCGGGTCTACAAAATTGTACTCGAATTTATGTCAAAACATGAATAAAAATCCTCAGGGATTAAAATATATAGTATATGTATATATATATATATACATATATATATATATATATATATATATATATATATATATATATATATATATATATATATATATATATATATATATATATATATATAATTATTATTATTGCATAACAAAAAAAAAAGATATTAAAATACAAAATAGATACCTAGTCAAAGCTTCAGTGGGGCCTATAACTATTGCTTAGATTAAAAATATTGTATGAACCTTATTCCAAACATGCATGCATATACCCATTATAATAGAAATGATAACTGATTACAGACAAAACTTTTGAAAACTAAAAATTGACTAAAAAGATTACACTTGATATTGAAGTAAAATTTAAAAAATATTGAAAATATTAAAAGTTGAAAAGTTCATAAAAACTTGAAACTGATAAAATCCCCAAATATATGAATTTTCATAAAATTCTGTCTATTAAATATAAAAGATGAACATCAAAAAATCTATAAATCTGAGAACGTACGTACAAACACTGTCCATTACAAAAATCTATTCATCATCTTCACTTTAGTTTACATGTACATGAGATAGAGGTATATAAAACCTATAATTCATGTCTACACCCACTGAATGTATCAGTCTCTTAAATTGATAAGTAAACTCTGCGCCAAGTGTTACTAAGAACGAGATGTAAGTTAAATATTACCAAAGTTAATTGAAACAGCACATTATAAATTCATTTCAATTATATCACACTCCACCATTTTAATATACGCTTAGAAAACTTCCATTCCTACTTGAGATACCGCATTATTTCTGTAATTCATTCTTTCACAAATTAATTCATAACATTAATTTGATCATTAAAGATAATTTTATTCAAGAACAGCTACCTGGTAGCATTTTAATAAATGATAACAACAAAGCAATAATAAACCATTTAAATAACATAGAGAAGTATTTATAAGATCTTATCAAATAGATCACTCAAGTGATAGTATAAAGTCTTGCTTGTACTATGCATAAGTAAGTGGTCAAAAGAAAGTAGGCTAGGCTAGGTAATGGCTAGGTCCTAGGAAGCATGGTTACAATACTGATAAGGTTATATAACACAATTAGAAGTACAAGATGAAAAAGAAAGTGCAGCAGAACTGAAAAGTGAAAAGAGATAAAAAATCATGTAAAAAGCATGCAAATAAATTATAATACAATAGTGATTAAACAGCTGTTGAAATGTGCTTTATTGTTCTAGGAAGCAAATATAATAATTAATAGTTTTAAATGTTTTAGTATCAGTTAAGAAAAATTTAAATAAGAACATGGTGCATTTGTCAAGTTACTAATACTGAAAAAGAATTTAAGAATTTGAAAGACATTGTTGTCCACACAAAACAATGAATACTGGATTTATATAGGCCTGTAATTATTTCATTAAATAATACCCATTTGTCAGTTGATTTCTGAAATGTATGTACCGTGATAATGCAGCTAGCAACTTTGGATTATTACTGATAATGTTTTAAATTATCACTGATATTCAGACGAATTTGACTTTCGTTAATCATTTCCAAATAAAGTAAATGCAATGGATATATATAGGCCTAATGTAAGATTTTTACACTACCAATATTTACTCTTGTAAATAATAAATATAGATGAAAATGAAAGTTTTGAAAAAATAAAGAACATTTCAACGGTAATAGGCAGAATAGCAGACGACGAAAAGACGAAAGATGAAACATGAAAAGCGTGAACGTATATAACAGATGAGAGAGAGTGAGAGAGACAGAGAGAGAGATCGGCACAGGTGGTACAGAAGAGCCAACACGCTGGAGAGAAAATACAAATATGATAATCGTACAAATCCTCGCATACCATATCTGCGTTAATAAAAAGCAAACGTGTTAACTTTTTAAGTTTGCGTCTGCGGTTAATAATCGGCTTGCAGATCGGCGGTCAGGGTGAGATCGCCATCGCTGTTCTCCTCTTTCGGCACGAGACGTTTCTGTAAGAAATGCAACTTAGTAGTACGACTAAAATGGCAAAACGGTTAAATCAGTGGTTAATAATGTAGGGTTAAAGGTGTACCGACAATGAGCTTGTTTTGCGCTTATGTTATTGATGTCAGCTGTACAAACAATAATGGGCGAGCAATCAATGGTGAGCAATGGCAATAGATTAGTTGTGAATTATAATTTTATCAATAATTTTTTTCTACAAAACAACATGGAATTAGTAATTAAATCAACTTTTCCATCAGAAAACTGACAATATGTAGAAATAGCGGCACAATGGCTGAATCGTAGAATACCGGTAGCTTTAGAACACCCAATTGATTACATCTTAAGGCTTTAAACAAGACGTTAACAAAAAATAACAATTTAAAAAGATTAAAAACATACCATTGATTTCTATGAGCTGAAACTTATACGATTTGAATCAATATTTCAATAAAATGAACACATTTGTTGTTTGTTCAGCCAATTATCATTACACCTATAGTTATTTACTCCCCAATGAGATTATTTATTATTCACCAAAGTTAATAGGTGACATTAGATTGTGGAAATCTGGGTCCAGCATAGTTACTAATTATTATAATAGTGGATCTGTGGTCAACAAACACTGAACACACAATACTGAAATAAAATACATGAAAAGATTCATTAAAAATGAATGCCATAATACACAGAAATATTCAAAAAATCTAATAATTTCAAGGGAAGATTTACAATTCCTCTTAAAGGACATCACAACCCTGAAACTAGATTTTGAGAATAATGACGATATTTATTTTGGGGGGACAGTCCCGCATTATACTTCAATGTCCCATGTCCTGCGGACACATCAATTTGTCTCACGTGATCTCGTAATTCATGAAACGTTCATATTTTCGCCGCGCCTCGCACTTATCAGAGATTTCACGCTATTGAATAATTTGAACAGGCTACACTCACTAGGCCTACTAGCGATGATATTCTAGTTTAAAAGCTAACCAGGTCGCAGCACTGTCGAAGTGTACGAAACTTGAAAATGGCCGTCCAAAGGCAGATAGATGTCTTACCTAGCGTCTTATTTGCGATACACAAAATCTTGAAATATTTACTCGTGTTGTGGAAATTTGATGAAACTTGAAATTCCGTCTACCATTTAAACTTTAAACCGGACAATTTTGCATTTTCCCCTTATATTTTCTGGATTCACTTGTTTTTGTTAGTTTGCTGCCGATCTTTGACCTTGATCACATATATAATTTAGTTATCAGGTTGTTTATTGTCTTTCATATTTCTAGTCCCGATGTAAATAAATATCTATATCCTGGACTGATAATAATGTTTCTTGTTACACTATATAGTGTACCATTATTAACTTATTATATTTGCATGATCACTGTGAGCATCAAAATTCTGTATTACTGAACAACAAATGGAAAAAATTCGCTCTGCGAGGAGCCACTTTGTGGAGACAACTCTGCACACCTTCTTTGGGGATTTTCATCTGAATGACTGGGATGCCTTGATAACATCAAAATAATTGCAACCCTAGCGGCTGGCTAACAGAATAAACACCCCCTATGCCAGTCGGGAACTCGTTCCTTTTTGAGGAACTTTAAAGGGAACTCGTTCCTTTTAATTAGCAGTAACTTAAAAAAAACTTGAGTTACTATTTTTAGGGAACTTGGAACGATTTGCAAGTTTCTTACCAAGTCCTTTTACACAGACTGTACTTCAGAAATCAAAGCTGAACTGGCGGTGCCAAGATTTATTTTGTTCTATTGTATGTTGTATGTAAGTAAATTCCAGCCATTTTAATCTGAAAACTGGGTAAAACCATCAACTCCATCCGGGCTTATCTAATTAGCACTTCTAGGAAACTCACACGCCTGAACCTTGGACTATCCACCCCTGTTCCCAGCAACATTGTCTCCGCAATTCTTGGTAACCTTTCGGCAAAATACTCCCACTCACTAGAAAAACTCCACGCCGGTAACTTTTCAAGTTCTTTTATTAGAACTGGAACTTTTCAGTTCCTTTTTTTCTTGAGTAACTGTAACTGTAACTAGTTCCTTTTTCTTCTGAGGAACTGGAACTTTAACTAGTTCCTTTTTTAGAGGAACTTACCCAACACTGCCCTATGCTGATCGAGACAACTTCGAGCACCGCCTACTCACCATGATCCTGAACTTCTCCTTGCACGCGTATTCGGACTCGTCCACGTCGTTGTAACAGTCCGACTTGTAGTCCTCGGGCAGCGGCTTGCCGTCGTGCTCGCAGAGCTTCTTGAGCGGACGCGAGCGGACGATGAGCTTGTCGAACCCGGTCGGCTTGTGGAGCGGACAGTAGAACACGTCCGGCGTCTTCTTGTCGAACACGATCGACTTGCGCATCATGTCGCCGCACAACGCGACGCCAATCTGACGGATTATAACGACGGGATTTTAATTATATTGGGTTTTAACGACGCACTGTTATGATAGCGTAGATCTAATGGCGTCGGATGGATGATTAATGAGATGATGGGATGATGCGATGAAGGTTCCTGGGTAGTGGGAAGGAAACGGTCATGGCTGAATTATTGTGGGAACCATCCCAGCATTAGCTGAAGGGGAGTTACAGAGGGAAACCATGAAAAACCCCTGTAAAGATGGTCGGCGGCGGGGATCGAACTGGGTTCGAAATTCCCCTCACCTCCCGGATCAAACGAAAGGAGCGCGTTGACCACTGCGCTACTTGTGCTGGTAAGACGGGATTTTAAGGAAAACAAATTCTGGATCGATTTTTTGTAGAATGTAAGACAAATATTATCGAACAAATTTTGAGAAAGATTAAAAAAATTACAACAAATAATATGCGTAATAAAACTTAATGGTAATTTTTTAAACATTGAAAAATGTGAAACAAATTAAATTTCAATTCAACAAAAAATGGCAAATTTTAACAAAATTAAAAAAAAAAAGCGTTTGAAAATGTTTTGTTGATTTTTAAAAGAGTTCATTGAAATGTTTTTCAGAATTTGGGTTATATAGGCCTACCCAAAATTCATTTTATAAATATTTTCAAAACTTTGGTAATTTTTCCCCCAAATATGTTAGTGCAAAAGCGGTTTTTATGTTTAATAAAAATCCTTTCAAAATGAGGTATACCCTATATGTATATGGTACCAGATCGTACATAGATGTTACTTTTGAATATGAAAATTATTCATTTCTTTCCCACAGCTAAATTATTAAAATGATAGATTACATACATCATTATGCATGCAGCATCTGTATAGGCCTTAATAACTAACTGAAAAGGTTGATATTGATATGTTGATATGTACATTTATGGATTCAGGTAGGCTTAAATGACTTATATATATATTTTTTTAATAACATCGAAACTTAGGATGAAAGTAGGATCGTTTGGACGGGGCACCACAAGGGCGATCTTACCACCCCATTTTATCATTATTTTAAATTGAAAGCAATGAACTCGATGACATAATATATTTATTTTTATATTTTTATATATATTATAATATATTTTTATATTATGAAAATAATTATATTTAGAGGTATTAGTCGTTTTTATACCGACCATCTCTGAAACCCTCCATCTTGGAAATAATGTATTATTATTATTTATTCAGTCAGCAGGCAGCTAGCTAGTCACTAGTTATGGTGTAAGCTACAGAGGCAAGTATCAGGCAAACATGAGTTGGTTAGAGGCTATGTTCTATCAGTTGGGAACTGTATTTACACAGTTGCCTAATGACAGGCAGTCACACATACACTAGTTATGGTATAAGCCACTTCAGAGGCAAGCACCAGGCATATATTATTATTATATTATATATATATATATATATAATATCTATACATCTCTCTCTCTCTCTCTCTCTCTCTCTCTCTCTATATATATATATATATATATATATATATATATACATATATATATATATATATATATATATATATATATATATATATATATATATATATATATATATATATATATATATATATATATATATATATATATATATATATATATATAATTATATATATATTATTAAATACAAATATAAATCGCTCCAATAAACATATATAAATCGAAAAGATTTAATAGCAGAGCTGCATGTCAAGTAATTGTTTTGTTGCTATATGTTACAGTAATTGAATGGAATGCAAGTAAAAGTGAGTACTGGTATTTTAATCTATTATAATATAACATAATTGCCTGGCAGTAATAATAATGTAATTGTGTATACTTACAAACGCCAGCAGGCAAACCGAAATGAGCCAGTTATTAGCTGAAACAAGCAAACAATTGGTTCAAGGCATGAGAGCATTTATAATAAATTACCAATTAGTATCATTATTACAATAAGAGCCGGTTGTACCAAGTGATGATTAGTGAAAATTAACAAATTAACTTGTTATTACCCTTGGATACATATGCTATTTTTGTACCTTAAGTAATGATTAACTAGTTAATTTGTAATCAATTGGTACAGTCGTCTCTAAGTATTAGGGGTGGTGAGATCGCCCTCGTGGTGCCCCGTTCAAACGGTCTCAAAACTATACAGTTCTAAGTTGGATAAGTTTGCATATAAAAAAAAAGTTTCATGTCGATCGGTCAAACCCTGCGACCTGTGCAGTGCTTACAAACAAACAAACAAAAAAAAAAAAAAAACGCAAAAACAAAGTTCCGTAAGAGTTCAGTGAAAATCTTCGCTACGCTCATCTAACAATGCTTTGTCAAAGTTTAGGCGAGAATTTTCCGAGCTGATTGGAAAAGGTTCAAAAGGAAACCTTCGGTCTATTGTGCTAATGAGAAGTTGAATTATTGGGATGCAATTGTTTAAAAATGTATCTTAAACAAGAAATTTGGCATCGAGTTTTTCACCTTAAAAGTAGTCTATTTTCCTATATTTGCGACTTGAATATTATTTATAAGTTGTATATTGTAATAATATTTTATTATACAATTGTTATATTTACTTGTGAAGTGTATGAAATTATATCATGTGTCAATATAAAATAGCAGAACTTGCTAATAAACAACAACAACAACAACAATAACAACTACTTAACCTACTCTATAAGAGCCGGTTGTACCAAGTGATGGTTAGTGAATTGAGCAAAAATTAGCAAATTAACTTGTTATCACCCTTGGTTACCTATGTTATTTTTGTACCTTAAGTAATGATTAACTAATTAATATTTAATCATCAGTAGGTACAATCGGCTCTAAGGGACACAAAATATCAGGATATAGTTTGTAAACTCGGGCCTATATTCACTGGGAAGTGCACAATTATTGGTGTCACATAAAATGGTTTAAATTATACTATAATTTATATTTCCTCACGAAAAATTTGAAACTGTAACATCGCTGGATGAAAATAGAAATAAATAAATAATCCGAAATCAAAATTTACGCCGATTCAAACACTGATGTTTCTCACAGACTAGGCGTGGAGTTCGTATGCAAACAATTGTTTTCTAGTTTTAGTGCGTATAATAGGGCCTAAATCAGCATATATTCTTCAGGATGCATATATCGACCAATTTATGTGATCGCAACCAAAAACAAAATCAAATGGTTAATAAAACGAAAATACAAAATTGATTTAAAATAGAACCATATTGAAAACTACGTTTCACGACAAGAAAAAATCTGGTGATTAAGATTATTACAAAAATAAAATATTAGTAACAATCAATTAATTAACACATTTAATATTCGTAAAACTGGAACTGAAATAATTATTGGTGTTTTATTAATAAGTTTTATTGATATGTTTATTACAGTATTACATTTCATTATATCTATTGCACAACATTCCTTTCCTTATTATATTTTATTTCTATCTCAGCCTCAATTGGTAACAATGATTGTACTCGATTTAGCGGAATATCAGTTTTTTGGTGATAACTTTTGAACGGTATCAGATATCAAAATTCTGAAAACGATGTAACATAGATATTTTCAATACCTTCAAGATGGTGCACGTAATAACTATTTACCTCATAACAGATCATTGTCAGGCCTATACGGTTAAAAAGGTGTATTTTTAAGCGTATGGTATACGCCTGACAATCAGACGATTTGAGATAAATAGTTATTATTTCCACCATCTTGAAGGTATTGGAAATATCTTTGTTCCATCGTTTTCAGAATTTTGATATCTAGAACCGTTCAAAAGTTATCACCAAAAAACTAATATTCCCCTGAACCCATTGCTACTTTACACGAGAAAAGAAGATTCCGAGCGACCGTCCCCCCTATCCCACACCACTACCGCACGGGTGGTTCAAGCCTCCATCTCCCGTGGATAGAAGAAAGTACAATAAATTATAATGTCTATACCATGTGACCTCGATCAGTGTACCAAGAGCGAACTGACAGACGTGGGTTCGAATCCCACTCAACCATACTGTCGGTTTCCTCGCACCGTGGTGAGGGCTCGACACGGCCGACCGTCAGTGTGTGTTGATAGGGGAGACGGTCGATCGCGTCAAGCTGTGGACACTTGTGACCATCGACCTCAGTGCGTGACTAATCAAGCTATGCAGTATGTGAGGGGAAAGATGGTTACAAGTCGTTGATGTTCCTTATTTTATTATTTATTTATTTATTAGATGAGCGTTAGTGAAGTCTTCCATCCCACTCTTATGAAGCTTTGTCTGTGTGTTCTTTGTTTTTTGTAAGCATATATATATATATATATATATATATATATATATATATATATATATATATATATATATATATATATATATATATTTATATTTATATATATATATATATATATATATATATATATATATATATATATATATATATATATATATATATATATATATATATATATATATACATATTTATTAGATGAGCGTCAGCGAAGATTTCCACTCAACTGTGTGTGTTTTTTTTGTTTGTTTCTAAGCACTGCACAGGCCGCAGGGTTTGACTGATCGACATGAAACTTTTTTGTATACGCAAACTCATCCAACTTAGAACTGTATAGTTTTAGGGTTAAATCGGTTGGACCATTTTTGAGAAACATCATCTCAAAGTTTCTAAAAGCCCAATAAGATTAGGCTGGGCGGAGAAACGAATGATAAAATATCTCAAGAAGTAATCAAATGGTGTATGTAACGCGAGATGCATGTTTTGTGACCATTTTCAGTGTCAATTAAAGAATAAATTATCGTAGTGGCTTTCCGGATGAACGTATTGTTGTGAAACTGCTTCACACTATTCAGAGAAGCACCTTCTGAAATACGGTCGATCCATAATCGATTCATACACAATATTTTCAAAAATAATCACCTTGATGGGAATTTAGTGACTGAGGACGTTTTAAATGTGCATTCTAAGTTTCAACAAAATTTGTCACAATATGGAACAACAAAAACATTTTTTTTCTTTTTTCAAAAGTACGGTAAAACGGAGTCTTCGCTTACGCTCATCAAATTAACTTGACCATTCATAATAATATTTCCTACAAGCACAGTTTTGACTTATACATAATTCAACAGTTTAAACTAACGGCCCACCACCGCTGTTACAGCAAGGTCACAAGGGTGGGGCTAAACTGCAAGTGAAATCCTTGTCAAGGTAAATGAATATCATTAGGACTTACTCACTACAACACTGTTATAACGAAAATAAATCAATTATATTTGTGGACAAGTTGGTACGCCAGAAGAAAATGTCACAGATTAATAATTATAATTAAGGGGGTGCATGCACGGTGCTTATAAAAATAAAGAAATTCATCTTTACTATTTTTTTTCTTTATCACGAACAAGTGTATTTGAATAAAAAGTATATCATACATAAGATAATTTTATGCTCTTCAATTATTATGACATTCTATTTTTGTTAATTCAACCAGTTTTAAGATAATACGTCAATAAATGTTATCACATTCTTGATATTTATTGACGTATTATCTTAAAACTGATTGAATTCACAGAAATAGAATGTCATATTAATTAAATAGCATAACATTATCTTGGGTTTGATATACTTTTTATTCATATACTTTTGTTCGTGATGGAGAAAAAAAAATAGTAAAGAATGAATTTCTCTATTTTTAAAAGCACCTTGCATGCACCGCCTTATAGAGGCCATGATCAAACTAACTTCAATCCAATAAAATGTATAACCTAAACAAAATAATGATAAGGTATCAATTGTACTAAAAACCTTCTGACCTAAAAACCAAATATACTAAAAATCAACTGATCTAAATTTCTACTTCTTGAGGAACCTATATACAGAAGTTGAAGTGGGAGGTTTGACTCCTTCCCTTCAGAAATTCCATTCGACACAAACCTTACCCACCAAACTTCAACCATCACTAGAGCTTATAGAACATTTGATGGGTGGTAACTTTTTGTGAAGGGAGGAGTTCAACCCCTCAATTTTACTTCTGTACAGGTTGCTCAAGAAATAGAAGTTTAGGTCAGTTGGCTTTTAGTCCAGTTGATGTTTAGGACAGTTGCGTCGTTAGAACCTACACATAAATACATCAGAAAATCTAGTAATCTTCTATATTGCGTTTATCTTTGACTTTGAGCATTCCAAAGAGATTCAAATCTAATGTACTATTACGATGTATTATTCAATTTTTATTCCAGAAGTAAAATAATCAAGGTTACATGTACATGATTAAAACATAATTATAAAAACATATTACATATTATATAGTAGATATTTATACATGATCCGTAACTAATAGTAATCTAATATACGTAGAAAATAATTGATGGAATACCCACATAAGCAGTGCTTGTGTGTGGGAGAGGATATTTTTAGAAGAAGTAAAGAAGTTTGTTTTCAAGATGGCATGAGAATTAGCCAAGATAAGTTGAAGCAAAGATTTGGATGATAAGTTCTAATTAGACGAGCTTTAGCGAGGATTCAATTTGACATACTGATTTTTTTTTTTTATGTTTTTTTGTCGGTTCTCCACAGGTCAAACGGCTATCTATCAACCTCAAACTTTTTTTCAATATGGTCCCTCATCTAACTTAGAGCTGTATAGTTTTGTGGCATTATCGAGGATTAACTTTTTTTTTATGAATTTAAGACATTTCAAAAATTCCCATTAGAATAACATGGTGAGAAAAAAGAAAATGTTTTTATTTTCCAAAAAAATGAAATTTCGCGTGAAGTTGAATCACATTATGGTACACATTTCTAAAAATTCTCAGCTTTTTCGGGTCAGCCATTTTGAAGAAAAACATAAAATGTGCTAAATTGGTACCACTCAAAGCAGTTTTTACCCATTTTTACCCATACCATTACTATCCGCTCGTCTAACAACGCATATATGGCGTTGTCCTAGTTAAATAATCTGAAGGAGCTAATTTGGCTATAGTGTGGATAAATTCAGGTAAATCGGTTTGAGTAGACGGTTTATTTTATTGGTTGTATTATTTTGATGAGTTCATGACTTCACCTAACGTCTTTGTCACGACGCGTCAAGGTTCCCCATGTAACATTTCCAGATAATTACAAATAACTTCAACAATAAATATAGAATGAACAGAGTACGTGAATACTGTTGCTATCGGGATAAACGATAGTTCAAGGTCATTGCACATTCAGTGACGACCCAATCACAAGATCTTTTGTAGATGCATGCATGCACGATGTTTATCAAATGGATACATTAATATTCACTATATTTTCCTACGTTCGCGAACCATCAGTGCCGGACTGGCACTCGAAACGGCCAGAGGGCAAAATTGAAAAAGCGGCTCACGGGGGACGAGGAGGTGGTGGGGGGCACCCACACTTCGTAAATGTTATGCTCTTTCATTTTACATTCTATTTTTTGTCAATTCAATCAGCTGTTTCACCACATTCTTCGTATTCATTGACGTATTATTAACGTAATATTAAAATAGTAAAGATGAATTTCCCTACTTTTATAAATACCGTGCATGCACCCCCTTAGAGCGTCCCCAGTCTCCATAGGGCCAACATTTCCCGCCAGGGTGAATTCACAAGTGTAAATGATAATAGAATCTTCAACAGTGCAAGATACAAAACTAACTAATACATCACAAGATGCAGACAATAGTTGGTATGATTGATTGATTGATTATTGTTGGCTCGACGACCCCACCAACAGCTAGGTTATACGGGGGTACGAATGAGCAGGTGATTATGAAACTATGAAGTGATGATAAGTGAAAGGACGTTTAGAAAAACCCATGCCTTATGCGGGACTCGAACCCACGCCTAACGGTGACTTCAGTTTCTGAAGCGGTGCCTCAGCTGACTGAGCTACCGAGGGCAGCAAGTTGCTATTCATAATAAACGATTGTAGTGAAACAGGCAAACGTAGCTCAGTTGCTAACGCACTTGCTTCATATGATATGCGATATGATACGTGAGATGGGGTCGAACCTTGGTTCGATCCCCGCCACCGTCCATCTTGAAATATTTTTTTTCGTGGTTCCTCTCTGTAGTCTAGACTAATGGTGGGATGGTTCCTACTTCATAGACCACGACCGCTTCCTTCCCATTGTTGTGGCCTAGAATTAGGTGATTGATAATTTCCAATATTATCATAACATATTGCAGAATGTGTTAAAGTCAGCTTTAAAGTGTAATAGTGTTGCTCCAATGGGGAAATATACGCGGAAATATATCAACAACTGTTGATTGAAGTGTTTGTTATGTTTCCTATATTTTCGGTAACAATGTTATACTTGATAGCTTTAATTGACGCTGCACAATCCGTGTAATGTTGTTACTCTTGACTACCAAAGTATAGGGCGTTCTGCGTTTGCGGATTTGGTCATTATATAAGGTTTCCCCTGGTAATCAAGGGGTAGTCAAGCGGAATATCAGGTTTTTGGTGATAACTTTTGAACGGTAGGCCTATGAGATATCAGAACTCTCATAAAGAGGAAACACAGATATTTTAAATACCTTCAAGATGGTATAAGTCATAACTATTTATCTCAAATCGCCTGATTGTCAGGCGTATACGGTTAAAAATACAAATTATTTAAATGTATACGCCTGACAATTATGCGATGTAAGATAAATTGTTACTATACTTACACCTTCGTAAAGGTATTGAAAATATCTGTTCCCTCGTTTTTAGAATTTCGATATCTCACACTATTCGAAAGTTATCACAAAAAACCTGATATTCTGCTAAATCGACTTCCATGGACTCTTAAGGAAGTTGCGGCATAGCCAACGTGTATCCTTTCCATTACCTAAGAAATCTTCATCTCATCATCCCGTCATCTCTTTAACCATTCATCCGACGCCAATATATATGAAATATTATTACAGTGCGTCATTAAACCAAAATATAAATAAATAACCACCATTCGAATACGTCGTTAAAATCAATATAAATAATTAATTATCAACCTTAGAACGCTTCGTTAAGGCGGTGCATGCACGGTGCTTATAAAAATAGAGAAATTCATCTTTACTATTTTTTTTCTTCATCACGAACAAGTGTATTTGAATAAAAAGTATATCAAACCCAAGATAATTTTATGCTCTTTAATTAATATGACATTCTATTTCTGTGAATTCAATCAGTTTTAAGATAATACGTCAATAAATTGTATCACGTTCTTGATATTTATTGACGTATTATCTTGAAACTGGTTGAATAAACAAAAATAGAATGTCATAATAATTAAAGAGCATAAAATTATCTTGGGTCTGATATACTTTTTATTCAAATACACTTGTTCGTGATTGAGAAAAAAAAATAGTAAAGATGAATTTCTCTATTTTTATAAGCACCGTGCATGCACCCCATTAAATTCAATATAAAGATACAAGCCACCCAGCAGGTGGCCAAGTCAATTATCGCTAGCGGTAGTAACTGAAGTCACTGTTGGGCGTGGGTTCGAGTCCCGCATAAGGCATGGGTTTTTGTAAACGTCCTTTCATCTATCATCTCCTCATCGTTTCATCATCATCCGCTCATTCGTACCCCCGTATAACCTAGCTGTTGGTGGGGTCGTTAAGCAACATTAAAAAAAATGAAAAATAAATATAAAGATACAAGAATGGAGAAAGGCGGTCTACCTCAACGCACACACTAGTGTAACCGGGTCTTCTAATGGCGGATGAGTAATAAATATGCATGGCCTTTTACAGAACCTATTGCATTGGTCATCCGCCAAGCAATACTGCAGGTCATGCGTGGGATGCTGCTTACGAGCGGCAGTCTCATATATCTCATAGCATTGACGGTTGACCGTCTCGAGCCTGAGTGGGTGTGGTGAAAACTATTACATTTCTCTGTCCATTGATTACTGTCTCTCACCTAACGACCTGTGATTCGGAAGTTGAAGATAATTTTCCTTATCTAAGAATTCCTTTGTTTATTATACATGTTTTTATTTTGTTTTGATAAATGTATCTATGTATCTCAAGTGAATAAAAGAATTTTATATAAAAAAAAACTAACGACCTCACCTAAAGTTAGGTTATTGGGGGTACGAATGTGCGGGTGATGGATTAATGATGTTACAAAAACCGAGCGGTTTACAACTCACGTATTTGGTGTATACCTGATTTCAAGATTTCAGGTATTTCAAGAGATTTCATAGGAATTTCAATGGGATTTCAGGCGATTTCATAGGGATTTCAACCGGCCCGGTGGCTAAGTCAATTATCGCTAGCGGTAGTAGGCCTAACTGAAGTGACCGTTGGGCGTGGGTTCGAGTCCCGCATAAGGCATGGGATTTTGTATACGTCCTTTCATCTATATATATATATATATATATATATATATAAACTTTATTACAAAATCTCTGCTCACAATAGAGCTGCCTTATGACACAGAATAACAAGCAGTATAAAAATGATTTAATGAAAAATAATGAAAGAGTGAATATGGTTTGTGTTGATGGCATGGAGTAAGTGAAAATATATATGATTTGTACAGTATTTGTATATTTGATATTTGATATTGTATATTTGTAGTATTTGATTTGTACAGTCACTTCATCGTTGCATTATCACCCGCTCATTCGTACCCCCGTATATCCTAACTGTTGGTGGGGTCGTTAAGCAGCATTACAAAAAAAAACAAGGGCAATCTCTGGAAAACCGGGACGTACGGCCACTATGTCTATAGCCACTTTGCAAAATAAAGCCCCTCTAGCCACTGCAAGGTGTATAAAAACGCAAGGTGTACCAACTATTGAGTAATAATCACGTAAAAGCTAAAAGTAAAAGTGACAGTCTATAATAGCGTAGTGGTCAACAAGGAACTAATCAAAACAGAAATATGCCGGTACGAAACTCCTAATCGTTACATTGTATGTGGTACATGGAGACGGTCGTTGAACCTTCATAACCGAGTTACCGAGTGTCTGACGGGTCGACACACCCGGTGGTTAATGTTAATAGATAGGGGAGACGGTCGATCGGGAATTGTAAATCAGTAGAACATTTATGGAGTCAAGTATGTTACCTTATATAGCCCAGTCGAGTATGCATAATGAAACGTAATAAAAATGTACCTAGTCTTTTTTTACTCTTATTTTAAATTTCTTTATGTTTATATAACTAGGAAAACGCTAAACATGGAGTGCATTCTGGGGCGGGTTGCGAGTATTATTTAAAGCTTAGTACAGAAAATGAAAATATAAATAAAGTAACTATTTACAAACGATCATGATTATTACAGACTAGCACACTGGACAGTCATTCAGGAGACCGGGGTTCGATTCCCGCCATGGTCGACCATCCTGACAGGGTTTTTTCGTGATTTCCCTCTCGTTCGTCAGGTCAATACTGGGATGGTTCCTTAACACGTTTCTACGTTTCAAAATATATCTAATAAAATAACCTTTCATCTCATCATCCCATCATCTCATATATCATTCACCGACGCCAATATCTTAGCTATCATTACAGGTCAATATAAATAATAAAAAGAAATAGATAAATAACGATTATCAATGACACCAATGACGCTACGTCCTCCTGTACTTGTAATAATGACGTATTTCTATGACTACGAGTCTATATTATTAACTATTACTTCATATTATTAGTGTACATGGTTGAGAATTGAAGTACCGAAACCACCGGCAATTAGTGTTAATGTATAGGGGAGACGGTCGATCGGCGTGTAGCGTTAAGTAAATAAAGTAGGCCTTGAGCCACTCTCTTCTTGTTTCAATGTTGACATGTGTCTATTAGCATCAGTCTGTTTTCTTGACTGGTTTTTAGGGTGATGGCATTGTTGTCAGGTTACCATAGCAACTAGAAAAGTGGGGGATAAACAAACTGAAGCTGAGAAGACAATTTGAGGGACATTGTTGTCCATTTATTAGAACAGTCGGTTGAAAGAGGCTTACAGACCTAGATGAAGTACAATACTGTCATTATATACGTATCTATAAGATGCAATTAATCAATGTATGCACGGTAAGGATAAATGCGAACTATTTGCGTCGGTGAATGATGGATGTGATGAGATCATTTATAAGGTGTTTTGGCCAGTGGGAAGGAATTACCATCCCAGTATTCACATTTAACAAGTCCAGTTAGCCTTTATCCGAGAGTTAGCGAAAACACATAGCATGGGTAACCATGGTGATAACAACTTTAAACTGCCAGTTAGAGATACGCCCACGTTGGTAATTTGTTCGTAAAACTGTCTCTTAGCTGTTTTCAATAATTGTAAACCGGGAATTGATTCTTTCAATATTGACATTGAATTTTATAAAACAAAATCACTACTCGAAATAAGGGCCAGTTTGGTAACGAAATAATGAACATCTTTCATTTATAATGATTTTATCACAAACTTTTTTATATAGTGTTCTGGTTCATTAAACTTATAAAAACATAATAATCCAAGATTTATAAAGAACTTGGGATATTTTATTTATATTGAGGAAGAGCACTGAGGGCATTTCTGCTATGACTGCCATGATGAATTTCCATTTTTATCGACTCAACAATAGAGAAAACAAATGCATCTTCATATTTTTCCATAATATTCGCAAACTTATCCAAATTGAGCACACGAATCTCGTTTTCCTAATTCTAGTCTCAAATACTAATTTAAATACTTTCCCGGATCAATGTTGACCACATATCCACTTTCTTTTACACCCACAATAATATCGTTTAATTTATTAAAATACGAAAGCGCGCGACAGAAAAAAACAATCAACAAAAGATTCTATTTTTTAGCTCGAGGTCACCGTGGAATACGGAATACCAACGCACGAACATCACAGCAAATCTTCAGTTTCTTCTTTTAAAAATCGAACGTCTTAACAATACATTCATTAACATAATGAATTAATCAACGTTGTCGAATACCAACAATGGATGATAATTCGGAAATAGCACGAATTGAATATAAATTAATCGACACATTGAATCGAAACTCACCCATTTCAGTTGAGTGTGTCTTCCTTGGTGAAACGTCAGACGTTGACTGAACCACCGTGGACTGAACCGAACTGAGATTCGTTGCTTACGCCTTCTTCACATAGGTAATATGGAGGCTAGATGTTGAGGAGACTGGAGGGGTATCGCACGATGTATACGGCTGTGATCACCAAAAGTAAAAGTATCTTTTCTGTTCTTCTGATATCTTTTAGATCGTATACGCTATATTAGAAGGCTGGTTGGTTGGTTTAGCCAGATAGAAAAAATACCTAATTTTGGCAGAAGCTGTATACATTTACTATAATTCACTTTTGAGACGGTATGATCGGTTCAATTTGTGAGAAAAGCCTGGTAATATCTCTACTTATCAAGAATTACACTAACAAAATTATTGTTAATGAAGGATCCGTGCAACATGTGTGTGGCTAGGTTGACTGCGGATCTGTTTAATGATTATTGATAAAATATTTGAATAATTTGATTTGCTAATTAAAAATGCGTGCTTTTTCAATATAAATATGAAGACAAAATGGAATATTTGTATTTTAAAAAAAAATACGTTGATAATTAACGAATCGTTGCTGTTGTATTTTCGCGCATCTTATGCAAATCTTATCAACACACCTATATTTCTAATTTATTGTATATAGGCCTATCCAAAAACTTACCCAATATAACTATTTTTTTTATCAAAATCGAAAACTTGACACTACGTCATTATTAGCCAATTAAGGCAAGGGGGGATTTTTCGAGCGGCGTACCACAAGGGCGATCTTACCACCACAAAATCTAACCGAAAACTGTAGGTATGACTGTAAGCATCTCTGGAACTGTATAATCATAGGGCCTACACATACATACGACATTAAATTCCACTCCAACCTTGTGAACATACAACCACCTTGGTCTTGAAGTCGAACACTTGACTATTCGATCATGGGTTCTTTCCCATATGACAGTCATAGTCGAACGTTGGTTTCGAGTCGTCATTTAATGAGTCACGGCCAGGTAATATGGTACCGTTAAGACGGAGGCACTGTTACACTACAGGTCGGTCGCATCATCAGTGAACACCTACGCATGCGTCAACTACGTACACTTATCGTCACATAAAACGATCTTTTCCAAAATTCAAATTCAAATTCAAATTCTTCAGCCTTTTCCCACTATTGGGATCGGCCGTGACAGTCGCCATCCTTAGGGGCTGTCCAAAAATGACGTCCACATTTCGGGGGGGAGGGGGGGTCATCAACCGTGTGACAATGTGTGACAAGGGGAGAGGGGGGGGGGGGGTATACACTAATGTGACATCCACATTTGCACTACATCTTATTCGTTTCTTTCAATTTTCAGGAAAATAAGTTGGCGCCATATAATTTGTATGAAATTACCTTTTAATGCAGAATTCAGGTGGTTAGGTGGTTTTTAGGGGGTTTCGGGAACTAAAAAATCGAGGAAAACTTGTTTTCATTATCCCAATCCTAGTTTTTCCAAATTCGCATGAATAATTTCATGGGGGGAGGGGGATAAATATTGACTGGATTGTGACATCATTAAAGGGGGGGGGGGCATCATCTCTGTGACGAACTCGGACAAGGGGGGGAGGGTTCGATATACCCTAAAATTGTGTGACATCATTTATGGACAGCCCCTTGGAAGAAAATATACAGCCTCTAAAAAGTACATGTTTTAAGAGTCCATGGGAGTCGATTTAGCGGAATATCAGTTTTTTGCTGATAACTTTTGAATGGCATGAGATATCGAAATTCTGAAAACAAGCAAACACAGATAATTTTAATGCCTTCAAGAAGCTACAAGTAATAACTATTCATCTCACATCGCATAATTGTCAGGTCTATACGCTTAAAAAATGTTTTTTTTTAAAGCGTATACACCTGACAATCAGGCGATTTGAGATAAATAGTTATTACTTACTTAATCGTGAAGGCATTGAAAATATCCATGTATCCTCCTTTTCAGAATTTCGATATCTCATGCCATTCAAAAGTTATCAGCAAAAAACTGATATTCCGCTAAATCGACTCCCATGGACTCTTCAATCGAATTTATGCATTTTTAATTTATTTACATTCCATTCAACGCCATTTTAAGAACATCGTTCATATTTTTAACTTTCTTTGCTGTAATATTATTGAATCCATTGCCAGTATGACGTCTATTTTCCCACCAAGCTGCTTGAATTGTGGACATATTTGTATTATACTTCAGATATTTTCTTTCTAGTTTGTATATTAATATATTTTGTATTAATACTATATTATTACGTATCATTGTGATGGATATATGTTCTTTAATTCCAAAAATAAATCGTGGTTATTTTTAATTCTTGATTTTTTGTTTTAAAAATCTCGAAAATGTAATGTTCCACAAACTTGTTATTTCAATTATTTAAATCAGTTGCTTCTTTTTCAAGTATTGAGTTTCAAATTAGCTTTCAGGCTTTAGATAACATTAATAAAATATGTCTGAACAGAAATAAAACAAGAATAAAACTACACTCAAACTAAAACTGAAGAAGAATTTAACAAGAATAAAAACAACAATAGAAAACCACAATTAAAAGATTTAAGCTTGTATAACGTTGGTTATATACCGCTATACTTTCCACTAGTTTTGCTTGCTGGGTCAACACCCCCGACCGTTACTGCTAATAGATAGAGGAGACGACCGTTCGGAATCATTACAATTAAGCACGGAAATATATGCATTATCTTGATTAAGATTTCCGGTACACTTACTAGCAACTCTAGCATTGTCTTATGATTCATCCAATGCATTCTAGCATTTAAAATAGAGCATTATTTTTAGAAGTAATACACGAAAGTGGTTTTTTAGAAGAGCTTTAGCGAGGATTCAATTTGACATCCTGAAAAAAATTGGTGTTCGTTTTTTTTTTTTTTTATGTTTTTTTGTCGGTTCTCCACAGGTCAAACGGCTACAGCTATCAACTTCAAACTTTTTTTTCAATATGGTTCCTCATCTAACTTAGATCTGTACAGTTTTGTGGCAATATTTAAGAAATTTCAAAAATACCCATTAGAATAACATAGCTGAAAAAAAATATATATTTTCCGAAAAAATGAAATTTTGATACACATTTCCAAATAAATTCAGCTTGATCGGGTCAGCCATTTTGAAGAAAAAACATAAAATGTGCTACATTGGTACCGCTCGAAGCAGTTTTTAGTTTTTACCCATTTTTACTCATGCTATTACTATTCGCTCGTCTAACAACGCATATATGGCGTTTTCCTAGTATTTAGAAGTAATACACGAAAGTGTGGTTTATATTAATGGGACCAGTGCATCAAGAACAAGAAAAAAAAATGAGATCAACTTTATTTAATGTGTTGAGAATACTAGGAAAACGCCATATGTGCGTTGTTAGACGAGCGAATAGTAATAGTATGAATGAGTAAAAATGGGTAAAAACTGCTTCGAGTGGTACCAATTTAGCACATTTTATGTTTTTTCTTCAAAATGGCTGACCCGATCAAGCTGAATTTTTTTAGAAATGTGTATCAAAATGTAATTCAACCTCACACACAATTTCATCTTTTTGGAAAATAGAGATATTTTCTTTTTTTTTCGCCATGTTATTCTAATGGGTATTCTTGAAATTTCTAAAATTCATAAAAAAAAGTTACCGCCCGATGATGCCACAAAACTGAACAGATCTAAGTTAGATGAGGAACCATATTTAAAAAAAGTTTGAAGTTGATAGCTGTAGCCGTTTGACCTGTGGAGAACCGAAGAAAAACATGAAAAAAAAAAAAAAAACGAACACCAATTTTTTTCAGTATGTCAAATTGAATCCTCGCTAAAGCTCGTCTAATAAATACACTCACACTTCTAATGCTGTCACATTTTTTTTATTTTTAATCTTCCACTTTAAACATCATCGGTATACAAATCTCAACCCTCAAAGCTCGTTATCTATTAATATTTTCTTTTGCAATGAAGAACACAAATCTCAGAAACTATTGGAACAATTTCCAAAGTTAAAGCCAAGTTAAATATTCAACTAAAGTTCTACCAGTTTTTATATTGAAAAATGAAGGTCATGCGTCAGCAGTATAGCTAGTGAATGCAAAAACAATCTAGGCAGATCTGGATGAATATTTCCGTTTGATGGTGTTTAATGACCCCACCAACTGTTAGATTAGTTGGGGGTAAAATATTTTTCCTCTCGATGGTATGATGTACTAAAACCAGTGACTATCGACCTGTCTTTAAAGGGTAAAAGTTCAAGAATTTCACGGCCTGTTGGAAGTGAGGATGGGGCACGTTTCAGAAGTAGACACTTACTGAACTTTATTGTACAGCCAGACCAAGACAAAGGTAGGAATTTAGAAAAACAATTAGAAACTCATTGTGGCTGTTGAGTATAGCTTAAATCTACATTAACTACGGTACCTAAGCAGTCTATTATAGTTAAATTGTTCAGCACAAGGCAACCGGCACATGCAGTGCAGTGGTTAAGGCGCTCGCTTCATGTGATCCGGGAGACGAGGGGAATTCCGAACCAAGTTCGATCCTCGCCGCCGACCATCTTTACAGAGGTTTTTCATGGTTTCCCTCTGTAGTCTAGGCTAATGCCAGGATGGTTCCTACAATAAGTCGGCCATGACCGCTTCCTTCCCACTATCCTTCTCATTACCCAAGAACCTTCATCTCATCATCCCATTAATCATCCATCCGACGCCATTAGATCTCAGTTATCATAACAGTGCGTCACTAAATTTGTAACCTATGAGTAGGAATATAGATTCTAATGCTCACCAAACCACAAAATAACATTTATATAAAAAATATATATAAAAAAGTGATTCACAAAAAAGTTATAGCAGAAACACCACGGGGTCTGGCAGACCCCGCGCGACCACTGGTGTTTTAGATTAGGGCGCGCCTACTGGAGGGTTAAACCCAATATAAAAAAAAGCATAAGGCATGGTGTTGATGTTTTATCAAGGACTTTTCACTCTCCATCACCATTGAGTACGTAGCAGTTTGTAGTGTCATTGTGTCAACAGTATAAACTCGATGACAATTGACGATTACCTGCTGCCCTGTCCACAGGAAACGTTACTTACCCAACACTGGTCACGACTCGGAAATAGAGCTGGGTTCTGAGGACAAATAAATTAATCATAATTTCTGGAACTGAGATGATGTTTTCTCTGAAAATAGGGAAATAAAAATTGTCACCATTTGTTGAAAAATAGTTTCAAGGGTTGTGATGTCCTTTAATTTAAAAAAAGATGATAGGCCTACAGATATTCATCAATTCAGCATTAGGCCTATTTTTTTTTTTTTTTTTTACATGGTACAGATACACTTAGTTTTATAATATGGGATGTCATACAATGCATTGGGTGATAATTTAGAGAATTCCTTCTCTCACTAGAAACTAATCACAATATGTAGTTGAAAAAATAATTGTATAATAATAATTATTATAATTAGGGTTGACAATCGATCAAGAAAATGTAAACGATACCGAAATGTGCTATATCGGAGAATTAGGAACTCCATTCGATATTGAATCGAAATGATATCGAATATCGATCAAAATCATCAAAATATTTTAAGGTCTGAATCATGTTCATTTAGTCGTCTATAATCTCTTTGCGAGGTCTAGTGATAATTTGCCTTTGCGTTGTGTCGACAATCTCACTTCCAGCGTCAACAAATGACTGACACCAACACCCATACAGAATGGTCACAATTGTACAGAGACTATTGGTTGTCAGTGTTGAGAATGGGGCAAACACGCGATCGTCCAACCAAAGTATGTTTGGCTTGCTGCTTGTTCTTTCCAGTATCTGACACACGACTGACAGCCCGCTGTTTACTCACTCAATATCGAAGTGATCGAAAATCGAATGAATTGATTCGATATCGAATCGAAATTATATCGACAATTGATCGAAAAATTCAATATCGATTGACAACCCTAAATATAATTGAAATAAACATACTTATAATAATTCAATTATAGATAAAACAGAGTGATTATGTAACGGTATTCACAAATCAGCTTAATAACATAGAATTTATCCTTCAATTTATATAATTAAAAATATTATACAGTATATGGTGAATAACTATCAATAAATTATATTGATATTTGGTACATGAGACAGATACGCAGACAAACGGCGATACTTTGGTCTTTCTCATGTTGGTGTCCATTCATTTATTCTATTTTCGTCAAGCGATGTAAATTTTACATTTTACCGTAATGAGATTATAAATTATAATATACCGGTACATATGAGGATAGACAAAATACATAATCATCATATGGTCATTCAAACATCTAAAAAATACTTTAAATATATTTAATTTATATAGTTAATATTTTTTTATACTTTACCTAACTTTGTTAGTAAAAGTACTGGATGTGAAAAAAAAATTAGGTACTGGGTGGGCCCATATTTCTGAAATATCAGCAGAATAGAGTATCACAAATAATCGATAAATTCAATCCATCTATCACTATCATTTGTACATGAGATATTGAGATCAGATCATTTTTGGTAAACTCCATCCGATACCCTTTTCCCCGCTAGTTTGTTATTTGGCTACGATTAACAAAGACTTCTACTACGTCGTTGTGTCCTCCATCTTTCGCTAGATCGAGTGGCCTTCGTCCTCTATTATCCTTACTACCGCTCAGTTGTCCGTCGATATTTAGCATCGCTTCGACAACATTCCGGTGTCCTTTCATAGCCGCTAAATGTAGCGGCATCCAGCCCCCTTCATCGCAAACATAACCCAACTTAATATTCTGATTCAGAAACGACTCGACTACTTTAGCTTGACCCATCATTGCGGCTCGATGTATAGGAGCTCTACCGTGATTATCCCTCAAATCAGACAAATTTTCTCCACGACTTATTAAAAGTTGTACAATCTCGTTGTTCCCCCTTTTTGCTGCTATATGGAGAGCAGTTTCTCCATCGGCGTTTTTAACCTCACTTAATTCCGGATTTAGTTCGATGAAATAGCTAACGATATCGAAATGTCCTTGCAATACAGCCAAGTGGAGCGGAATGTACATTTCCGAGCCTAGAGTTCTCGCTAAAGGATTGCAGCCACAGTCCATCAGAAACTTGGTAATTTTAATATTCCCGTTCATAGACGATATATGTAATGGAGTTACCATTAAAGGATACGATTCATCGTTATGTTTGAAACAGAGGAACAGTGTGGGAAAGTCTTTAATGGCAGACATAGATACTGGATGGTGATTGAATAGAGCCTGGATAATCGCGGCATTGTTGAGTTCGGCAGCGTTATGAAGAATGTTTCGACCTCTTACGACTATGTTGACGTTGACTCCTGCAGTTAGGAGCAAATTGACACAGTCTACGTTTTCTTTGAAGAAGGCGTGATGTAGCGGTAGTAAGTCGTAACGGTCAGGTGTGTTGATAATCTAAAACAAGAAATGTAGTCTATCTAACGTTTGCTGTCTGCAAGTAAGGACAATTGTACGTGTTTTAAGAATCCACAGACTCATCTAAATCCTATTTATTAATTTGCTTTTATTTTCACCTAGCACAGATTAAGAAATACAAATGATAGTATAAGGTATTATACTTATTTTGAAACTGATCAAATATGAAAATGAAGAGACTGTTGAAAGATATTAAAGATGAACTTTGAGTTGAACTGTTCAACTTCAAATTAGTAAGAAATTTTATTTTGTAATGTTGTGAAATTCATGTTCTACATTATTTATAAGAATAGAATAAATTAGAATAGTATACGTTCATGTATGATCATTTCTTCAATTTCTCATAGATAAGGTTACAAGGAAAAATGGTCAGCTGACTGAACCTCGCCCTATTTGACTGTACGGACATATTAAATAAAGGTTTCTATTTCTGAACGAGATAGAAGATATTGCCCGAATGACATATCTATTTTTTTTTCCAACATTGAAACTTTATACAAAATCACTGTTACCCAATTAAGATCTACAATGAAAGGTAGATCGTTCTGGCATGGCACCACAAGGGTGATCTTACCACTCCGGAAAAATTATTAGTCGTAATATATCTCATTTAACAAGCAATAAATCTTGAAGTAATAATTACAGATATACTGAACAAATCGAACATTTGCATAGGGGAGATTCTTTAATCTTATCACCTTGATCTTCTTTTTCTTCATCTGTTCTTTTTTCTTCCTTCTATTTATTATAATATTGGCAATTTCAGTTTCCAAATTTCTATTATTGTTTTAGTCCAGGGCTCATTCTATTCTATTTCATTTCATACTATTTATTTATATATTTTTGCTTCATTTTATTCAATTTTATAAAAGCAATAACTTCAACATACCTGTCCAATAAGATTGTGTTTAAGAAGTAAGCGCAGAATTTCCATACGGCTGTTCTTCACCGCTAAATGTAGTACGGTATTTCCTGCGGCCATCCCCGCGCCAGTCTTCATCGTGACGTCAGCGCCAGCATCCAGCAATACCTTGACCGAATCAGTACGACCTTTCGCCACGGCAATATGAAGCGCCGTTTCACCACCATACACTCCGTCCGTGTCAAATGGACCACGCGACTGGAAAATGTTTCGTTAATAATATATTATAATGAACACAAGAACAAAGAAAAGAAGAATTGGACTGGCAGATAGTGATTAACGCGCTCGCTTCATGTGATTCGGAAGGCAAGGGGAATTTCGAACCCAGTTCGATCCCCGCCGCCGACCATCTTTACAGAGGTTTTTCGTGGTTTCCCTCTGTAGTCTAGGCTAATGCCGGGATGGTTCCCACAATATAGGCCACAAACGCTTCCTTCCTACTATCCTTCCCATAACCCAAGAAAACTTCATCTCATCGTCCCATCATCTTATTAATCATCCATCCGATGCCAATAGATCTTCGCTATCATTACAGTGCGTCGTTAAACCCAATATATATATAAAAAAAAGAAGAATTACGCATAACCGAACTAATTTGTGAAACGAGTTTTGAAATAATAATTACCACTCAACTTTGAAACAATAATAATATTAATTACCGGTAATCAAATTTTCATAGTGAATATTTTTCGGAATACAACGTGTGTACTATTAATTCAGTCTATTGTGAACTTATCTCATCAAATAAATCAAGGATGTGTTCAAACGGTAAATCACACTCATTTGTAATCCTTCCCAAAAATCCAACCCGAATCTTACAGCGGCAGCTAGGTGACATATTAGTGTCACGCCCACATACCTTCAACACAGTGATTTACTGTCTAGTTTTCTCGTTTCTTGTCAAAATATAACCAATGTGACACTATGAATGTTAAAAAAGGCTATCTAAACACGATATAACCAAAAAAAAACTCGGCCTAGGAGTTAAAGTAGTGATTTCGTAACCTGGCTAGTGGTTTCAAAAATTCATCACACATCCTTTAAACTTCAATTACTCGCAATCAAACTTACCGGAACTTTATCCCTAGCTTCCGTTGCCATTTCTACGTGCAGCCTGGCCTCCAACCACTCCGCCCTCATCTCGCCCTTGACTCCGACCTTCAGCTCCATGATCTCCTTGTCACCGCCAGTTAGAGCCCTCACGCAGTCTGCATGTCCAAGTACGGCAGCCATGTGCAGTGGAGTACGGCCCTCTGAATCCACGCGGCGAAGTATCGCACCGGCCGTGCAGAGAGTATCTGCGAACAAGGGAATTTGTATTTTATTATCGTCTTGTGGACCAGTACATTGTACTAGGCACACGCAGAATGTGGTAAATCACTAAACTGATGGTCAACGGATCAACGGTAGGTTCGATATATATATGTATGGAGGAACATGAAAGTTTCAAGGCACATTGTCATTGGTCACTGAGCACATAACTTTGAATATTGTTTACAATTGATGTAAATAAAATATAAATTCGTATATATGTAAGTTCCAAGATTTCCAAAAGAACTTTTCTTTTCACACATTGTCAAATGTCAGATTGATTTTTCTGAAAAGTGGTGAAACCGATTTTCCACCGAAATATAAGGATCTTAGTTGGATAAGGTCTGCTTGCTGTCCAAGAAAAAATTTCATGTTGATCAAACGAACTTTCTAGTTTCCCGAATGTGGATTGCATGGAAAAAATGCGATGTTAAAATAAAATTGATTCCTCTACTCTTCTTTATATACTTTGTTTAAAATGAACTAATGCTTCTGATCACGGGTTATGGGGCGGATGAGTTTTTAGTGACTGATATTGGTCTTTTTTTCTTTCATTCATTTGGTAGACTTTGTTGCATTGAGTTTGGCCGGTTACTTCTCTAAACACGTGACGTGACGTCAGCCATAGCAAGGTGTTGTTGGAACAGCAGTCTGTTAGCAAATCAGCTGTGGTGTGCAGGTTGTGCGTATTCATTGTTGACACTTGACAGTTGATGGAATTAACTTGAACAATGCTTCATAACTTTACTTCGACACAATAATTGATTATTCTTTCAAAATTTATATTTTAATACTGTAGCCTATCTTGTGATTTGATTCGACCCAAAATGACAGAGGAAACGTTCACCAAGACAATGAGGAAAGCTACAAGGGAAATTCATGCAATAAGTGATGCTCTTGTGAATGCAAAACTTGTGTTTGGTAAGTTGTTGCGTAGATTAGCATAGGCCTATACCTAAGTACATTATTTAATTAGGTCTAGGCCTAGTGATGTGGACACAATTTTAGGGGTAAATTTAAGTCTAGCTAATCTGTTTTGGGGTTATGTTAGGTGGCAAGGTTTAAACCATAAAATTACAGTCTGGTTGTATATTCAACACAAACCTTACCCTACCATTGAGTTGATGGCCTAGTCTTACCTTACATAACCCTAATCATTTGTAAAACCCCCCCAAAAATAATCTAAAACAACCACAAAACAGATCGGCAAGGGTTATTATAAATTCACCTCTTTCGATATAATAGCAAACCAGACGTAGGTGCAGTTGGCCTACATACAGTTGAGGTTTACCAGTAAATCATTAATTAACCTGTACATTGTTGGTGAAAATAATGACATATATTGTAGCATAATGTATCTTACGCAGCCTACAACTTGAAGTAACAGAGGTGAAACTTGTATCGCAATTTTGCAACATAATATTGAGACGCTTCAGAAGTTTGTTGTGATTGCATCGGAAATTACTATTACATAGTGATTATATTTTTGCCTGGTTTGCGTGTGGGCCTATTTCTTTGTGCAGCGAGTGCGCGCAGATAGTTTGTATTCCATCACATTGATAATACTGTTTCTACATGAGAGCTACTGAATCCAAGGATATTATTGGGACAACGTTCAGACCAATAACATCCTTGAAATCGGAGCATTCATGACAGAATGCTCATCTCATGAGAAACCTTGGGAGACGGGGATGTTTTTCCGAGGAAAAAAAAAAGAAAATCACGAAAAAAATGAATAGGCATGAATTAAAAAAAACAAAAAAACAGGTGTATACTAAAATGTCAAGTTGTTAACCCCTCGTGTTTTTCTAGATAGTTTTTCTAGATTTAATTGTGATTGTTGCAGCTGCGTCTGACGATCGCGTTTGGGCTGACGGACTTCTAGTATTTTACGAAGTATTCCGTTACCTCGAGGAAGCAATGGAGCGGTTATCAAAAACTAACGTCGGTGCACTGCGCATCGAGGGTATGAAGAGAACCGAATCTTTCGAGAAAGATTTAGCTTTCTACCTGACGCCTGATTGGACTAAAGATTATAACGTACGAGAAAGTGTAGCTAAATATCTTCTACATCTTCATCGTTTGGAAACCGAAGACCCAAATCTATTAATGGCCTATATTTATCATCTCTACATGGGACTCCTTTCTGGAGGCCAAATATTGAAAAGAAAACGTGAAATATTTAGTAAGGTATTAGGAAGTGGTCCGCAAACTGGTGGAAATGCTGTTGTAGATTTTGGGGATTTCAAGATAGCGAAAATAAAACGAGAATTAGTGGCGGCAATGAACAGTATTGCAGATGAATTAGATGAACAAACCAAATCCAAGTTGATTGAGGAGAGTAAAATGGTGTTTGTTTTGAACAACGAGATTATAAGAAGTGTGCAAGGCACTTCTTATGTAATTTTGAAAAAATTTATACTTATCGTTTCTGTTATTCTACTCCTTTTTATTGCGTATTTTATGCTGCGTAGATCTTAGCAATATGTGCATTTAAATTACATTAAATTCTGTGTTAGGCACGTGCATAGGGTATGCAGGGTTTCATAATACCGGTACAGTACAGTATATATAATGCATCACAAGGAAGGGTAAAATCAGTAATAAACATAAATTGTCTCCAACAATTTCCTTGAAATACCTTGAGCCCATCTATTTCTTGCGTCACGTAAATTGTACAACCCATAAAATCACTTTGAAATCCTTGAAATTGAAAAATTTTCTAGCGAGAACAAATGAGCGTCTTCCTTCGATATGCCATCAACTGTTCGGTAAAAGTGTTCGAAAATGAACTGTTGGAAAAATAATAATGTTGGGCCTATTTTGATATTTTGGTAAGCCTGTATGCGGGCGTGATAGAACTCGTCTTTCAATTTAAATACTTAAATCACATTTTAAGATATTGATAGCATCAATTTATTCAACTGAGCAAATAAATTTGTGAACAACTAACCTAACCTACTGATGTCAGCCAAGATGTATTGAGGGTTGCGTTGGTTTGCCAGTCTTTAATGGTTGCTCAAGTCCCTATCCACAATGTTGAAAATACAGTACCTATGTAGGCATACCAATTTACAATCCAAATTTATAAACCAACCGATTGTGAGTAATCTAGTAGTAAGGCAAGGAACTAACTCTGCGTTTACGTTGGAACAGTTGTCAGCAACGGTCTCTTACGAAGAGAGTGACGTTAAATTATCCATTATTAAAATTGTGAAGCAGTTATAAAGCAGTTATACTGTACGTAACGTAAATCCAGATGATTGATATGGTAATTATGCATTCGAAAGTGTGCTAGTAGTCCGTCCCAAACAGACAGGTATTTAAAATCTTCATTTGATTATATTCAATTGTACTCGCAGTAAATATCCCCGTTCATGAGCCAAGTGTATTTGTTTATTTCCACCGTATCTTTGATGTCAATAAGCGCTGCACTGTAAATGCCTATATTTGAGATATTTAATAAGCATGCTGGTTAGTTACAATTTGTTCACTAGGTGGAGCAGTGATTGGTTGCTTCAAGGACAGCATTTACAAAAAGAACATAATTGAGAGCCAAGCGCAACCACCATGTAAGCTCGCTACATCTAGATATCAGCTTTAAACTAACCGAAATATCATAAAACATTACTATTCACACTTTTTCCAACAGTCAGAGTGCATCAAGTCTAGGACAATAGCTGTCTACGATGGATACGCTACTGAGCTCAACGTTGTTCTGGATCTATGAAACCGATTGTATAAGCCACTGAGATCGACCACTCAGGCATTCAGCTAATTTGTAAGCGATCTAAGCGCTGATGTTTCAATTGTACATCGACTACTCAGGCCATCAGAGTCCTGTAGAGCCTGTAGCTAGCTGCCATAGGTGATCTAGGTGGCGTCGAGGTTTCTTAGCACTAGAGATGATCGTCAGCTGGGAGAACGTGGGACAAGTCCAAGTTGCGTATCCATCGTAGATAGCTATTGTCCTAGATTAAATCAAACGGTAACCCTATTCATAAGTAGCTTCACCGAAGACGTAATTTCAATTTTCCATCATGTGTTTTAACTATTGAAATGCCTTGTGTATGCCTATGCTGTTTCTACAAATAGGTTTGTTTATTGTAGACTGTAAATAATTAATAAATACATTGTTAATATTACCAACCTACTTTCATATTTTACCGCTGCTTCTCATTCTACCAACCTTAAGCTGGCCTTACATGAACATTTCTGATGCAATATCGCTGCCGCCTGCGGAGCGGGACGAATAGACAAAACTGCTGCTGCCTAGTGGCAAATACAGCAAGGTGGGCAAAGAGGAGGGCGTGTACATAGTGTCCCGCGCTTTTTGTTTCAAGATTCAAAGTTCGTTGACAGTTTGTTGTAAATTTGTTAAAATCGCTGGAGTCTTCTCAACAATAATAATAACTAGATAAAAACAAAATCGTATAAAACAAGTCATACGCACGTGGGCATATTGATCAATTATGAAGTTATTTTAAAACAATTCATGCTCAAATCGACACAGCTGTTCTGGGGGAAGCAGTATGACGCGACCTAAAGCGGATTTTACTTGAATCTCAAACTACATCCGGCCGTTTCGCATACGATTAGCTGCGGTGCGGGTAAAAGTAGACTCGAGCTGAACTTGTGCCGCAAAACTCTGCACCATCCTGCAGTCGTCACTGATTGGCTAATAATTCAAAATGGCTTTTAACCTGCGACAGCGATATCGGATATGCAGTAGCGACATCGCATCAAAAATGTACGTGTAAGGTAAGCTTTAGCATTAACCCTCCAGACCAATCATGTTCTGACCGGCCTCACATTTGCTTGTCGAATATTGGGAAATAGTTTCATGATAGAGAAACAATTGAATCAAAATGTGTCTAATTTGATGGTTTTCATTGTTGAATTCCCGGTTAACGAATGATAGTAGAATAAAATTACAAAGGCACATCCTTAAGTTCAACTTTGCTTATCAATATTTGAAATCCTGATTTGCCTATAATTTTACAGTCTTCCTATTTTCCTTGGCCAAAATGTGTAATGTAACTAGATTTTGTCAAAATTAAAATATGGAAAACTCCACTATCTAGCGGTGGTTACTGGAACTCTTAAGAGTGTCACCTCTTTTCCACTTTACAACACTGGTAGGAAGTGGACCCCAACTATGAATGCTGTCACTCTAAATATACGCATTTCGAAGAAAAATATTCTCAGCTAACAATATTCCAATTCACAATATAATTTGAATTTCAAAATTCAAACACATCTGAAAGATCCAACAATTCACACTCATGTTTCTCAGCACTGGAGAGTCTGCACTGGGAATAAGCATGAGTTGCATGTATCCATACAGCTATAATCAGAGGCAAACATTTGGGGTTTTAACGATGAACGCAAATTGTTTGGAATGTATTTTTTTCTTCAATATGTTTACGTTTCAGGTCTTTCCAAGTTCAAAAAACCCATCGTCATTTTCGCGATTTTCCGCGATTGTCTTTTTAGTCACGAATATTACATAAATGCATTTTATTTTATTTTTTAGAGCTGAATAAAGACATGTAAATCTTTTTAAAAGTTCCCTTTGTATTTCTTGCCTTTGTCCTTCAATGAATAATTCAATATAACGGTACTTATTTACTATCAAACCTTATCCACATGAAAATAATAAAAAAAGTCCGTAATCAAAATGCGTGAAAATTCACCAAAAAGGTGGAAAAACTCCGCAAATGCTTTTTACCACTGAAAACGATTTTTGGAAAAATAGTCAACACCAATTCACCCCTTTTAGCTATTTAAAACAAAAATTGGGTTTTTAATTCACCCCAAATTAAGCAAGAGTTGCGTATAATATAAGCTATAATCCAAGGTTAACTACTCAAGATCGAGGCGTCCTCATGGAAAGTCGCTAGGTGAAGTGCGGAGCGGGAAGTCCAGCGACAGGTAGCGTTCGGAGACGCTCCTTCCGATAGATATCTGGAACAGAAGGAGAACATCTCAATTTCGTAATCGTCCCTTCAGAGTCCACGGGAGTTGATTCAGCGGAATATCAGTTTTCTGATACTTTTAACGTGCCGTTTTGTAGATAAAGTTCCTCAATGACAATTGAAAATATTTATGTAATATTAGATAAATAAGATGAGATGAATATATGAGTTAGAATAAGATGAGTTTACAATGAGATGAGCTTAGAATGAGATGAGTTTAGACATCACCAGAAGCCGAAAGTAAAAGTGATGATGTGAAAACGAAAAAACAACGTGTTTGACTTTTTTTTCGAACAAGTAATTTCGGCAAGTACCCGGTTCCTTATTCGTTACCCAAAAGTATCACTTATAAATGTATATTAATTACCTTGCAACATCCTCGTGATTATTGCTCCGGACAGCGTGCAGAAGATTGGTGTTGAGAAGCTTGAGCAGCTGCGTCTCAAGGTCGTCGTCGCTGTCGAGCGACAAATGCATCCTGTTAGCGTTGTTTCCGTCCGAGAAGACGCGACCAAAGAGTACCGTACAATCGTCTATTGTTAGATCAGCTGGAAAACACAAACAAAGAAAATTATTTATTTGATGGCTGATCATTAGAGCAAATGCACGTGTGCTAGACAATAATTAACTTAGAGTTTCGTCAGTGTTTGTCTGTACGTTTGTGCGCCAGGCTGGTTCGAGGACATCGTGAATTTGTGCGGCATTCTGCGGGAGGGAAGGGACAGTCGCGGGTGTGGCTCGTGCTTTTCTGGATGTTTCGATGCGCGATGATTGGGCCTTCCCATCGGCTGTGGGCGGGGGACCGTGTTACGCCAGTGCGTAATGGCGTGAGGGGTAGGGAGGTACGGGGGAGGGCATGGCGCACCCAAGTCGCAGTGTCCTTGACAACGACCGGCTGGGGTACAACAGCGGGTAAGAAGGGGCCGTCCGTCGCAACCGGTTCCGCAACATAATCGGGACCTTTACAAGACATTCTGGGGGAGGACGGAAGGTGCGATCGTTAGTGCGTAGTGAGTTTGATTAGCATTTTGTGTTATCACTAGCATCAACGTTGACAGTAAAAAAAAATATTTTCATAGTAATACTTATAGACTATGATCGATATTATAGATATTTTAGAAAAATTGTTGTTTTTCCGTTAAGGCAAAACAAGTGAGATATTAATAAAACTGTTATAATTTACTAAACAGATAATGTTGTTATTTCATCATAATTCCTACAATTTATTTTCTATGCTAATGAAAGTTAAAAAACGTTAAAAATTTCCATCGAAAAAATTCCATTACATTATTTATTACTATAATTTTTTTTTTGAATCTATTCGTTCATAAATTACTTTGAAATAGTGTCTTTTGAAATTTTTGGAATCTGGTTACAAAATTTATACTAGTGTCTTTTTGAGATCCTAGCTGGTGACGACTATTCAAATCTTGTTGGCAACACTGAGTACGATACCAGACAGATGGCAGTGTTCAAATATTAGAGGTAACTGAAGTGGTTATTACGTACGTCACAGCTACGAGCGATATTCCACGGCAGTGCACACAAGTAAGAAAATTGGATTAATTATTATTCAGTTTAGACAAACGTATCAAATATAACTCGATGAGGTGTGAATAATTACTAGTTTCGGTGATCGTGTAACTTGTGTAAACATTGTGCCAGACGTGTTTATTCTGTTACTGCGCATGCTCGTGCGCATGGTTGAGTCACAGTGGCGGAGGCTCAGTATGGGCAGTGGAAATAGCCATCGTAGACTACATACTGTATTTTTATTCATTCATAAGGGACTGTCCATAAATGATGTCACACAATTTTTTTTTTAGGGTGTATCGAACCCCCCACCCCCCTTGTCCGAGTTGGTCACAGAGATGATGACCCCCCTTTAATGATGTCACAATCCAGCCAATATTTACCCCCCCCCCATGAAATTATTCATGCGAATTTAGAAAAACTGGAAAAACTCCCCTAAATTCCCTAAAAAACACCTAACCACCTAAATTCTGCATTAAGAGATATGTTCATACAAATCATATGGCGCCAACTTATTTCCCTGAAAATTGAAAGATAGGAATAATATTGTCACATGGTTGATGACCCTCCCCCTACCCCCCGAAATATGGACGTAATTTATGGACAGCCCCTAAGTTATATTATATTTACCATAGGCCCTACTATATATGTATCGTATTAGTATATATATATATATTTTTTGTATCTTTATTCATAGAATAAGACTCTGCCTTTTGAATAAAAGGTTGTCATAAGACACGGAATAACAAAACATAGGATATATATTTTTTTATATTACATTTTTTTATTTTGTATATCTCCACACATAAGCCTGTATTACAGGCTTATTTGTGGAATTAAATAACTTTTAGTCTTGCATTAATAAACTAAAACATAATTTCTGAAAAGTATACAGTTAGTGCAGTAATCAATAGAAACAAGAATTACGAATAATAATAATAATAATAATAATAATAATAATAATAATAATAATAATAATAATAATAATAATAATAAAAAGATCTTTATTAATCGGACGAAGTTAAGCCAATGGCTTCTCTTACACTTAACTCTAAAAAATGTATGAAATAGTATTGCATTAAAACATACTGTCAATAACTATAAGTATCACTAGAATTATAAATGATTTGAAACAACTTGGAATAAATAATGATTAAAAAATAATAAAAATATAGAGAATAATAATGAACAAATTCTGAAAACTTATGATGTTATTGACCTGTGATGCATACCAGCGATATTACTGTCCATATAAATGATTTCTCAGAATCGAGATAGAACCTTTCAGTACTTATAAACATATTACATATATAAAATCTCTGCACAATCTGAACTATTTACAAAAATCAACAAAAATCTTGTTATAGTGCCCCTAGCTTCGACGAATAGTCTAATTGACTGAGATCGTATTGATGTATGTACTCTGCAAATAATAGTGTACTTACTATATGAGTATATCTGTAGTCTATTCTAAGCTCAAAGTACCTATTATCAGTGGTGTATTCGTAAAAATAAAAGTACCAGAAACTCCCACATATTCACTGAGTTCATTTATTACCTCGTCCAAAACTCCCACAACTATGGTCGGTGATAACTGGAAAAAATCCATTCTTACCCAACTCGTCGGGGAAGGGGGGGGGGGATTTGTGAGCCGTAACATGCCACAATGTCAATTTTAGCAGATTCTAATTCAAATATAAAATGAAAATGATGTGTTTTACCTTTGCATCTAAAATAATCGCCACAGAGAATCTCTCGCAGCTTGATCCCCGCGGGTCATCATGGTCTATGCATGTTGCGATTGTGCGTCTCCAACAAAAATGTTACAAACTGACTCTACACTACATTACAAGATTCTGTCATTATTGTAAAGTCTGACGTTGCAAATAAATATTGGCAGATTCCATCTATCAGGATCCATCATTTTTAACATTGTGCGTTTACAAGTTAGCTGGTTCAAGTAAGCTTTATACGTCTTCAAATATGGTTTTCAAGGTAAAGGTACCGAGGCGCGCCCTGCCCCAAAATTAAAGTACCAGGGCGCCGCCCCGGCCCGCCCTGGCCCGAATACACCACTGCCTATTATCTAGACTTATCTCGAACTTATTTTGTATACCATGTAAACTGTAAAGCCATATTTACTCAGTTCAAGTTTTCATCGAAGTCCGTGGATTCAAGGGTTGGTCCAAGTACTTTGACAGCAACTATGATGGAACACTGAACGCCTGTCTACACCAAAGATCGTAATATAAGCTATGTATGAGTGTGCAACGAAGTGCGTCAACATCTTATCACTAGCTGTGGTTTTAGCGAGTAGGTTAGTTACATATTAGTTATAACTAGGAAAACGCCTTATATGCGTTGTGAGATGAGCTTAGAAGTATGGAAATGTAGAGTTAAGAACATTTGGTCACAACATTTAGTTGTGGTTTTAGCGAGTAGGTTTGTTACATATTAGTAGTAACTAGGAAAACGCCTTATATGCGTTGTGAGATGAGCTTAGAAGTATGGAAATTTAGAGTTAAGAACATTTGGTCACAACATTTAGTTGTGGTTTTAGCGAGTAGGTTTGTTACATATTAGTAGTAACTAGGAAAACGCCTTATATGCGTTGTGAGATGAGCTTAGAAGTATGGAAATGTAGAGTTAAGAACATTTGGTCAGCTCAATGTACATATACAGGCCATGGATCACTTCAAAGGTTTAAGAACCGCGGCTGTCTGTTGGTATATAAACCTTGGTTTCCCAACAATGGTACCAGTGCCTTCTTCATATCCATCACACTGTGTCGTATACAGGAAGATTAGTAGTGATGAAGATGAGAAGATACTCCAAGAGGATCTTGGAGTGCTTTGGAACTGGTCACTGAGTAACAAAATGTATTTTAATATTAAACATTTTAGGGATTGCGTTTTTCTTCAAAAAGACGTGTACTGGATCCAGAGTATTTAATGGATGTTATACGTCTAGAAAACGCAACAAGTTACAAGTATCTTGGTGTGCTATCTAACAGTCGTTTGGATTGGGGAGACCATATTAACAACTTAACTGCAAAAGCAATTAGGAATTTGAATTTCGTTATGAGGACTCTTGAAGAGGCAAACGAGGAAGTTAAAGAAAAAGCTTATTTGACTCTTATACGACCCATAGTAGAATATGCCGTAGCGGTGTGGGATGCCTATAAGGGTGGGCAGATCAAGAGCGTGGAAAATATTCAAAGAATGGCAGCAAGAAAAATGAAGGGCAAATTAGGAAGAAGGAAATGGGTTATAGCTAAAAAGAGAAACGAGAAACGTGGGTTGAGATTGAAGAGAATACCAGAAAGTGTCAATGAAATCATTAAAGAGCTCGGGTGGGAGACGTTACAGGAGAGAAGGAAGACCTTTAGAATGAAAAATATGAGTAGAGCGTATTCCGGTCATGAACATGGAGCATGGAGTGAAATTGGGGAAAGACTGCTGGATCCTCAATTTCGTGCAAGAGGAGACCATGCGTCCAAAATAAGAGCTATGAGGCAAGGAAGGACGTAGGAAAATATTCTTTCGTCAACCGAAGTTTTTTTTATATATAGAACATTTGCCACCTGTACGCAGTTACAAATTGCAGATTGAAATAAATGAATGAATAAATCACAGATTTTAATCGTTTTAATTTATTGGTGACACTTTTTGCTCACATTTAATAGTTCCTTTGATTGCTTTATTATTTTTGCTTTTATTGATGTGTGAAAAAGTACATAAAAAATGCGTTTTCTTCGTTATTTCACATCCGATTGTTCCATAAATCGCTTAAAATGTGTATGATAGTTCTTTCCACATTCAGTATAAATTTGAGAGCTTTTGGAAAATTTTTGTGTTCCAAGTATGCTTATAAAAATGGATAAATTCACCGTCACTAATTTTTTCTATGTTCAAAACTAGTGTAGGCCTAATTGAATGAAAAGTTCACATCTCCAAGATCATTTTAAGCTCTTCAATTGATATGACATATTCTATTTCCGTGAATTCATTCAATTTTAAGATAATACGTCAATGAATAAAAAGAATGTGATGAAATTCATTGACGTATTATCTCAAAACTGATTGAATTCACAAAAATAAAATGACGTGTTTCACATACCATAAAAATTAACAAAGTAGTTGAAGTAAAAAAGGAAGAACAAAACATTGAAATTTTTCTATATTCTACTTCCAAAATTAGTTTGAAGCTGCCTCAAGCTATGTGAATGCCTCAAGCTATAACCATAGACCAATAATTACTACCAACTAGGAAAACGCCATATATGCGTTCTTAGACGAGCGAATAGTAATAGTATGGGTAAAAATGGGTAAAAACTGCTTCGAGTGGTACCAATTTAGCACATTTTATGTTTTTTCTTCAAAATGACCGACCTGATCAAGCTAATTTTTTTAGAAATGTGTATCAAAATGTAATTCAACTTCACGCAAAATTTCATTTTTTTGTAAAATATATATATATTTTTTTCCGTCATGTTATTTATAATGGGTATATTTGAAATTTCTAAAATTCATAAAAAAAAAAAATTACCCCCCGATAATGCCACAAAACTATACAGATCTAAGTTAGATGAGGAACCATATTGAAAAAAAGTTTGAAGTTGATAACTGTAGCCGTTAAACCTGTGGAGAACCGAAAAAAAAAATAAAAAAAATAAAAACGAACACCAATTTTTTTCAGTATGTCAAATTGAATCTTCGCTAAAGCTCGTCTAATTAGTCTATGCTGTAACTAAAATCGTAACATTATTGATTGTCGTAATTGATTATTCGTAGTTCCAAGTAAACCATCAAGTAACAATTGATTGCATATTTGTAAATCATATTTCTAGATAGAATCTCCCATGTCATATACCTGGTATATGATGATATATGCGATTTATTAAGTCATATAAATGCTTCTAATAAACGAGTAATGCATCATTACCAGTCTCAGTCTCAAATCTACTGTCAGCAGGAATTAACCTAGATCTAGAATAAAACAATATATAAATCCAATAAGTTGATAAAATAGAATAGAGGTGTTAAAAGATTTAGAAAAACTATCGACAGCTAATAACTGAGTCGACGTCCATAACCTAAGGTAAGTCCGGTTGGGGAATTGAATAAACATTTTTGTTGTGTCTTGAGAAGGAGTGAATACGTTCTTTACAATCTTTTCGTGCCAAGATCGGAGACGTCGTTAAAATTTGTGTATTGCGGGGGGGGGGGGGGCAGCAGGACACCAGATGCGCGCGAAAAGGGGTCTATGGGGCGGGAGGAGAGGGGGGTAGCCCACCCAGCAGAGCCACGCAGTGAATTTTTATAATATGGTAATTTTGTTAAATGATTCTTTTCGATTTTTTTTGAATTTTACATTTTGTTAAAAATTAGGATTTTGTTGCTAATAGGCCACAAGATGAAATTACATTTAAAAAATGACTTATGATTTCAAAATGTTTTCGGAATGCCAAATTTAGTGTAAGTAACAATTAATTAGAGCCGGTTGTACCAAGTGATGATTAGTGAATTGAACAAAAATTTGCAAATTAACTTGTTATCACCCTTGGTAACCTATGTTATTTTTGTACCTTAAGTAATGATTAACTAATTAATATTTAATCATCAGTTGGTACAATCGGCTCTTAGTAACATAATAAAATAAAACACAGCTTTCTATGTCTTACCATTAAAACTAGTAGGAAATCAAAACAACAAAAAAGTAGCTAACAATGTTACTGAGTTAGGCCCGGTATTACCAACGTGGGAGTAGCTCTAACTGGTAGTTTAAAGTTGTTATCACCATGGTTACCCATGCTATTTGTTTCCACTAACTCTCAGATAAAGGCTAACTGGACTTGGTAATACCTGGCCTTAGTAAGTTATTTTATTTACTCATTACAGATTGTTCTTGAAACAGGTGGTAATGATTACTATCATGAAATTACAATCAAACATTCTCAATCATTTGTTATTGATAAGTTATCAATGTTTAAAGTTCAGTAACACCCACTGACTCCAAATATCAGTGAAAATTCAAAGAAAGCAGGCAAAGTTAGTTTGCAAGCAATTCTTAAATGTTTTTTTCTAAAATACAACCAAAAGAGTTACAACTTGAAACTGTTCATTCATTCATTCATTTATTTCAATCTGCAATTTGTAACTGAGTACAGGTGGCAAATGTTCTATATAAAAAAAACTTATATATATATATATATATATATATATATATATATATATATATATATATATATATATATATATATATATATTTATAAAACAATATTCTTATTCCAATCTTCAATGGTTCGGTTGACGAAAGAATATTTTCCTACGTCCTTCCTTGCCTCTCTTGCTCTTATTTTGGACGCATGGTCTCCTCTTGCACGAAATTGAGGATCCAGCAGTCTTTCCAATTTCACTCCATGTTCATGACTGGAATACGCTCTATTCATATTTTTCATTCTAAAGGTCTTCCTTCTCTCCTGTAACATCTCCCACCCAAGCTCTTTAATGATTTCATTGACACTTTCTGGTATTCTCTTCAATCTCAACCCACGTTTCTCGTTTCTTTTTTCAACTATAACCCATTTCCTTCTTCCTAATTTGCCCTTCACTTTTCTTGCTGCCATTCTTTGAATATTTTCCACGCTCTTGATCTGCCCATCCTTATAGGGATCCCACACCGCTCCGGCATATTCTACTATGGGTCGTATAAGACAGTACTGTTAGGACAGTATAACTATTAGATTAAACAATATATTGAGTTAAAAAAAATTAAAAATTTTGCAGTGCACATTCTCCTTCATGTTCAAAAACATATGCTAAACCCAGTTATTATTATCGTTAAGGCCGAATCTTCATTTATACTTTCACTGCAAGTTGTACTATAATGTGGTGGTTCAGCAAATTTTAATATTGCTAAGAATGAATTCAAATTCTAGTTTCTTCTCTAACAACATGCCACCGAAATATTATTTTTGCAAAAAAACGACAGAGGGAAACACGAAAGGCAGAATAGGCGATCGAAGGGAATCGAATCGCGGTCTCGTTATTAAATTACATCCCAAAACGCTCGTAATCTTGATGAAAAATATAAAAATGAAAACATATCTGCAGGGGCGTATTCCTGTACATTTTAATCTGATTTTAGTGAAGATAATACGGAAAAACAGAAGAAAAGCGGTATTATCCTATAATATCAACAGCCCATACACGGCCACCTTTAATTGTGGGTTTAAGTTAATACTGGGTTTATCTTGTACAGGAATGCCCCCCCCCCCCCTCCCAGGGGAGTAGTAAGTTTTGAAGAAATATTTTGAAAAATTGCCCATTCAGTCGTTCAGATATAAGGAAATGAAAAATGATATATTCTATATTGTATATTGAAAACTTTGAAAATTTCATTAACAAATTAATGAAATTATATTTTCCCACACAAATGCTACTTGTTTATTCAGTATGTATGCATTGTTCTACTTTCAAAATCGGGACTTTCAGTTTTTATTTTACAGTAATCGTAACGTTTATACCGAAAAAAGCTAAAACGTCTCTCAAAATACAATGAGGACGATTAAAAGGCTGTGCAGTCAAGTTCTCTGTAACCGACTCACGATCTCTGGATGATGAAAAACTATATATAATTTCTGAAATTGAGATGATGATGATTTCTAGTTTTCTTTAAAATTAGCGAAATAAATATTGTTATTATTCATCAAAATCTAGTTTCAGGGTTGTGACATCCTTTAAATTTGCTTACCGGTATGTATAGAAGCCGATCGTTTTAGCCACTTATTGTCGCAATACAAGTCGCATCTTTCAACGATTATTTCATCCGGTTATCCACTGATTTAAAATATATCGATATTTCAAGAACGAAACTATTTTCTTTATTTTGCAGACCCGGTAGTTCTTCAAGTCCGATTATCGACACTGCTCACTCCGAATCAAAATGGCCAATCAGAACACCAGCAACGACGAATTAATAAAGACGGAAGGATTAATAAAGACAATTGAAAAAGATGATCCTAGTAGCGATAGCGATTTATCCAAATTGCTAAAAGAGGCCGGTTCCAAAGAGAGCAAAGAATTCGTCAAGAACTTAGAAAAACAAATCGCCAAGAGCGACTTGAAGGGCAAGGAACACAACTGCACGACGTTACTGTTCCGAACAGCATCGAAAGAATACACCAACGTAGAAGTCGCCATTTATCTTCTGAAAAACAAAACACAATATCTAAACGGCGATCCGTTAGACAGACCCGGTTCCATCAGACCCTCTCTGCTGCACGAAGCAACCGTTACCGACAACAAAGACCTAGTACGAGCGATCATTCAAGAAACTATTCGACGATCAGAAATCGAGGGAAAGCCCCAACAAGTCACTGATTACATCAATCTCCAGGACGCGAAAGGCGATACGGCGCTGATGTGGGCGGCCGAAGGTGGAAGGGTAAACGCCGCCGAGGTCATCTTGGAAGAGTGTCGAAAGAGGGGCGAGGATGTCGTCAAGAAGGTCGTGGACGCTGTGAATCATCGAGGTGAGACTGCGCTCCATTGGGCAGCCAAGGAGAAGGAGGGCATTCTTGCGGAACACAAGTTGTCGGTCGCTGAGCTGCTCGTCCAGCACGGAGCAGACGTGACGATTGTGAACAAGGCAAACGATACGGCGGTAGAAATTTCACAGGATATCCGCAATCTTGTGAAGAAGCTGAGAGGATAGACGTCGAGGGCTCTGAGTAGTATTTTTGGACAAAAACATGTTTTGTTATCTAGTTGCGTTCTGTGACTTGTATACCGGAGCCTCATAACCTCACTTTCACCTGGCTGACACATCGAGGTATAATTATCAAGAGTCCGTGGGATCGAATTTGCGGATTATCAATTTTTTGGGGTTAGCTTTCGAATGGTATGAGGTATTGAAATTCTGAAAACAAGGATACACAGATATCTTCAATACCTTGAAGACAGTGTAAATAACTAATAACAATTGTCAAACGTACACGGGTAAAAAAACACATTTTTTAACCTTATACGCCTGACAATTATGCAATATGAGATGAATAGTTATTACGTACACCGCCTGTAAGATGGTATTGAAAATATCTGTGTTTCCATGTTTTCAGAATTACAATAACTCGTACCGTTCAAAAGTTATCTAAATATTCAGCTGAATAAAGTTCCCTGGAAAAGAGATATGTGAAAATAGCAATTGCGATAAAAGCAATAAAATGTTTTTCAACATTTATTCATGTTTCAATATATTTGGTGTAGTTTGATCGTGTTCTGTAAAAGGCGACAAAGCACTAGTTACAAACGTCTGAGTTTGCCATGTATCAACGTATTGGCGATAAGCACTAAAATAGGAATGAAAGTGATCGATGCTGTTTTTCTCGAAATTATATCACTTTGGGAGTAAAAGGATGAAGCTCGTTGAAGAATTTGGAAAATCAAAGAGCAGCTGCAAATGCAAGCAAAATATAATCGAGGTGTTGTAGGTCTATTGTACGTTATTTTATAGTTTTACCAGTACCATACTGTTGTTGCGTTACAAAACATTGATGCGCTACAAAACACGACGTTTCAGAATACTGAATGATCAAAGAAATACCAACCTTTCAAATCTTGAATACAAAAAAAAAAGCCATAGTTTCATCTTATTAATAGGTATAGACTGCCAACTTTAAACTACAGTATTATATATATCATGTCTATAATAAGTGATGTCATAAATTGTTTTAATTAGTTATAATCTCCCAAATTCTAGTCTGCAATGACAATATCAGTATTATTGGTTGGTCCCCAACTTTTCCGCTTGTAATGTGGCACATACGCTATCTACCCCAAAGAAATATATACCGGAATGCAATCTCATACTTTTAAACCAAAAATAGGTTCAAATGTTACTGAATCTGCCTTGCGATGAAAAAACTATGGACCAATTTTTAATGTAGTTATACATACCGGTACTAGGGTAGGGTTGGGTTGCCATTCAACTGAAAAGAGTGACATTCTATTTCTTTCACATGATGATCGATTGAACGATCAATCATTTTATCACTAAAAAGTTTATAAAAAAATGGACACAAAACATAAAAAAAAAAACTTACGCTTACACGCATAGACGTGCTACATTAATACCAACCGCTAAAGTTTGTCTTGGAAACGGGCACGTGCCTTTGAACAGTTCAAAACAACGTTAGATCAAGATGAATAATAATCGTTGCCGATCGATTTCAATCTGTTATCGGCTGTCGCTAGTCAATTGGTGATCGTAATGTTAATAATCGATTAATCGATAAATGGCAGCTTGTTATAAAAATACAATAAAAAAATGAATAAATGTATAATCTTCATTCTAAAAATAATTTATTAATGTGAATAATAATTTCACAAATACTGATAAATCAGCTAATTTCAAGTGTCTACAAATATTTACATATTTATTTACATATTTTATTTATTCATCACAGATTGTTCATAAACAGGTGGTAATGGTTACTATACCTAATGAAATTACAGTCAAACATACTCGATATAATTATACTTCATTTTTTTCTTAAGTCTCTTCTTAAATCACCAATCTTCGTTATGTTCTTGATATCTTCTTCCAATTCATTCCATTCCCGCGTCGTTCTTTGTATGAATCCATATTTACCTACTTCTCTATCCACTTCATTTCATACACATATCATACATATATTCTGACATTTCATAATCTTGTGAGATTCTAACTGTTTTTGTAGAACATATCACGTGTCAGGTACATGAAGAAAATTCTACGCTCACTTTCACTGATGTTATCTGTCACTGACTTTAATTATAGTTATGCTGTGTGATCTGTTATATTTAGACAGGCACTTTAGAACTAAGCTAGGCCTACAAATGCTATGATATAAAATATTCTGATATTCTGGTATTTACTTTGTATTCTTTAGGTTTTCATTCTATTTATTTACATTCATTCACTGTCACATACTTCTTCACTAACTTTTGCTAGGCCTAATACTCGTAGTGATTTTCAGAACAATAAGCCGTTGGAGTGCTATTTCACGAAAATAGTCGCAAGGTAGAAATTGAGCCTTACTGTACAAACTATTATTAACTAGGAATTTTTTCAAAATATACATTCGACTAGAAAAAACAAAGAGCAAGAATCATTGTCCCTTTCCTTGAATACCTGTAGAAAATAATTTTGATTCACAATGACTTCCTCTTTTGGATAACATTGACTAATTGATTTTCAGATTTTGTTGATTTTGGTCAAAGAAGTAATTTTAAATGATAATTCAATATTTATAAATTCCTTTAGGTGATAATGTTTCAGTGAACAAACAAATTATCCCAATTAACTTGTACAATAGTGGCGTGCCAGAATCAAGCGCTTTGCTAGCGCTAGGTTGGCCCAGCATACGTCACGGCTAGATCAGCTAGCTTGCAATTTTGGAACGACCACGAGCATCTTTTGCAACTAGCTGTCAAAGTCATGGCGGAAGATAAAATCTTATTGGGAGCTGCAGCAACAATTGTATTAAATGCAGGCATTTCTTCTGATTCCTCCTCCAGTGGATCAGAAGAGGATGACAAAGTTTTCACTCTTTTTGCCAATAGCCAATATATAGCCAATATATAATAAGCCAATATTTTTTGCCAATATATATATATATATTTAATAACCGGAGGTTATATAATTATTCAAGTATTTGCTATTAGGAACATGCGTCAACAATGGAATTGTCCAACTGTGGATTGTCAAAATAAATTGAATAATTTGTGAATAATATCACAGTACATATAGCATAGCTTATAATATCAAGTCCTGTCAATCAAACATTACTATTATTGTTGACAATGGAATTGTTGTCACTCTAGTTATGCAATAAGGCCTACGCAACAATCGCGTGCATAACCGACTTTACTTTAAAATTCATTATTGTTATTTGAATCTAAGAAATAGAACGGTCAGTTTTCAGTCTCACTTTCAGACGTTTTACGGTTTTAAAAACAAGAGATTTCCAAATAGAGTTGAAAGTAGTGCAAGACGGACACTTTGAGTTCGTTATGTATCCAAATACATAATACTTTGTAATCTTCCAGAGATTACAGTCACTTTGGGGCTCGGCCAATTATTATAAAAGATGTATTAGAAAAATTGTTGAAAGTAAGCCCGAAAGTGGGTTGGTAGCTAGGCTAGTAGGCACTACAAAGTAGTAGGTCTATAATTACACTAATATTTTTTGTAGTAGATAACTTTACAAATAATTCAAAACATCAAATGAGTGAGGAGTATCACAAAATAGTATGTACTTCAACGTTTTTTTAGGCCTAGTTTGTTAAAACGAGTGAACTTGAAGCATAAACACAGTGGTTAATTTGTGGCTAAACCCACGTAAGCCCGGCTTATCCACCTTTCTCACCGGGCTTACCCATCTATCTCTAGTTCTAGTTATTGTGAGATCCATCTTTAACAGAGTAAGATTGAAATATTTTCAAAGTTCCTTGATACTAATTGCTGTCAGCCATTCCTAGATGGTAAATATGACGCACACACAAGAGTTTATTATAAAAGAGATTCTCCAAACCCGTAAAATGCTCCAAATCTAACCCCAAATTAATTGTTTATCCGGGGCTATTCAACGTGCACTTTTAAGTACGGCGTAGGCGCGCCAAAATAGGGCTTACCTTTTTCTTCACAAATTAACCACTGCATAAACAGGAACACCGTCTTGGTTCACCTACACTGATGTAACTGACGTTGATACTGACACAGACCATATTTCAACATTTCTAGTTGTAAAATTATTACAACATCTCTTGTTGCTTATTATAGGGGATTAGCGGGGGCGGGCCTAGGGGGGGGGGGATAGCCAAATACAAAGGTAGAGCTGTCCAACCATAGGTCCAACAACCGCGTGCATCCCCCCCATCATGAATTGATGAGCAGATTGTAATCTGCTTTATGAAAACTTGTTATAGAATTGTTCAACAATGGGAAAAATTGATTATCATCCATTTGTTTGAAAATATTGTCAATTTACTAGTTCACTTATATATTTCATCATTACAAAATATGTTATGTGCTCTTATATTTCTCTGCAAATTACTACAAAATATAGGCCTAATATTTTCATTTAAACAATGTAAATCATGGAGCAATGTCCGTATTTTGAAATGCTATTGTTGTATATGTAGACGATGCTGTATTGTATTATGTGTGTTTACATGGTCTTCGTGGAAAATATGTTATGACCTGGCACGAAATATATATTATAGGACTTCTAGACGATAATTAGGATATTTTGTGAAAATGCTCGTCGATATATTCACAACAAGTAATTTTGTACGGTTTTGATTGTTGTTGACAATAGTTTCTGACAATATGCATTGATCATATTTTGATGAATATTTTTTTAACTGTTTTCATTGGATCAGTGTGGTATCTTCTAAAATACGCTACGCAGTCAAAGTAATCATGGTCATGACGTAATGCTGTGATCCATATTACCTACATGTGGGATTTTGAAAACTGATCTACAACTCACGGACATGGTGTCCGATTTATGATCAAAACATTGAATTTTCGTCAGGGGTGCGGTGGGGGTAGAAAATTCCAGTCACAAACTTCAAAAACTTGATTATACAATTAACACAAACTTGATTTGTTGTAATTTTTATTTCACAATCTTCCATAAAAACTGACGGTGTGATGGCTAAGCAATTTGAAAAAAGTTAAGCCGACTAAAAGGCTATGAGGTACAAAAATGAATTGATAAGGCTTAATAACTTGAAAATTAAGGTGTGCATGCGTATATATCGAGTAGATTCCATATAACATATACATATCTCGCTCATCTTACAACGCAATGGGCCGTCGCTGCGTTTACCTATAGTGGATTGCGAGGGGTTAACAACTCCTGAAATCCGGTGTACACTTGACTATGAAATCCCTGAAATCACTTGAAATCCCCTTGAAATCCGTATGAAATCTCTTGAAATCATCTGAAATCTCTTGAAATCTCTGAAATCATCTGAAATCAGGTGTACACCAAATTTGCGAGTTGTAAAACCCTTGGTGGATTGGTTGTTTTTAAGAAATTAAAGTTTTGAAGATGATTATGTATGGCCTCAGTAGAATTGCAAAATGATACATTAGTTTATCTTACATTGATAATTCACTCTATATGTTTCTGCACTGTAACAAGATCAAACAAGATGGAATATTTGCTTGCACAGGTTACACGAATAATAATATGATCTTGATAGGGAATTTGCGACGCTATGTATCCGAAAATAATATGATTAATGATCGATGAGATCATTTTCTTCAAGAAGGTCGTAATTTGTGTCTTCAAATTTTTATCAATTCAAGTCAATCCGTCCGAGTTGAATTGTTCTCTTATGCAATTTTACATATTCAATTGTATCGATAATTGAGGGAAAATATTGAAAAATGAATAGAAAATATAAGTACACGTGTATGGTTTGACTATAGGTTTGACAGATGTTTATGTTGGTAAAACTGCCCCATGTGCAATGCCCATGTGCTTTACTCACTGATCGTGCCTGCCCCTAGCTGTTTTATGTTGGTAACAATGCATGGCTTTGTTTGAGTCGGCCATGAGGTAGCCTACCGGTAATCAAGATGTTAATATTTCAGAAATTGTGTAGAATATTACTTGATATTTCAAGATATATCATGATAGTGTACTTATAAATATGCTGTCTACTTTCGTTCCGAGTTATCACTCCGTATTTTCATTGTCAGGTAAGACTGAATCTGAGATTGCTTGGCCGAACAACATAGGCCTAGGCCTAACACCAATCTGTCTTGATCAATTTCACAAGCAGATAGGCCTAATTTGTAGGCCTATCATCCAAAGTAGCTAAAAGCATCGAACTTGTAGTGCTAAACGACATTATGTCATCTATTTGTCAATATATACAGTAGGGAAAAGTGGTATAGGACATAGATAGGACCTAGGCCTATAGCGCCGCCGCCTAGCAGCTGTACAGCTAGGCCTAGAGTTTATCTTGTGGCATTGAGCTACAACTTGATGCCTGTGTCTATAACCTCTGCTAATTTTGAAAACATATACGCTGACCCTAATCCCAGGAACATTCATGCGGGCATTGAATGATGTCGATCGTTCCTGCAGCAACCAGAACTATGATAAAATTAATATGCCTGGTCTGTTTTAGGGTTATGTTAGGTGGTTGTTGATCATGGTTAGGGTTAGTAGACCAAGACTTGAACCATAAAATGACAATCTAGGCCTAGTTGTTCATTCAACACAAAATCTTACCCTACCTCTGACCGTGCTAAATAACCTAAAGAACATTGCCCATGAAAAGGCTGGTTGAGGATACAGCATATTTACCATTGGAAATGCTGGTAGGCCTACTTTTTTTTTTTAAATGCTGCTTTACAGCTAGGTTATAATGGGATGCGAATGAGCGGGTGATGATGATGTGATGATAGATGAAAAGACGTTTTTTTCAAAGACCTTATGCGGCGGAACTGGAACCTATGCCCAACATGACTTCAGTTTCTACTGTTAGCGATCATTGACTGATCCCCGAGGGCGGCTTTATTGGTAGTGTTTATAGAACACCCTATCTCTCAAGTACATGTATTAACCTTGAAGTATCGAGCCTTCGGATCTTCATTTTAATTTGTTATAAGAGACAGTTGAACGATAGGTTTACCAGAAATTCTTATGAACTCAAATGCAAAAGTGTAAATCAGACACAACTAATTTCAAGAGAAATGTTTAGGCCTATAGTTATTTATTACTATTGTGCTATAGTGTCATTCTTTGTTTGAATCTAGCCCCAGGGTTGTGATGACCTTTAATTTAATTTTGTTAGGTCCTCATATCAACAGGCGCATGTGACAAGTAGGCCTACGGTATTTCAAGACATTCTATTGATTTGTGTGAAATATACCTACGGTACCTATGACGTTTCATTACTGTATTTTTTTTGCTCCAGTTGTTACAGCTTGTCAACAAAGTACATGTATCAACTAGCAGTACCGATGGAAGAGAAGGCTACTAAGACGGCATTACGATGCAGACGTTGATGCAGTGTGGATGTAGGCAGACGAGGGAAGAAGGGAAAAAGATGAACGCAACAACGAGAGCTATAAGTACCATATCAGCACACGTATCAACTAGCAGTACCGTTACAGAAGGAAGAGAAGGCTACTATGACGGCAGTACGATGCAGACGTTGACGCAATGAGGTCGTAACAAGAAGAGGGAAGAAGATGAACGGAACAACGAGAGCTACAAGTACCATGTCAGCACACGTATCAACTAGCAGTACCGTTACAGAAGGAAGAGAAGGCTACTATGACGGCAGTACGATGCAGACGTTGACGCAATGAGGTCGTAACAAGAAGAGGGAAGAAGATGAATGCAACAACGAGAACTACAAGCCCGATGCCAGTAAGTAGAAAAACGGAGTTATCTTCCAATCATCATAATGGTGTCATTATTGAAGAATTTATTCTTCGATAATCTTCATTTAAGGATCTTGATTTTAATTGGTTATAAGAGACAATGGAACAATAGGTTTAGGCCTACCTGAAATTCTTATTACCGGTAATTCAAAAGTGAAAGTGTAAATCAAACACAAGTAATTTCAAGAGAAATGTTTAGGCCTATAGTTATTTATTACTATAGTACAATAGTGTCCCTATACCAATTATTCGAGTGTAGTGATGCCTCTTAGGTCCTTGCGACCCTGGGGCTAGATTGTAAGAATAATGATGCTATTATTCTCCCCAATTCGAGAGGAAACTAGATATCTCATCTCAGTTTCAGAAGTTATTTATAATTTATTTATTTGTCATCATCCAGGATCCGCACCCTTTTCAAAGACATGACATTTATAAGCATTACTGATTCTGTATCAAAACGTTGAAAGAATCACGTATTGTCTTTGTCGTGGTTCAGAAAGTGGGCGGGTCCTGGAGGACATTTTAATAAATTTAAATTTCTTGAACTGAGATGTTGATTTCTAGTTTTCTCTTGCATTATTGAATTAGAAGAAAAAATAGTGTCATTATTCGTTTGAATCTAGCCCCAGGGTTGTGGTCCTTGAATTTAATTTCGATGTGTCCTCAAATCAACAGGCGCATGTGACAAGTAGTAGGTCTTTTGGTATTTCAAGACATTCTATTGATTTGTATAAAATGGACCAATCTAAGACATTTCTTACTGTATTTGTTTTGTTCCAGCTGTTACGGCTCGTCAACAAAGGATGATGCCATTACATGTATCAACTAGCAGTACCGTTGAAGAAGGAAGAGAAGACAACTAAGACGGCAGTACGATGTAGAGCTTGACACAGAGAGGACATAGGCAGACGAGGGAAGGAGGGAAGAAGATGAACGCAACAACAAGAGCTACAAGTACCATTTCAGCACACGTGTCAACTAGCAGTACCGTTGAAGAAGGAAGAGAAGGCAACTACGAACTACAAGCCCGATGCCAGTAAGTAGAAAAACGGAGTTGCTATTTTTCAATCATCATAGCCTAATGGTGACATTATCGAAGAATTTATTCAATTTCTGCTTAAAAATGTTCTTTAATCGTCCCTCAAAATTTTAGCCAAATAAACAGTCACGACTTTTTTGCTTCTTTCACTTTTGTCCAGTTTGATTTATTTAAGACTGTTTTGGGTTACCAAGACTACTTAGCACTACGGTACTCACAAAAAGAGACTGGGAGGAACTGGAGGTAAAAGAAGAACTGTGATCGTTTTTAAGGGACCTGAAAAATAAAACATCCATGCAGGAAAATGATCCATCCACGAAAAAAACTTCGGAATTTCGGAAAAACTTCGTATTTCTTTTCCAAGAATTGATTTCTCCATCGGAATATGTGAACATAGGCCCACAGTGATTGTACAATTATCGTTATTTCAAAAGTACGTTCTAAAAACACACCAGAAATTGCATTCTTTTGTTGAATCGGTGACGTTTTTTTCGTAGGGTAACGGAACTTTCTGGAAATTTAGAGATCATAAAGTTTTCACTCATGAAAATAATTAGATGAGCGTTAGCGAAGATTTCCATGCAACTCTTACGGAGCTTTGTCTGTCCGTTATTTTGTTTCTTTGTAAGCACTGCACAGGTCGCAGGGTTTGACCGACCGACATGAAACTTTTTTAAAAACTTGGAACCCTAGGCCTATAGTTTTTGGGTCAAGTGTGTTATCTTCTTAAGAGAACTGACAGGATTTACACTCAAAATAACAACAACTCGAATATTTCACCTTCAACTAGGTTTATTAGTAATACAACAGGTCGAAACTTATACAGTAAACCAAAGGCCGGGGTGCCTTGGTAGGAGCCTCTCAAGAGACGGCCTGTTCTCAAGACAGCCGTAATTCAACTTCCTTTCTAGAGGGGTGGTAAAATAACAGTTGACTTTAAAATAATACCTAAAATACATGCTAGAGAGCGCGCAAGGCTTGGACTAAAGCGCCCTACACCAACAGAATTTAAAACTAGCTAACACTCGACCATCCTGGTTACAAGTGCCCTCAATTGACTAAATCTAATGAATGGAACTGAAATAGAACTAACTGAATGTAATCCACTTCCTTCAACATAATTTGAGCAAATAGGCCTACATCATGTAACTAGTTCAACTTGATTTGAATTCTAATATTGACTAATCTTGGCCTAACCGACTATGGAATTAATATAATTTAATAATCAATTTTGCAACAAGATATGCAAAAGCTAACAAGATATCATCTAAACGAAGTCTCGGAGGTAAGCTGGTTTCTGTCGTAGTCGCTTCGTCCTCTCGGTAACGGGTAGCAACTCAGTTTCATCATGGGCTACTGATGCATCTGGTTGGTCATGGTTGGTCGGAATATCACCTTGGTCGGTGATCTCTTGATCGGAGTCAAGAACATCGTCCTCGTCTTCAGTTGGGCACTTCCATCCTTTCAGTTGTGAGGTGTGTGCCGTGCTGGAGTAAAAGCGGCCATGCACATCGTGTTCCAGTTGAGAGACCCGGTACGTGTCTCCTGGTAGAACTTTGGTGACCACAAGAGGCCCACGATATTTTTGTTGTGTTTTAGTCGGTTGCCCGGTGTAACTGGGAGCTTTTGACATGAACACGCGTATTTGAATTTCGCGTACATCATAAGTAAGGCCCTTGCAATGTCGTTTGTCATAGGCCCTTTTCATTGTTGCTTGCTTGTTGACAATAGTCTCTCGTGCTGTTGATTGCAGGGTGTTGGCATCAACCCATTCTTCTTCTCCTTCGACAGTCATCTCCATCGTAGAATCATGGAATATACCCGTGTAAAAGTTGAAACAGGCTTTTGCCTGTGGTCTTGCTTACAGCGTTGTTTGCATCACGGGCAATTTTTTTTCAGGTGTTTATCCCAATCTCGGTGATCCGGATTTTCTATTGCCATTGATATCATAGGGATGAGAGTCCGATTTACTCGTTCAACTTGGCCGTTGCCATGCGGGTGCCTCGGACTGTTCAGGATGTGATGAATGCCATTGGTCTGGCAATATGCTTCAAATTTATCAGATGTGAAACAAGTGCCTCGGTCGGATATGATTTGATCCGGGAGTCCATTTTCCACCGTAAAATCTTCCATGCATTTCAACACGTTCTTCGTTGATGTATCTTTTGACGCGTATATCTTGACAAACTTGGTCAGGTTGTCAGTTAACCCAAACAGTTCTTGATTTCCTTTTGTGCTTTTGATAAATGGTCCCAAGTGGTCAATGTGTATCACGGCAAATGGGCGATGTCCGGGTGGAATAGGGTGAAGTAACCCTGAGGTCTTGCCGCCTTTCTTCTTATACAGCATGCACTCCATGCACATGTGGATGTGCTGTCTAACATACTTGCTCATGTTTGCGAACCAGTAGCTTCATGTTGAACTTCGAACTTCACGTGGAACTTCATGTTATCTTCTTTTTCTTCTTCTTCCACTTTATTTTAGTGGCGGTTCAGGATCAGGATCACTATAGGTTATTTCCTTATTATTCTCTTAAAACATTTACTATACGGTCAAGTAAGTTTAATTAAAAGTAACAAATACAAATTGGCGGCAAAAGTCGTCACCACGGAGATGAGTGCAACCCATTCCGATTAGGCTTCACAATACACTGCCCTAGCTGACAACACTTCTCATATGCATCCCTTACATCTAACGCTAAGGGTGGCAGTGGTGGAACATTGAACTGAGAATAGACACCACATTCAAATAAAGAAGTAAGGTTAATTAAGATATGAGTATGAAATTACTAACACTCGACCATTCTGACACTTCAATTGTCCTCAATTGGCATTAGTATTTCAACTTCAGTGCTGGGAATGCAATTTAGTATCGATTTGATAATAATATAATTGAGTAAAATTAATAAAAATCATGAACATTTGACAATATTGTTTGTCAATGAAACATTCCAAGTAGGGTGGGTGCACCAGTTTTGGTCACTTTGAACACGCAAGCTCAGTGGAAATCGCATTTCTAACCTATAAAAGTTGAAATAAATATATTCAAAAAAGATTTGGTACCGTATAGCAGAATCTTTAATTGACAGAAAAAAAAATACAATGAATATATATTGCACAGAGTATAAAAGATATTAATATCTAAAACTAGAATTTCAATTTGCACCAGTTTTGGCCACACATGTACCAGTTCTTGCCACGATTTGTTCCAGTTTGGCCACATAGTTTCTTGATTGATTACACATTTCTATAATAATTATTTAAACATGTTTGCCTAGAGAAATTGTAATAGTAGAGGTCTAATTTAAGTTACAAAGCAAAATTGTAGTGCTTTTCCATTTCTGGAACTCTGTAATTTCCACGCGTTGAGGAAATTGCTACCGGTACCGGAGGAGCGATCTTCTCGATAACGGACTTTGCACTGTAGAAAATTTTATCTTCAATGTCCTGGCCATTTCCAGAAGCCAACTCCAGGCCATGGACATAGTCTTAACTTCTACTTCGGATATTGTTCGAGACGTAACAATACCTGAAAAGCAAATAAATGCTGCATCAACATACATTTTTTACTTCATAATCATTTAATGTAGGCCTACTAACGATACTTTCAAAACTACAACAATCAAGTGCTTACCTGGATATTTTTCTCCTTCGTACTGGACGAGGACATATGAACCAACAGGATACAAATGGTTAGTCTCATTTGTCTTTATTGAGAGGTTTATGTAATCACTGATATTGCTTCCATCTGATTCGTCTGACTCATCTTTTTTCTAAGAATCTGTATCGCTTGTAGGTTTATTAGTAGGTAGAACAGGTTTTGTTTTCTTGGCTGCAGTAGCTTTACGAGTCCTTTTTGAGCACTGTCCTCTTTTGTTCTTGATGTCATTAATTTTTGGAATGGGCGGATCATCTTCACCTGAATCAGAGCTAGGCCTATCTGCTTGTCGTTTGTTCTTTTTAGATAGACGATTCAAAGTTTGGATTTTCTTCTGTTTTCTGTTATCCATTTTGTTCTGTTTTTCTTCCTCTTTTTGCAATCTTCCCTTCTCTTTCTTCTTGTAGTACTCAACCCACTTGTCTGAAGTTATCACACTTGGAACATATTCCCGTTTTCTTTTTCTGTCGGTACCGGTACCTTTATTTTCGTGGTGACCTGGCCACTTGACTACTCCGGCAAACATGTCAGTCAAGTTTTTTTGGCAGTTGGTGTAACTATATTGACAATGGATGTAGGTCTATCTTCTTGGACTGCTGGCAAGTTGTGATCCATATTGACGTTTCCAGGTATCTCCGATTCTTGAAAAGTATCACTTAAGTTGGGATTTAACTCGACAATGACGGGCGCTGTCTCTGACGACTTGTGACTAGTCTCCGACGAGTTGCGATTCAACTCGATGTTGTCATGTAGGCCTATCTCCGGAGTGTGGTGATTATTAGGCGACACTTGATCCAACTCTGCAAAGAGAGTCATATCCAGCCCCGACAGATTATCCTCTGTTGAGTTAAATATAACTTCCATTTGATTAATATCAAATTCTCCGACAACTTCTAGGCTTTCTATTTCAATGCCCTTTGCTTCAGTGTAGAACTTTAACCAAATATCATACAGTAAACTGGCCTGAAGATCCCCTTCCCAGTCCATCTTCTTTTCAAAGGTACTGTGAAAAAGTGTAACTAGCTCGTTGTCAATCTTGGACTCCAAGTAAGCGAGATGATTATTTACACATTGACGATCTTCAGCTGTTGCTTTGTTATTATTAACATCTCTGGTTTTTGCAATACATTTGGTGTAATCAACACTGTCTGCGTGAAAAGGGTACAAGCCACAAGCTCAAAGCCATTAATTATAGCCGAAGGTATTGTTGGCCCCCTGATGATTATATCTAAGGCTTGCGTTATGTTGGTCTTATTCACCTCCTGCCCGTCGTGGTCAATTTGCCATTTACGTAATACCTTTTCCCATGTTCTTTGAAGAAGCAAAAACTGCCACGTCAAGGGGCTGAAGGATGTGCGTCGAGTTAGGATGCAATGCAATTACGTGAATCCCATTGTTTCAACAGAAGTCACTTAGATGCAGTGTGAGATGGGACCTATGACCATCTAGAAATAAAATAATAGGTCGTACTATTTCTTCTTCAATAATCCAAGGCAGAAATACATTGGATACATATTCATAAAAAGCTTCTCCCGTCATCCACCCACTGTCTGTTCTGCCAAGACCCCATCCTGCTGGTGCACTGTTAGCAATGCTACTCGGAATACGTTTGTACTTATAAATAGTTAATGGTGGAGCCATCTTTCCTGCAGCACTAACAGTCACCAGCGTGGTGATGTTTTCTTTATCAGAATTTTCAGAGACATCGTATACCGTAACATTTTTAGGAACGATAACTAGGTCTCCTTTAGCAGTGAGGTTAAATGCCGACTCGTCTGTATTGAAAATACGTGTTGGGTCTTTTAGTACAGAAGTTTCAGCACCCAAAAGAGCAGGCACTTCTTCGAACCACTTTCGAATATTTTCCTCAGTTACACTTGCTCGAGCGTTGTTGACATACTCCGTATGTTTGTAGCTTATACTTGGATTCCACTTCAGAAACGCCTTGAACCATTTACGGCCAGGTCGACCATCAATAAACTTTGTTTGAATGTCATTCTTTTTCACTAGCAACTGTACCGAATCTTGCAGTGACGATTTATTAATGGGAAAGCCGTATTTGCCGACTCTGTAAGCCACAAAATAAGTTTATTTTCAACGTCATTGCCCAAACTCGCTTCTGGGCCTGTTCTGCCAGAACTCTGAGGCGATACCCCAGACACTTTGTGCCTGAGTGTAGATCGGGGAACTTTGTAAAGCTTGCTGGCTTTTAGAACAGGCATTCCATTCTTAATTGCTGCAAGAGCATTTTCACCTTTGTTGGCGAGTACCTGAACATCTTTTTCTTAATTGGCGACATTATAAAATCGGTAGGTTAGCACAGATCTAAAAGTAACATATTTTTCAGTTAGAATACAGGTATTTCAAATTACTGGACTGGCTAAATGCTCAGAAATTGATTTGAAGATGAAAATTTAAACTAGGCCCAGACTTGAACCTACAAATCCTGACTGCATTGAAAGAAGATGGCCAGAACTAGCCCAGCACATGTTCTAGTTATGGCCATGTCATGGCCAAAACTGGAAATCATGGGAATTGATGTACTACTTTTGGCCACCTATGCTACAGCCTAAATACAAAATTGAATATCAAGTTTATATTAGAAATCTTATATAAAAAAGTATACTGAACAATACAAAAACAAAATATTTCATGTTCCTACCTCTACATAATCTCAAAGTCTTATTGAACATGACCATGTTCTTAATAATAATAATAATAATAATAATTTTCTATATTCAGTGGAACAATTTACATTGTTATAGAATGCGTCAAACTAAAACTAAATGAGTTGAAAAATAATGTAATTAAAAGTAAAAAATCATAGAATATCTAACATTCACATTTCTTCAACGCTATACAAACACTTGTCGAGTAAGTATTGTTTCACATGATGTTTAAAAATACTCAAATTTGTAATAGCTTTTAATGCAGTTGGTAATAAGTTGAAAAGTTTGGCCCCTGCATATACTGGGTTTCTGGCAAACATTGTTAGTCTATGGGCCTGTACAGTGAAATCTTTGGCTTGTCGTGTATGGTGATTGTGGATTTGACTGTTTTTAGTTAAATTTAATGTCTTCACATGTAAAATGGTATGATACACATACAGAGAGGGAACAGTTGGAATAACTCCTAATTTTTTAAAAAAGGGAGTAGTGTTCTATGTTAGTAGCTCCCATCATGATTCTTATTGCTCTTTTCTGTAAGACAAAGATCCTTTTGATGTACGGTGACTGTCCCCAGAAGATGATTCCGTACAGTCGAGATTGGAACTGACCATAATAGGCTAGCTTCAACGCATCAATGTCTGTCTTTGCTTTGAGACTACGTAGAAGGTAGACCACTGACGAGAGAGTCTTTGCTACGTTGTTAATATGGCGTTCCCAGTTCAGAGTGTCTGTTAACGTTAGTCCTAAAATCTTTGTCTCTTGGCTCTTAGTTACACAGTTTCCTAGTAACTTGATGACCGGGCTGGAGGTTACTTTTTTTGTGGAACGTGAAACTGCAAGTATGTTGTGTTCTCGATATTCAAGAAGAGTCTAGCGGAAGAACACCAAGAAGCCATGTTCGCGGCTGCTCTGTTGGCTGCATCTTTGAGCGTGTGTATATTGTCATCGTGCAACAAATGGCTGGTGTCGTCGGCATAACATGCGATTGTACCTGGTCCCAAGGCATTTGGAAGTTCGTTTGCATAGATTATGTATAACGTTGGCCCCAGTACAGTACCTTGTGGCGTTCCAATAGGTCCATTCGTTCTTAGTTTTGAGAGTATTTTCTGTTGACGACCGTCTTCAGAGACACACGACAGTTCTACACATTGTTTGCGCTCATGGAGAAATGTCTGGATCCAGGCACGAGCATTGCCCGATACACCTAATAGCTCTAAGCTGTTGCACAGTATATTGTGATCGATGCTATCGAAGGCTTTTGACATGTCGTAAAACAGTCCTACAGTGGGGATGCCTTTATCTAGTGAATGATAAGTGGAGTTTAGGAAGTCATTAATTGCAATTATGGTAGATTTTCCTTGTTGATAGCCATGCTGTTCTTGTGCTAATGAGCTTATGTTTAGAAAAGAATTTTTTAAGTCTATTGTTCATTGCAATTTCGAATACTTTTGAGAAAGCCGGTGTTAATGATATGGCCTGTAATTCCCTGGATCTGTTTTGACTCCCATCTTGTGGATTGGAACTATTTTTGCGCTTTTTAGGTCTGAGGGAAATTTACCCTGGACAAACGAAGCATTGATAATGTCTGCAAGTGGTGCACTAATTTGTTTGGCGTATGTTCGTAATAACTTACTTGGGATATCATCCGAAGCCAGCAGACGATTTTGTGCATCCCGTAGTGATAATCGATTCAATTTCACATTGTGAAACTGGGAAGAGAAAGAAGTTATGCGGGCAGCGTTCTCCATAGGTAGGTCTAGGCAAGTTGTGAGGTGCTCCAGTCGACACATGATGCATATTTTTTACGACATCGCAGAAGTAATCATTTAGTACATTAGAACAGATTTTCGGGTCGCTGTGCACAATTCCATCAATGGCAATATTGGTAATTTTATCTGGAGGAGGAGCAGCTGTGCATTCCTTGATAATACTCCAAATTGCAGAAGCTTTTTCAGGTGCCATTGCTACACGTTTGCTGTAGTACATACGTTTTGCTGTTTTTATAGACTTGATGTGATCTTTTTTCAGGTGCTCGGTAGATCTTCTCGAGAGTTGGATCAGTATTCCAGCCTTGGGAGTTTCGTATTGTTCTATATTGTTCTTTCAAGGACTGTGATGCCTTGCGTATTTCCGGAGTAATCCAACTTTTCAATTGCATACCAAAGCTTGCTTTACACTTGGGAAATGCCAATTCAAAATAATAGTTGAATATTCTGGAAAATACAGTAAACTTGGCGTCGACTTCAAAGCAAGTGTAGACGTTTTTCCATGATTCATTTGCGATTTGACTTACGAAGTAGTTCGTCTGTTGAGCCGAAAAATTCCTTCGGAATGACGTAGATGATGCTGGTTTGGGTGATGCCTCTGGTAGTTTTATTTCCACATACTGACCATTGTGGTCCGACAGGTCCATGTTGCATGATGTGGCCACGTATTCTTCAGATTCAATGTTTGTATATATATTGTCGATAGCTGTAGCAGTGGTGGTAGTAATTCTTGTTGGTGTGTTCATGGAAGGAAGTAGATTATACGAGTGGACTAGGTCCATCAGATTCTGCTTTGCACTATTATTTAACAAAATATCTATGTTAAGGTCTCCACTGACTATGATCCGAGATCCTTTACCATATTTTGTTGTAATCAATTGGAGCATATGTTCAAGTTTTTGGAGAAAAATTTCCATGTTGTCACTCGGTGATCTGTATAACGATACTATGACCCACACTGGGTTAATGCCATCCGACCAAGACACTGCCGTGCATTCAAAGTGTTTTTCAGTGCTCAAGGCAGTAAGTTCCGTCAGTTCTTTGAACTCACTATTAGCTGCTGTTTTCACAAGAATAGCGACACCACCTCCTCGGCTGTTATTTCTGCAGTAGATGCTTTTGAAAGAATAGTTCAAGATGATTATCGACTTATATTCTAATTCATGAAGCCAGTGCTCTGAGAGGCAGACAACACTCGGTGATGTAGTGTCCAGCGCTAACTCCAGTCTTTCAATCTTGGACCTTAGACTTTGTATGTTTATTTGAAATACTAAGAATCGATTTCTCGAGTTGGTCGTTTGTGAAACAAACGATTTATTGCGATACCTGAAGGCCACAGTTCAGGGCTTTTGAGCTGGTCAAGAAGATGATGTGGGGCACCTATTTTGAAGGATGGATATCCACCAATTGTACATATCTTTTCACATGTGATGTTATTCTCGGCTGGAAACTTATCCTTTAGAAAACTGTTTACATCAGCACATGTTGTTGTATTGTTCAAGCGACTCAGATGAATCCAGATTATTCTCTCTGCGGCTAGGAGAGCTGATTGTGTATCACATTTACCAGTAGTGATTACTGGTCTTTGACGTGCTCTACGATTAGTTGATCCTTGGTGTTGTTGGATAGGCCTAGATAGGTCTACATCTGGGCCTTGGCCTAGTGAATGACCATTGGCTGGTAAGTCAACACCTGTGGCTGGTTTTCCTGGTCTCCTTTTGTGTTTGCGTTTGACCAAGATATAGTCGTCATCTTGTTGGCTTCCTGTTGGTCTGATTGTAATATCTTCCGTCCTCTGTTGATTAGAAGTGCTACTGCTAGGCCTAGGCTTCGATTGTTGATTAACATCATGTGTAGCTTTTTGGTCATCCTGAGCATTGTTAATGATGGAATTGTCCTCCTTAATAGGATCCCTACTCTCAGTGATGTCAGGAAGCAGTCTGACCTTAATTTGGGCAGTTTTGACTGCAGGAATAGTTTGGATTAAGTTAGCAAGATTGTCTACTTTGGTCAGAAGTGAGGTTATGTTGTTCTCTGGCCATGTGCACTTTTTGCACATTTATTTAATAAATTGATTGGCTGATATCACTTTGTATTCAACTTCTGTAACATCAGCACACTTAACATGAAAGCACTGACCACAGTTTAGGTCACAACTTATCACTTTATCACTTTGAATTAGTTGTTTTTGGCAGGAACTGCATGAAAGATGATGCAGCTTGGCGTCCATCTTGATTACTTCAGAAATTTACTTACCAAAAGATGGGAATCACACAATGCAGCATTCTTCCATTTTACATTCTTTCTCTGTTCTGTAGATGTCAGCCAATCAGATCACATCTACTAAAGAAATTATAGTAGAACATCCTATGGCATCTGTAATTGGCCAACTAGATTCATCATTACCTCCTCTCTACGTCTGTTGTCTTCGTCACGGCGCTTGTTCTCCATCATCATCATCCTGACAAGTGCATCAGTTGTCAGAGGCGAGTTGGTATTTAACATAGGATCCACATGGTTCATGGGGCTTAATGAAGGTGGTGTGCGTCGTGGTGTCTCTTCAGCACTGAGGTTCAAACTGCCCAACAGCTTGTAACCAATTGCATTTTCCCCATCGCTCAAAACACGATCGTTTTCGCGATACATGATTTGTCAAAGTCAATGTAACCAAAGATAGAATGTAACTGTCAACGTAGTGTAATAATTATTTAGGGGTTTGATATTAACAACACATACACATACACAGTTAAAGTAAACGTACTCAAGCGCTTTATTCTTTCACTCACAAGTTATAACCAACCACTCGACAACACGAGGGAAAACAGACTGCCTGTCCGTCCCCAAGACGGACAATGTCTTGCCCTACCCTAGCCAATACAATAGGGTGCACATTCCAAGATGCTATAGTATAAGTACAGTCCCGTACATACATATTCGTTACACTATCCCCCCCCCCCCGTACGGAGAATCGTCCCGATTCTTTATGCTATTCCGGCTTGGAGTCTGTCGGGGCAGTGTCTTACTCGCCCTGGATAACGTCGAGGTGTATCCACTGCTAGGGTAGTCTCGTGATCGTTGGTTGCTGCATCCTGCGCATCATTGGCCGCCGCTGGAAGCACAGCCCAATCTGGTCTCAGATTTACGTCACAAAGGGACCTTGCCAGAACTTGTGAAGTTTCCGGGCCAGTCCTCTCTTGACGGCTGGCTCATGCAGCCACACTCGATCGCCGACCTTATATGGCTCTCCTGCGCATCTGCGGTCATATACAGTCTTCTGTATCGCCTGCTTTGCTTTTGTGTTGGTCCGCACCGTCTCATAAGCATTATCAAGCTTGGCTCTTAATTTGGACGCCCACTCGGTGATTTCCACGCTTTCTTCTTTCGGAGATCCAAACACGACATCAACGGGGAGTCGAACATTGCGGCCGAACATCAAGAAATATGGACTGAACCTCGTAGTTTCTTGAATGCTGGAACGGTATGCCAACATGACAGGTTGCAGTTTATCATCCCAGTCAGTATGGTTTTTGTCAGTTAACTGACTCAACAGCCCCAAGAGTTCGGTTGAACCGCTCCACTAGACCATCCGATTTGGGATGGTATGGAGTCGTTCTCGTTTTGGATACACCGAGCATCTTGCACATTTCAGCAAAAAGCCGGGACTCGAATTGGCCGTAACGAATCTGCGGTAATATGACGCAAACCCCAAGAACGATCCAACTTGTTCTAAGGTCTGTGGCGTTTTCCACTGTCGTACTGCCGCAACCTTATCGGGATCAGTAGCAATTCCAGCGGCTGAGATACAGTGGCCTGGGAATTTAACTTCTGTGCAGAGAAGATGACACTTCGAGGGTTTCAATTTGAGGTGTTCTCCTCGAAGTCTTTCAAAAATTTGTCGTAAGCGCCCAACATGTTTGTCAATAGTGTGACTCCACACTATGACATCATCCAAATAGACAGCGCATATGTCCCACTGCAGACTCATTAATACTCTGTCTATAAGACGCTGATATGTTCCGGGGCCATTACAAACACCGAAGGGTAACACTTGAAATTCATAAAGCCCTTCTCCTGTTGAGAAAGCAGTTTTCTGGCGATCTTCTGGGGCTATCTCGACTTGCCAATATCCACTGGCTAGGTCAAGGGTTGAGAAAAACTTCGATCCTGACACTGCATTGAGGATGTTGTCTATTCTTGGTAACGGATTAGCATCCTTGATCGTTACCTCGTTCAGGCTACGGTAGTCGACACAAAACCGTAAGCCTCCATCCTTCTTCTTGACCAAGACAATAGCACTCGACCAAGGGGAAGACGATTCTTTAATCACATTTTGATTGAGCATATCCGTAACCATGCTTCTTACCTCCTCTTGACGATGCATCGGAGTTCTTCTAGGAGGTTGTCTCACTGGCCTATGGTCTCCAGTGAGTATCTTATGATAAACCAGGTTCGTCCGTTCCAAGTCATCAGGGCTACGTGAAAACACATCCCCGAACTCATCTAATAGGGGAGTTAACTTACTTATTAGTTCAGGCTGGACATCACTTAGGTCGAATAGACGATGCGCCGGCATATCATGTTCACTGCGTCCTACGGATGCTGCAGTAACACAATAGCTTTCCTCTTCGCATGGTTCCAGGCGTCCCAGAACTGTTCCTTTGTACAGCGTGATAGGAGTATTACCCGGATTCATAGCCCGTACCGGGATGTTCTCTGCTGAAGAATAGGAAATACTTCTGGCTGTTTGTTTGATAGCCTGATGTTTGGCTCGAACATTCCCAGGTACAAGTGTGATTGTAGTGAGTTTAAAGTACCTGGGAGTATGATCTCATGCCCCGCAGGTATTACCACATTCTCTCTCAGGGACACATGGGAGATTTGAAGGGTAATCGAACTTATAGGGGATAGTGGTACTGACGTACCATCATCGCAACGTACTTTCTGTTGAGACAATAACACATCACAGTTATAGCTCCTAAGAAAGTCGGCACCTAAAAGACATTTCTGAGATAGGTGGCGTGCAACCAACATAGTATGCACAAAGGTTCTTTCTGCCAAACAAATCCTTACCGTTCCGCGTCCGATAATTTGAAGAGGGTCTCCACTAGCATTTACTACTCTGGGTATCCCAGGCTCGCACAATACTTCAAATAAAACTTTTCAAATTATTATTCAAATAAAACATTTACTATACGGTCAAGTAAGTTTAATTAAAAGTAACAAATACAAATTGGCGGCAAAAGTCGTCACCACGGAGATGAGTGCAACCCATTCCGATTAGGCTTCACAATACACTGCCCTAGCTGACAACACTTCTCATATGCATCCCTTACATCTAACGCCAAGGGTGGCAGTGGTGGAACATTGAACTGAGAATAGACACCACATTCAAATAAAGAAGTAAGGTTAATTAAGATATGAGTATGAAATTACCAACATTCACTACCATTGATTTGCGCATTGGCTTTGGGATGACATATCTTGAGTGTTTTGAATTATCACCTTTTGTCAAGACTCTGAAAAGCCGTCCATTTGATAGCTCGTAATTCTGAGTTTTCCTCTTCTCTTCTCTCGTTCGGTCGTCCTCATTGGTGTGGAGAATCCTGATGAGTTCACAAAGTTCTGGATCGAAACGTTGGATCATAAGCATTTGATCTTCAACACTTACGGTCTGCAGCACGTCTAGCCGATTAACAATGATTTCTTCCATTGTGTCAGACTGTGGTTCGGTTGGTGTGCGGCTCAGTGCATCGACATGGCCCATCTTTACGCCAGGTCTATGTTTTATCTCCATGATGTCGTATTCTTGGATAAGGTTTGCCCACCTGGCGATCTGAGGATTCAGCGTCTTCTTTGCGTTCAGGTAAACTAGGGCCTGACAGTTGGTCACGATAGTTATCGGTATGCCGATTACAAACTGTCGCAGACGATACAATGACCATACGATAGCCATCAATTCTAATTTACTAGAGTGGTAGTTACTTTCAGCGGACGTCGTCTTCTTACTAACGCAGTAAACCAGGTGCAATTGTCCATCATCACCCTCTTGGAGCAGGATGCCTGCAAGTCCCACAGCACTAGCGTCAGTGTGGATTTCGGTGCGAGCCTTGGGATTGTAAAGCTGGAGGCATGGTTCTGAGATGAGAGCCTGTTGCAGATCACGGAATGCAAGCTCTTGTTCATTCGCCCAGTTGAAAACTTCCTCTTTCTTAGTTAGCTTGGAGAGAGGTTCAGCTCGAGATGCGTAAGAGCGAATAAAGCGCCTGAAGTATGACGTTAGACCCAGATAACGGCGGACATCGAAAATCGAAGTTGGTCTCGGGTATTCAGCAATGGTTGTCATCTTGCGGACACCAGGGTAGATAGCACCTTCAGCTATTTTGAATCCAAGAAATTCAATTGTACTCCTCCCAAACTCACATTTACTAATCTTGAGGGTCAAGTTAGCTTCACACAGTACTTCAAAGACTTGGCGAAGTTTGTTCATCATTTCAGGCCAGTCTTTTGCTACTATGAGAATGTCGTCCAGGTAGCACATTGCAACATTGTACCTGAGTGAGCCAAGTACACGATTCATGAGACGGGAGAAGACAGATGGTCCATTGGCCAGACCAAAGATGAGGCGCTCGAATTGGCCAGTTGTGTCTGGGGTAACGAATGCTGTCTTGGCCTTAGTTTCTGCTGACAATGGTACGTGTAGATACCCATGAGCAAGATCAAGGATGGTGAAGAGTTTTGCCCCCGCAAGTTGTTCCAGCTGGTCATCGATATTTGGCAAAGGGTAGTGCTCCTTCACGGTTTGAGCGTTCAGTCGACGATAATCTATTACCAGTCTTTTCTCTCTGGTCTTCTTTCCTACAAGTAGCACAGGACTTGCATAAGGTGAGTGAGTTTCAGTGACAATCCCATGTTGTTTCCACTCCGCAACGATTTTGCCTATCTCTTCACGTTCTTGGGCATTTGTACGATACGGTTTGCAGGTTACCGGTTTTGATCCCTCGATCTCGTTGATTTCCATTTCTATGAGGTTGGTACAGCCAAGCTCATCTAACGACAGGGCAAAACAATCACGATATTCAGTTATCAGCGCATGAAGTGTCTGAAAATCTTCTTCCGGCACCATCTCATCTACGTTCAGGTCGGTCGACTTGATTGGATTCAGATAATTCAACCCCAGGTGTGGTAACTGATCAAACGATTCAAGGCGTGCTAGGCAGTGTCCTTTTTTCAAGGTAACGTCTCCATCGGTGTTGTTTGTAACCGGTAGTACTATTTCTGAGGAATTGGAGTGGACGGCTCTGATGAAGTTCACGGAATGCTTCACCAGGGTCGACTTCTCTGCTACTGTCATGGTCATGACCTGATTCAAAGGTGGTAGCTGGAGACTACAAAAGGGTTCTAGATCTCTGTCCCCTATCAGCAGTCTATTATTCATTTTCAGGTATGCCACATGGGGTAGCTCCGTATAAGTGCAGCCAATTAACAATGGGGTACATTGAGCGTTATCGGGAACGATCAGAATTGGCACTTGCCCTCCGATAACACCATCAATTTCGATGTTGGCCATAATCATACCGAGTGGTTTCACGGCGATCTTGTTTGTGTCACCAAAAGCATATAGTTCAATGGACGATGGCAGAATTGGTAATGCGCACTTGATTGCAGCACTCGACTGAATTGTGCAACACGAGCTTCCACAATCGATCAAGCCCTCGAATTCAAATAGGTTATTCAATATTACCTTCTTGATATACTTGAGTGGGGACGCTCCCTCGTGATTGTCCAAAGACAGTTGTGTACCTCCTGCTGACGGTTGGTTCTGTCTCTGTGGCGGCCCCGTAAATGTCAGACAATGACGCTGAGTGTGTCCCTCAGTACGGCACTTCAAACAAAAACGTACTCGAGGAGGTTCAGGACAATCTCGGGCCAGATGTTCGTGTTTGGAGCAGTTGAAACACATAGCCTCACCCGACTCATTTCGGAAGGTAGTCGACGTCTTGGGCCATGACTTCTGACTGCTGGTCGGAGTTTGGTTGGTAGTTGTTGGAGGTTGATGTCTCGGTACGGTGTTATTGACTGGTAATTTTGTTCGGGGAGTGGACTCTGAGCTTGAAGGCTGGTAGTCTGGACGCTTACGTACGCGTTCGACACGCTCCGCTTCCATCGCCTCGAAGTCACGAATATCTGCAAGAATGTCGTCGATAGTCGCTTGTTGTTGCGACATGAGGTGAGCATATAATTGCCGAGACCACAAGCCAGCCAGGATTTGCTGCTTTGAATCTCGCAATGACAAATCAAGATCTTGACAATAGCATGCCTTTTCATGGAAATGAACATGGATGTTCTCCCCCTTCAGCTGAACTCGACCTTGTAACCTCTTCCATTGCTCCGGTAGGCCAGGAGTGCCCATGAATGAGTTCGCAAAAGCGCATTTAAATCGTGCCCAAGTGGTTACATCCTGACTGTTTCTCTGGTACCAAAACTTGGCAGCATCAATTATATGTGTCCGCGCTGATTCGAGCATGAATATCTCTGGCCATCGATGCAGTTTGGCGGTCGATTCGATCGATCTAAGCTACTCAGATGCTGTATTACAATTTCCCAACCCACTGAATTACCGATGCTTTTATTGAGGTCGGGCATTATTTGATAAGACTCTGAAGAAGCTGCAGCTAGCTGGTTGGATTGGTCAATCAGGGCCATCATCCTCTCTTCCCTCGCATCCTCCCGCCTCTTATTTTCATCTTCGCGGCGTCGGTTTTCGTCGTCACGGCGTCGGTTTTCGCCAATAATGTATTGCAAAAATTCACTTGGAAATGGTGGTAAAGGTGTCGTGGCTGTGACAATCGGGGTGTCATTTGATTGCCCTAGGGTTGCCATGGCAGGCAAGCGAGACACATCAGGTCCTGTCATAAAACCCAAACCTTCAGCTAGACCAAGATTTACTATAAAATTATCATCAATGCCGGATTCATCGAATGTATTGTTCAACATGATGTCACACGGTTATTGTTTATACACTTAATGATAATATAATAATAAAATTATGAATCGAAAATAAATTTAAGGCTGAGTCATTGTCTGTCACTCATTGAGTTCGATAAATAATAAACTAAGATGAAATAAGTCACTATAAAACGTTACTCAAAAGCGCGCCAATGTATTCGAGATGCGCAGAGTGATACACTTTCTGACGCGGTGATGCTCGTGCTAAGGGTTGTTCGAATGGCGTCAGTGATTTGGCAATAAATCAGGTCACAGAAAATAGTTCCTAAATTATAACTACAATTACAACTTTTTTTTTCGTTGAAATTCACGCACGATTGAATTACCACAATATTCAAACACAGGCAAACACAGGAAATGGCTGATGCGAGTATAGCCAAATTTGCTGAGAATTTATGGGACCATCAAGTTATACTCTTAAAAAAATACTAGAACATCATAGCTCTCACCAGTTCATAGAAATTAATTGCGAAAGGTCCAAAAGTACCTTAGTTAACCCTGTACATTTCGGTCAAAAATTTTTGTCCTCTAAAATTCATTGTTGAATTTCTCAGTTCTGTTGTTATTTATTCATATGGTTATCAAATTCGAACACAAATCCGGTCTCCGTTCAAAATCGAGTTTAATTTAAAGATTTTAGAGCAAAAAATCAACTTAGTGTACTCACCATGGTATGTAGGGTCCTATATAGAATTCTGGAATCCTTCTAATTACTTTTCCATTAGCATAATTAGCAAAATTCAACGGAATAACTCTTTCGAAATGTCCTCTCGTCTTCCTACAAAATTTTAGCCGAATCAAAAATGATGATTTTTGATGACTCTGAAAGTGGCTGGAAATTGCAGTTTTTGGGAAATTCAGACACCTTTTTCTTGGAAATGGCTGATGCGAGTATAGCCAAATTTGCTGAGGATTCAAGGACCATCAAGTTATACTCATAAAAAATACTAGAACATCATAGCTCTCACCAGTTCATAGAAATTAATTGCGAAAGGTCCAAAAGTACCTTAGTTCACCCTGTACATTTCGGTCAAAAATTTTTGTCCTCTGAAATTCATTGTTGAATTTCTCAGTTTTGTTGTTATTTATTCATATGGTTATCAAATTCGAACACAAATCCGGTCTCCGTTTCAAAATCGAGTTTAATTTAAAGATTTTAGAGCAAAAATCAACTTAGTGTACTCACCATGGTGTATAGGGTCCTATATAGAATTCTGGAATCCTTCTAATTACTTTTCATTAGCATTATTAGTAAAATTTCAACGGAATAACTCTTTCGAAATGTCCTCTCGTCTTCCTACAAAATTTTAGCCGAATCAAAAATGATGATTTTTGATGACTAAAAAGTGGCTGGTAATTGCAGTTTTTGGGTAATTCAGACACCTTTTTCTTGAAATGGCTGATGCGAGTATAGCCAAATTTGCTGAGGAACTAGGGACCATCAAGTTATACTCATAGAAAATACTGGAACATCATAGCTCTAACCAGTTCATAGAAATTAATTGCGAAAGGTATAACCCTGTACATTTCGGTCAAAAATTTTTGTCCTCTGTAATTCATTGTTGAATTTCTCAGTTCTGTTGTTATTTATTCATATGGTTATCAAATTCGAACACAAATCCGGTCTCCGTTTCAAAATCGAGTTCAATTTAAAGATTTTAGAGCAAAAATCAACTTAGTGTACTCACCATGGTGTATAGGGTCCTATATAGAATTCTGGAATCCTTCTAATTACTTTTCCATTAGCATTATATGAAAATTTCAACGGAATAACTCTTTCGAAATGTCCTCTCGTCTTCCTACAAAATTTTAGCCGAATCAAAAATGATGATTTTTGATGACTGAAAAGTGGCTGGAAATTGCAGTTTTTGGGAAATTCAGACACCTTTTTCTTGGAAATGGCTGATGCGAGTATAGCCAAATTTGCTGAGGATTTAGGGACCATCAAGTTATACTCATAGAAAAATACTAGAACATCATAGCTCTCACCAGTTCATAGAAATTAATTGCGAAAGGTATAACCCTGTACATTTCGGTCAAAAATTTTTGTCCTCTGAAATTCATTGTTGAATTTCTCAGTTCTGTTGTTATTTATTCATATGGTTATCAAATTCGAACACAAATCCGGTCTCCGTTTCAAAATCGAGTTTAATTTGAAGATTTTAGAGCAAAAATCAACTTAGTGTACTCACCATGGTGTATAGGGTCCTATATAGAATTCTGGAATCCTTCTAATTACTTTTCCATTAGCATTATTAGCAAAATTTCAACGGAATAACTCTTTCGAAATGTCCTCTCGTCTTCCTACAAAATTTTAGCCGAATCAAAAATGATGATTTTCGATGACTCTGAAAAGTGGCTGGAAATTGCAGTTTTTGGGAAATTCAGACACCTTTTTCTAGGAAATGGCTGATGCGAGTATAGCCAAATTTGCTGAGGATTTAGGGACCATCAAGTTATACTCATAAAAAAATACTAGAACATCATAGCTCTCACCAGTTCATAGATATTAATACCGAAAGGTCCAAAGTACCTTAGTTAACCCTGTACATTTCGGTCAAAAATTTGTGTCCTCTAAAATTCATTGTTGAATTTCTCAGTTCTGTTGTTATTTATTCATATGGTTATCAAATTCGAACACAAATCCGGTCTCCGTTTCAAAATCGAGTTTAATTCAAAGATTTTAGAGCAAAAATCAACTTGGTGTACTCACCATGGTGTATAGGGTCCTATATAGAATTCTGGAATCCTTCTAATAACTTCTCCATTAGCATTATCAGCAAAATTTCAACGGAATAACTCTTTCGAAGTGTCCTCTCGTCTTCCTACAAAATTTTAGCCGAATCAAAAATGATGATTTTTGATGACTCTGAAAAGTGGCTGGAAATTGCAGTTTTTGAGAAATTCAGACACCTTTTTCTTGGAAATGGCTGATGCGAGTATAGCCAAATCTGCTGAGGATTTAGGGACCATCAAGTTATACTCATAAAAAAATACTAGAACATCATAGCTCTCACCAGTTCATAGATAATTAATTGCGAAAGGTCCGAAAAGTAACTTAGTTAACCCTGTACATTTCGGTCAAAAATTTTTGTCCTCTGAAATTCATTGTTGAATTTCTCAGTTCTGTTGTTATTTATTCATATGGTTATCAAATTCGAACACAAATCCGGTCTCCGTTTCATAATCGAGTTTAATTCAAAGATTTTAGAGCAAAAATCAACTTAGTGTACTCACCATGGGTATAGGGTCCTATATAGAATTCTGGAATCCTTCTAATTACTTTCCATTGCATTATCAGCAAAATTTCAACGGAATAACTCTTTCGAAGTGTCCTCATCGTCTTCCTACAAAATTTCAGCCGAATCAAAAATGATGATTTTTGATGACTCTGAAAAGTGGCTGGAAATTGCAGTTTTGGGAAATTCAGACACCTTTTCTTGGAAATGACTGTTGCGAGTATAGCCAAATTTGCTGAGGATTTAGGGACCATCAAGTTATACTCTTAAAAAAATACTAGAACATCATAGCTCTCACCAGTTCATAGAAATTAATCGCGAAAGGTCCAAAAGTACCTTGGTTAACCCTGTACATTTCGGTCAAAAATTTTGTCCTCTGTAATTCATTGTTGTATTTCTCAGTTCTGTTGTTATTCATTCATATGGTTATCAAATTCGAACACAAATCCGGTCTCGTTTCAAAATCGAGTCTAATTTGAAGATTTTAGAGCAAAAATCAACTTAGTGTACTCACCATGGTATATAGGGGTCCTATATAGAATTCTGGAATCCTTCGAATTACTTTTCCATTAGCATTATTAGCAAAATTTCAACGGAATAACTCTTTCGAAATGTCCTCTCGTCTTCCTAAAAAATTTTAGACGAATCAAAAATGATGATTTTTGATGACTGTAAAGTGGCTGGAAATTGCAGTTTTTGGGAATTCAGACACCTTTTTCTTGGAAATGGCTGATGCGAGTATAGCCAAATTTGCTGAGGATTTAGGGACCATCAAGTTATACTCATAAAAGAATACTAGAACATCATAGCTCTCACCAGTTCATAGAAATTAATTGCGAAAGGTCCGAAAGTAACTTAGTTAACCCTGTACATTTCGGTCAAAAATTTTTGTCCTCTGAAATTCATTGTTGAATTTCTCAGTTCTGTTATTTATTCATATGGTTATCAAATTCGAACACAAATCCGGTCTCCGTTTCAAAATCGTGTTTAATTTAAAGATTTTAGAGCAAAAATCAACTTGGTGTACTCACCATGGTGTATAGGGTCCTATATAGAATTCTGGAATCCTTCTAATTACTTTTCCATTAGCATTATCAGCTAAATTTCAACGGAATAACTCTTTTGAAATGTCCTCATCGTCTTCCTACAAAATTTTAGCCGAATCAAAAATGATGATTTTTGATGACTCTGAAAAGTGGCTGGAAATTGCAGTTTTTCGGGTAATTCAGACACCTTTTTCTTGGAAATGGCTGATGCGAGTATAGCCAAATTTGCTGAGGATTTAGGGACCATCAAGTTATACTCATAAAAAAATACTAGAACATCATAGCTCTCACCAGTTCATAGAAATTAATTGCGAAAGGTCCAAAAGTACCTTAGTTAACCCTGTACATTTCGGTCAAAAATTTTTGTCCTCTGAAAATTCATTGTTGAATTTCTCAGTTCTGTTGTTATTTATTCATATGGTTATCAAATTCGAACACAAATCCGGTCTCCGTTCATAATCGAGTTTAATTTAAAGATTTTAGAGCAAAAATCAACTTAGTGTACTCACCATGGTATATAGGGTCCTATATAGAATTCTGGAATCCTTCTAATTACCTTTCCATCAGCATTATTAGCAAAATTTCAACGGAATAACTCTTTCGAAATGTCCTCTCGTCTTCCTACAAAATTTTAGCCGAATCAAAAATGATGATTTTTGATGACTCTGAAAAGTGGCTGGAAATTGCAGTTTTTGGTAAATTCAGACACCTTTTTCTTGGAAATGGCTGATGCGAGTATAGCCAAATTTGCTGAGGATTTAGGGACCATCAAGTTATACTCATAAAAAAATACTAGAACATCATAGCTCTCACCAGTTCATAGAAATTAATTGCGAAAGGTCCAAAAGTACCTTAGTTAACCCTGTACATTTCGGTCAAAAATTTTTGTCCTCTGAAATTCATTGTTGAATTTCTCAGTTCTGTTGTTATTTATTCATATGGTTATCAAATTCGAACACAAATCCGGTCTCCGTTTCAAAATCGAGTTAATTTAAGATTTTAGAGCAAAAATCAACTAAGTGTACTCACCATGGTATATAGGGGCCTATATAGAAGTCTGGAATCCTTCTAATTACTTTTCCATTAGCATTATTAGCAAAATTTCAACGGGATAACTCTTTCGAAATGTCCTATCGTCTTCCTACAAAATTTTAGCCGAAATCAAAAATGATGATTTTTGATGACTCTGAAAAGTGGCTGGAAATTGCAGTTTTTGGGAAATTCAGACACCTTTTCTTGGAAATGGCTGATGCGAGTATAGCCAAATTTGCTGAGGATTTAGGGACCATCAAGTTATACTCATAAAAAAATACTAGAACATCATAGCTCTCACCAGTTCATAGAAATTAATTGCGAAAGGTCCAAAGTACCTTAGTTAACCCTGTACATTTCGGTCAAAAATTTTTGTCCTCTGAAATTCTTGTTGAATTTCTCAGTTCTGTTGTTATTTATTCACTATGGTATCGAAATTCAAACACAAATCTGGTCTCCGTTTCAAAATCGAGTTTAATTTAAAGATTTTAGAGCAAAAATCAACTTGGTGTATTCACCATGGTAGGGTCCTATATATATATAGAATTCTGGAATCCTTCTAATTACTTTTCCATTAGCATTATTAGCAAAATTTCAACGGAATAACTCTTTCGAATTGTCCTCTCGTCTTCCTACAAAATTTTAGCCGAATCAAAAATGATGATTTTTGATGACTCTGAAAGTGGCTGGAAATTGCAGTTTTGGGAAATTCAGACACCTCTTTCTTGGAAATGGCTGATGCGAGTATAGCCAATTTGCTGAGGATTTAGGGACTATCAAGTTATACTCATAAAAATACTAGAACAATCATAGCTCTCACCAGTTCATAGAAATTAATGCGAAAGGTTCAAAGTACCTTAGTTAACCCTGTACATTTCGTCAAAAATTTTGTCCTCCGAAATATCATGGTGTATTTCTCAGTTCTGTTGTCATTATTCATATGGTTATCAAATTCGAACACAAATCCGGTCTCCGTTTCAAAATCGAGTTTAATTCAAAGATTTTAGAACAAAACTCAACTTGGTGTTTCACCATGGTACCGACGGCCGATCATCTTTACGGGGGTTTTTCGTGGTGTACACGTCTAGTCTAGGCTAATGCCGGACCTTGCTCTGCCTGCCAACTGCTTTCCACAAGTCTGCACTCTGACTTGTGCGGTAATCCCAAGTCTCGTTCGCACGGCGGACAGGTCTTTCTCTGCCCGCCATCTGTTTCTCCGAGGCCGCACTTTCCCTTGTGCGCCTTTCTCAAGTCTTGTTTGCCGATGGAACCCCTCGGTCTGGCCGCCAGCTCATGTTTACAAGTCCCCAGTCTAAGGTGTGCGGCCTCTTCAAGTCTATCTTGTAGACGGAATTCTTGGGCCTATAGTGAATTGTAATCTTTCGAATCACTTCTATAATCAGTTGAGTTAATCAGAGCACTTTTCTGTGTGCAGGCTGCAGCTCCCCATGAAGACTCAGTCTATGGAGCATCGTTGCAATCAAGAGATAGTTGGTAAATAGTAGTTAGATGCACCGTTATGTGGGTAAACTGACCTCAGTGCAGCCCGCAGCCCGGTATGATTCAGCCTATTGTGAAACTGATCTCCGAGCCGGGTAGGCTAGACCAGTGTGGTTTGATCAGCCCAGTGTCTTATACCAACTCGATCAAAGCTCAGAATGGTGGAGTTTCCGGCCTAGAGTCCAACAACAGGCAGTGACCAAGCAATGTCATAGTAAATAACTACTGCTCCGAGTAGGGATCTTGTTGCCCTGAGCTAAAAGAAACCTGATAACCATGAGCACTGGTGCCTGTTCTCACCTGGACCGTGGCTAAAAGTCTGACCCCACGTAGGCTGTGGATAAAGTGCCTGCACCTGAGCCGTGGGTAAAGGGTTCACTGGGGGTCAGGGGTTGGATCTGCATAGCTATTGGGCGAGACATTCTACTCTTGCGTGTGGGATAGACTCGTATGAGCCTGTCCTGCATTCAAGGGTGCATCGTCATGCGTCCAATCACCATGTAAGATTTGCTGGAGAGTGTGGTGGAGACCTTGTATTCAAACGTTCAAGAGAGACTTGCGTAGCTTCCTCGTAAGCTACATGAGCCACTCTTGCACGCAAGGGTTCAAGGTCAAGCCCCCCCACTCTTCACCAACCACTGACCCCCTCCCTTGCGGGCTGCACTGGGGATACTAGGACCCATGGGATATTCACAAGTGAGAACACTTCATATGTCATTGTAACTAATCATCAATTTATTATCACTTTTTCTGTACAAGTTATATCAATAAATCATGTAAACACAAGTTATTTGTTTGTCTTGATGCAATCATATGTTATTATACCAGTGCAGAAGTTGACCAATCCCAATCCAATTGCTTGTCTGGCTGAAGTCACTGCTCTGATTGCTGCCGTAGGCGGACGGAACCTCAACACGATCCTGAAGTCGGCTACGGTATGAAGTGTCTTGTACTGCAGACTGAAACCAGTGCACCCACGTGTTGTAACAGCTGGACAACCTGCAACAGTAGGAAAGAAGTTTGTGTTAGTCCTCCCATCTATAATTCCCAAAAAGTACTTTGGAATATAATTCCATATTAATGAAATTAGACGAGTACCAGTCAATCAGTGGCGGCCGGTGACTTGAACAATGGGGGGTCCTGCAGTTAGATAAAAGATATCATACACAAAACTACGAAGCCACAGAACAATGGATGTAGAGCCTCGAAGGGTGACATTTTCTACGTCTCCAACAAAAACGCAAATTTCCCCGTTTTACATCCACTTTAATCCGAAATTCCTTCATATTTTAATAACTCAATCCATCCCTTTTGCTTGTCAGCGAGACGATGAAAATATATCTGAAATTAATAAAGTATTTCCCCGCAAATGGGGAAGTATTTCGGGGACAAAAAATTTTTTACCGAAAAGTAAGTTAAAAAAGGTACTTTTGGAACCTTTTGCGATTAATTTTTTATGAAAAGGTGAGAGCATGATTTCAGTTTTTTTTATGGGGTTTGATGGCCCTAAAACCTCAGCAAAAATTTGGCATACCCATCATCATTTCCAAAAAAGGGGCTAATTTCCCCCAAAAAGCAATTTCCCGCCACTTTTTAATCATCAAAAATTCATTTTTGTTGGCTAAAATTTTGCGGGAGAGGACATTTCGAAAAAAGTTTTCGTTGAAAAATTTTTCTACTAAAAAAAAAAAAAAAGTAATTTAAAAGGGTTCCAGAATTTTATAAGGACCCCTTTTACCATGTGAGCCACTAAGTTGATTTTTGCTCTAGAATCTTAAATTGAACACGATTTTGAAACGGAGACCGGATTTGTGTTCGAATTTGATAACCATATGAATAAATAACAACAGAACTGAGAAATTCAACAATGAATTTCAGAGGACAAAAAATTTTTGACCGAAATGTACAGGGTTAACTAAGGTACTTTTGGACCTTTCGCAATTAAGTTGTCATGAACTGGTGAGAGCTATGATGTTCTAGTATTTTTTTATGAGTATAACTTGATGGTCCCTAAATCCTCAGCAAATTTGGCTATACTCGCATCAGCCATTTCCAAGAAAAAAGGTGTCTGAATTCCCAAAAACTGCAATTTCCAGCCACTTTTCGGAGTCATCGAAAATCATCATTTTTGATTCGGCTAAAATTTTGTAGGAAGACGAGAGGACATTCCGAAAGAGTTAATCCGTTGAAATTTTGCTAATAATGCTAATGAAAAAGTAATTAGAAGGATTCCAGAATTCTATATAGGACCCTATATACCATGGTGAGTACACTAAGTTGATTTTTGCTCTAAAATCTTTAAATTAAACTCGATTTTGAAACGGAGACCGGATTTGTGTTCGAATTTGATAACCATATGAATAAATAACAGAACTGAGAAATTCACAATGATTTCAGAGGACAACAATTTTCCGACCGAAATGTACAGGGTTAACTAAGGTACTTTTGGACCTTTTGCAATTAATTTCTATGAACTGGTGAGTTCTAGTATTTTTTTATGAGTATAACTTGATGGTCCTTAAATCATCAGCAAATTGGCTATACTCGCATCAGCCATTTCCAAGAAAAAGGTGTCTGAATTTTCCAAAAACTGCAATTTCCAGCCACTTTTCAGAGTCATCAAAACGCATCATTTTTGATTCGGCTAAAATTTTGTAGGAAGACGAGAGGACATTTCGAAAGAGTTATTCCGTTGAAATTTTGCTAATAATGCTAATGGAAAAGTAATTAGAAGGATTCCAGCATTCTATATAGGACCCTATATACCATGGTGAGTACACCAAGTTGATTTTTGCTCTAAAATCTTCAAATTAAACTCGATTTTGAAACGGGGACCGGATTTGTGTTCGAATTTGATGACCATATGAATAAATAACAACAGAACTGAGAAATTCAACAATGAATTCCAGAGGACAAAAATTTTTGACCGAAATGTACAGGGTGAACTAAGGTACTTTTGGACCTTTCGCAATTAATTTCTATGAACTGGTGAGAGCTATGATGTTCTAGTATTTATATGAGTATAACTTGATGGTCCCTAAATCCTCAGCAAATTTGGCTATACTCGCATCAGCCATTTCCAAGAAAAAGGTGTCTGAATTTCCCAAAAACTGCAATTTCCAGCCACTTTTCAGAGTCATCAAAAATCATCATTTTTGATTCGGCTGAAAATTTTGTAGGAAGATGATAGGACATTTCGAAAGAGTTATTCCGTTGAAATTTTGCTGAATAATGCTAATGGAAAAGTAATTAGAAGGATCCAGAATTCTATATAGGACCCTATATACCATTGTGAGTACACTAAGTTGATTTTTGCTCTAAAATCTTTAAATTAAACTCGATTTTGAAACGGAGACCGGATTTGTGTTCGAATTTGATAACCATATGAATAAATAACAACAGAACTGAGAAATTCAACAATGAATTTCAGAGGACAAAAAAAATTTTGACCGAAATGTACAGGGTAACTAAGGTACTTTTGGACCTTTCGCAATTAATTTCTATGAACTGGTGAGAGCTATGATGTTCTAGTATTTTTTATGAGTATAACTTGATGGTCCCTAAATCCTCAGCAAATTTGGCTATACTCGCATCAGCCATTTCCAAGAAAAAGGTGTCTGAATTACCCAAAAACTGCAATTTCCAGCCACTTTTCAGAGTCATTTAAAAATCATCACTTTGATTCGGCTAAAATTTTGTAGGAAGACTGAGAGGACATTTCGAAAGAGTTATTCCGTTGAAATTTTGCTAATAATGCTAATGGAAAAGTAATTAGAAGGATTCCAGAATTCTATATAGGACCTATACCATGGTGAGTACACTAAGTTGATTTTTGCTCTAAAATCTTTAAATTAAACTCGATTTTGAAACGGAGGACCGGATTTGTGTTCGAATTTGATAACCATATGAATAATAACAACAGAACTGAGAAATTCAACAATGAATTTCAGAGGACAAAATTTTTGACCGAAATGTACAGGGTTAACTAAGGTACTTTTGGACCTTTCGCAATTAATTTCTATGAACTGGTGAGAGCTATGATGTTCTAGTATTTTTTTATGAGTATAACTTGATGGTCCCTAAATCCTCAGCAAATTTGGCTATACTCGCATCAGCCATTTCCAAGAAAAAGGTGTCTGAATTTCCCAAAAACTGCAATTTCCAGCCACTTTTCAGAGTCATCAAAAATCATCATTTTTGATTCGGCTAAAATTTTGTAGGAAGACGAGAGGACATTTCGAAAGAGTTATTCCGTTGAAATTTTGCTAATAATGCTAATGGAAAAGTAATTAGAAGGATTCCAGAATTCTATATAGGACCCTATATACCATGGTGAGTACACCTAAGTTGATTTTTGCTCTAAAATCTTTAATTAAACTCGATTTTGAAACGGAGACCGGATTTGTGTTCGAATTTGATAACCATATGAATAAATAACAACAGAACTGAGAAATTCAACAATGAATTTCAGAGGACAAAAATTTTTGACCGAAATGTACAGGGTTAACTAAGGTACTTTTGGACCTTTCGCAATTCATTTCTATGAACTGGTGAGAGCTATGATGTTCTAGTATTTATTATGAGTATAACTTGATGGTCCCCTAAATCCTCAGCAAATTTGGCTATACTCGCATCAGCCATTTCCAAGAAAAAGGTGTCTGAATTTCCCAAAACTGCAATTTCCAGCCACTTTTCAGAGTCATCAAAAATCATCATTTTTGATTCGGCTAAAATTTTGTAGGAAGACGAGAGGACATTTCGAAAGAGTTATTCCGTTGAAATTTTGCTAATAATGCTAATGGAAAAGTAATTAGAAGGATTCAGAATTCTATATAGGACCCTATATACCATGGTGAGTACACTAAGTTGATTTTTGCTCTAAAATCTTTAAATTAAACTCGATTTTGAAACGGAGACCGGATTTGTGTTCGAATTTGATAACCATATGAATAAATAACAACAGAACTGAGAAATTCAACAATGAATTTCAGAGGACAAAAATTTTTGACCGAAATGTACAGGGTTAACTAAGGTACTTTTGGACCTTTCGCAATTAATTTCTATGAACTGGTGAGAGCTATGATGTTCTAGTATTTTTTATGAGTATAACTTGATGGTCCCTAAATCCTCAGCAAATTTGGCTATACTCGCATCAGCCATTTCCAAGAAAAAGGTGTCTGAATTACCCAAAAACTGCAATTTCCAGCCACTTTTCAGAGTCATCAAAAATCATCATTTTTGATTCGGCTAAAATTTTGTAGGAAGACGAGAGGACATTTCGAAAGAGTTATTCCGTTGAAATTTTGCTAATAATGCTAATGGAAAAGTAATTAGAAGGATTTCCAGAATTCTATATAGGACCCTATATACCATGGTGAGTACACTAAGTTGATTTTTGCTCTAAAATCTTCGAATTAAACTCGATTTTGAAACGGAGACCGGATTTGTGTTCGAATTTGATAACCATATGATAATAACAACAGAACTGAGAAATTCAACAATGAATTTCAGAGGACAAAAATTTTTGACCGAAATGTACAGGGTTAACTAAGGTACTTTTGGACCTTTCGCAATTAATTTCTATGAACTGGTGAGAGCTATGATGTTCTAGTATTTTTTCATATTTATAACTTGATGGTCCCTAAATCCTCAGCAAATTTGGCTATACTCGCATCAGCCATTTCCAAGAAAAAGGTGTCTGAATTTCCCAAAAACTGCAATTTCCAGCCACTTTTCAGAGTCATCAAAAATCATCATTTTTGATTCGGCTAAAATTTTGTAGGAAGACGAGAGGACATTTCGAAAGAGTTATTCCGTTGAAATTTTGCTAATAATGCTAATGAAAAAGTAATTAGAAGGATTCCAGAATTCTATATAGGACCCTATACACCATGGTGAGTACACTAAGTTGATTTTTGCTCTAAAATCTTTAAATTAAACTCGATTTTGAAACGGAGACCGGATTTGTGTTCGAATTTGATAACCATATGAATAAATAACAACAGAACTGAGAAATTCAACAATGAATTCAGAGGACAAAAATTTTTGACCGAAATGTACAGGGTTAACTAAGGTACTTTTGGACCTTTCGCAATTAATTTCTATGAACTGGTGAGAGCTATGATGTTCTAGTATTTTTTTTATGAGTATAACTTGATGGTCCCTAAATCCTCAGCAAATTTGGCTATACTCGCATCAGCCATTTCCAAGAAAAAGGTGTCTGAATTTCCCAAAACTGCAATTTCCAGCCACTTTTCAGAGTCATCAAAAATCATCATTTTTGATTCGGCTAAAATTTTGTAGGAAGACGAGAGGACATTTCGAAAGAGTTATTCCGTTGAAATTTTGCTAATAATGCTAATGGAAAAGTAATTAGAAGGATTCCAGAATTCTATATAGGACCCTATATACCATGGTGAGTACACTAAGTTGATTTTTGCTCTAAAATCTTTAAATTAAACTCGATTTTGAAACGGAGACCGGATTTGTGTTCGAATTTGATAACCATATGAATGAATAACAACAGAACTGAGAAATTCAACAATGAATTTCAGAGGACAAAAATTTTTGACCGAAATGTACAGGGTTAACTAAGGTACTTTTGGACCTTTCGCAATTAATTTCTATGAACTGGTGAGAGCTATGATGTTCTAGTATTTTTTATGAGTATAACTTGATGGTCCCTAAATCATCAGCAAATTTGGCTATACTCGCATCAGCCATTTCCAAGAAAAAGGTGTCTGAATTTCCCAAAAACTGCAATTTCCAGCCACTTTTCAGAGTCATCAAAATTCATCATTTTGATTCGGCTAAAATTTTGTAGGAAGACGAGAGGACATTTCGAAAGAGTTATTCCGTTGAAATTTTGCTAATAATGCTAATGGAAAAGTAATTAGAAGGATTCCAGAATTCTATATATATAGGACTCTATACCATGGTGAGTACACTAAGTTGATTTTTGCTCTAAAATCTTTAAATTAAACTCGATTTTGAAACGGGAGACCGGATTTGTGTTCGAATTTGATGACCATATGAATAAATACAACAGAACTGAGAAATTCAACAATGAATTCCAGAGGACAAAAATTTTGACCGAAATGTACAGGGTTAACTAAGGTACTTTTGGACCTTTCGCAATCAATTTCTATGAACTGGTGAGAGCTATGATGTTCTAGTATATTAAATATGAGTATAACTTGATGGTCCCTAAATCCTCAGCAAATTTGGCTATACTCGCATCAGCCATTTCCAAGAAAAAGGTGTCTGAATTTCCCCAAAACTGCAATTTCCAGACACTTTTCAGAGTCATCAAAAATCATCATTTTTGATTCGGCTAAAATTTTGTAGGAAGACGAGAGGACATTTCGAAAGAGTTATTCCGTTGAAATTTTGCTAATAATGCTAATGGAAAAGTAATTAGAAGGATTCCAGAATTCTATATAGGACCCTATATACCATTGTGAGTACACTAAGTTGATTTTTGCTCTAAAATCTTTAAATTAAACTCGATTTTGAAACGGAGACCGGATTTGTGTTCGAATTTGATAACCATATGGATAAATAACAACAGAAGCTGAGAAATTCAACATGAATTTCAGAGGACAAAAATTTTTGACCGAAATGTACAGGGTTAACTAAGGTACTTTTGGACCTTTCGCATAATTCTAGAACGTGGAGATGTCTTGAATTTTTTTTATGAGTAACTTGATGGTCCCTAAATCCCGAAATTGGCTATACTCGCACCAGCCTTTCAAAAAAAGGTGTCTGAATTACCAAAACTGCAATTCCACCACTTTTCAGAGCCAAAAATATCATTTTGATTCGGCTAATTTGTAGAATGAAGACATTCCGAAAGAGTTATTCCGTGAATTTTGTAATAATGCTAATGGAAAAGTAATTGAAGGATTCCAGAATTCTATATACCTATATACCATGTGAGTACACTAAGTTGATTTTGCTCTAAAATCTTTAAATGAAACTCGATTTTGAACGGAGATCATTGTGTTCGAATTTGTAACCAATAAATAACAGATGAGAAATTCAACAATGATTTCAGGGAAAAATTTTGACCGAAAAAGGTTAACTAAGGTAATTTGGACCTTTTGCAATTATTTTGATCTGGTGAGAGCTATGAGTTTAGTATTTTTTATGAATAACTTGATGGTCCCTTAATCATCAGCAAATTGGCTATACTCGCATCAGCCATTTCAAAAAAGGTGTCTGTTTCCAAAAACTGCAATTCCAGCACTTTCAGAGTCATCAAAAATTTTCATCATTATGATTTTCGGCTAAAATTTTGTAGGAAGCGAAGGACATTTCGATAAGAGTAATCCGTTGAAATTTTGCTAATATGAAGGAAATAATTAGAGTTCCATTCTATATAGGCTCTCAACACGCATGGTGTAAAAAATGGATTTTTGCTCTAAAACTCTTTAAATAAACTCGATTTTGAAAGGCCTTTGTGTTCGAATTTGATGACCATATTGAATAAATAACACAGAAAGAAATTCAACAATGAATTCGGCAAAAAATTTGACCGAAATGTACAGGGTTACAAGGTACTTTTGGACCTTCGCAATCAATTTTAAAAGTGAGAGCTATGATGTTCTTAATAAAATATGAGTAAAACTTTGATAATCCAGCAATTTGGCCTATACTCCATCAGCCATTCCAAGAAAAAGGGTATTTCCCAAAACTGCAATTCCAGACACTTTTCAGTCATCAAAAAATCATTTTGATTCGGCTAAATTTTAGAAGACGAGAACATTCGAAGAGTTATTCCGTTGAATTTTGCTAATAATGTAATGGAAAAAGAATTAGAAGGATTCCAGAATTCTATAGGACCCTTATACATTGGAAGTACACTAAGTGATTTTGCTTAAAATCTTTAATAAATTTCGATGAAGGGACGGATTTGTTGTTCGAATTTGATAACTATGAATAAATAACAGAACTGGAAATTCACAGAATTTAGGGACAAAATTTAGACCGAAATGTGGAAACTAAGGTACTTTTGGACCTTCGCAATCAATTCAATGAACTGGTAACAGATGTTCTAGATTTTTTATGAGTATAATTGATGGTCCTAATCCCCAGCAAATTTGGCATTTCTCGCATCACCATTTCCAAGAAAAAAGGGGTCCCGAATTACCAAAACTGCAATTTCAGCCACTTTCAGAGTCATCAAAAATCATCATTTGATTCGGCAAAATTTTTTAGGAAGAGAGAGGACATTTCGAAAGAGTATTCCGTTGAAATTTTGCTAAATCTAATGAAAGTCTTAAAATAGAAAAAGGACCATTAGGTATCCAGTTGATTTTTCCTAAAATCTTAAATTAAATTTTAAAGGGGCCAATTTGTTGAGTTTGTAAAACAAAATTTAAAAATTAAAAAGGGGGTTTTTTAAAATAATTAAATACGACTTGAATTAACATGATTTTTTTTTTTTTTTTTTTTTTTTTTTTTTTTTTTTTTTTTTTTTTTTTTTTTTTTTTTTCCCCCCCCCCCCCCCCCCCCCCCCCCCCCCCCCCCCCCCCCCCCCCCATTTTTAAACCAAAAGGTTTTGGTTTAAAAACAAACCCAAAAGGGGTTGGATTTTTTTGCCTTCTTAAAACTTTTTTTTTAAATTTTAAACCCCCGGGAATTTTGAAAAAACGGGGAAAAAAAACCCGATTTTTTTTTTGGGGGGGTTTCGAAAAATTTAAAGGGCCCTAAG